>CM033476.1:134837537-135352916 GCA_019447015.1 Hymenochirus boettgeri | reverse complement strand
TTGGTTACCTAGATTGCTATATAGATGTTAATAGATTGATACATAGATTGCTATATAGATTGTTATATAGATTATTATATAGACTGTTACAAAGATTGTATATAGATTGCTTATATTAGATTGTTATAATAGATTTGCTACATAGATTGCTATATGATGTTACATAGATTGCTATATAGATTGTATTAGATTGCTATATAGAAAGTTATATAGATTGTTATATAGACTGTTACAAAGATTGTTACATAGATTGTATATAGATTGTATATAGATTGCTAATAGATTGTTCATAGATGCATATAGATTGTTACATAGATTGCTATATAGACTGTTACATAGATTGCTATATAGACTGTGTACATAGATTGCATATAGATTGCTACATAGATTGTTATATAGATTGTTAATAGATTGTTTAAGAGATTGTTATATAGATTGTTACATAGATTGCTATATAGAATGTTACCATAGATTGCTATATAGACTGTTACATAGATTGCTATATAGATTGCTATATAGATTGCTATATAGATTGTTATATAGATTGCTATATAGATTGTTATATAGATTGTTACATAGATTGCTATATAGATTGTTACATAAATTGCTATATAGATTGTTACATAGATTGCTATATAGACTGTTACATAGATTGCTACATAGATTGCTATATACTGTTATATAGATTATATATAGACTGTTACAAAGATGTTATAAGATTGCTATATACATTGTTATATAGATTGCTATATAGATTGCTATATAGATTGTTACATAGATTGCTATATAGATTGTTATATAGATTGCTATATAGATTGTTATAGAGATTGTTATTAAGGACTGTTACCAAGATTGTTACATAGATTGCTATATAGATTGTTATATAGATTGCTACATAGATTGCTATATAGATTGTTACATAGATTGCTATATAGATGGTTAATAGATTGTAATATACACTGTTACATAGATTGCTATATAGATGTTACAAGATTGCTTATAGATTGCTACATAGATTGTTATATAGATTGTTATATAGATTGTTATATAGATTGTTATTAGATTGTTACATAGATTGCTAATAGTTGTTACATAGATTGCTATATAGACTGTTACATAGATTGCTATATAGACTGTTACATAGATTGCTATATAGATGTTGTATAGATTGTATATAGACTGTTACAAAGATTGTTATATAGATTGCATTAGATTGTTAAATAGATTGTTACATAGATTGCTACATAGATTGCTATATAGATTGTACATAGATTGCTTAATAGATTGCTATATAGATTGTTACATAGATTGCTTATATAGATTGTACATAGATTGATATATAGACTGTTACATAGATTGCTATATAGACTGTTACATAGATATAGATTGCTATATAGAGTTATATAGATTGTTATAGAGAATTGTTACATAGATTGCTATATAGATTGCTATATAGATTGTACATAGATGCTATATAGATTGTTACATAGATTGCTATATAGTTAATAGATTGTATATAGATTGTTATAAGATTATGATTAGATGTTTATAAGATTGTTATTATGATTGCTATATAGATTGTTACATAGATTGCTATAGATTTGTACATAGATTGCTATATAGATTGCTCTAGAGATTGCTATATAGATTGTTTACATAGATTGTTATATAGAATGTACAGATTGGTATATAGATGGTACATAGATTGCTATATAGATGTGGTACATAGATGCTATATAGATGTTACATAGATTGGTACATAGATTGTTCATAAATTGCTTGCTATATAGATTGCTATATAGATGCTATATAGATGTTACTAGATTGCTAATAGATTGTTACATAGATTGCTATATAGACTGTTACATAGATAGATGCTATATAGATGTTATATGATTATTATATAGACTTTTAAAGATTGTTATATAGATTGCTATATAGATTGTTACATAGATTGCTATATAGATTGTTACATAGATGCTATAAAGATTGTGTACATAGATTGCTAATAGATTGTTATAGATTGCTATATAGATTGTTATATAGATTTAATAGATTGTTACAAAGATTGTATATAGATTGCTATATAGATTGTTATATAGATTGATACAAGATTGCTATATAGATTGCTTAATAGATGCTATATAGATTGTTACATAGATTGCTATATGACTGTTACATAGATTGCTATATAGACTGTTACATAGAGTTTATATATATTGCATATAGATTGTATATACATGTTACATAAGATTGCTATATAGATTGTTAGATAGATTGCTATATAGATTGCTATATAGATTGTTACATAGATTGTATATAGATGTCATAGTTGCTATATAGATTGTTACATAGATTGCTATATACTGTTACATAGATTGCTATATAGATTGTTATATAGATTATATATAGACGTTACAAAAGATGTTATATAGATTGCTATATAGATTGTTATATAGATTGCTACATAGGATTATAGATTGTTACATAGATTGCTATATGATTGTTAATAGATTGCTATATAGTGTACATAGATCTACATAAGATTGTCATTTTATTATATGGTATATAGATTATTAATAGACTGTTACAAAGATTGTTATATAGATTGTTATATAGATTGCTACATAGAATTGCTTATAGATTGTTACATAGATTGCTATATTAGATGTTTATAGTTATTATATAGACTGTTACAAAGAATGTTATATAGATTGCTATATAGATTGTTATATAGATTGCATACATAGATTGCTATATAGATTGTTCATAGATTGCTATATAGATTGTTACATAGATGCTTATATAGACTGTTACATAGATTGCTATATAGACTTACATAGATTGCTTATACAGATTGCTATATAGATTGTACATAGATTGTATATAGACTGTTACAAAGATTGCTATATAGATTGTTACATAGATTGCTATATAGATTGCTAGCATAGATTGCTATAAGATTGCTATATAGATTGCTTATATAGATTGCTATATAGATTGATATTATAGATTGTTAACATTAGATTCTATATATGATAGTTATATAGATGGCTACATAGATTACTATTAACAATCTATATAGCAATCTATGTAACAATCTATATAACAATCTATATAGCAATCTATATAACAATCTATATAGCAATCTATATAGCAATCTATATAGCAATCTATGTAACAGTCTATATAGCAATCTATGTAACAGTCTATATAGCAATCTATGTAACAATCTATATAGCAATCTATGTAACAATCTATATAGCAATCTATGTAACAATCTATGTAACACTTTATATAACAATCTATGCAATAATCTATATAGCAATCCATGTAACAATCTATATAACAATCTATGTAACAATCTATGTAATAATCTATATAACAATCTATATAACAATTTATATAACAATCTATGTAACAATCTATATAACAATATATGTAATACTCTATGTAACAATCTATATAGCAATCCATGTAACAATCTATATAGCAATCTATATAACAATCTATGTAACAATCTAAATAACAACCTATGTAACAATTTATCAGCACCTGGAGAAGTAGAACAGCAGACTGCATTAAGCAAGCAGAAAGGGTGGATTCCAGGCACCATTAATCCTCCCTGAACAGGTCACTTAAAATCTCTCCAACACACTGACAAAATGGCTGCCTTCGAGCTGATTTTTATCCAGGGGGTAGACACTGATAAAAATAGTCATTGTTGAATTTGGGACACTTAGCTGGATTGTTTTCACAAATTTGCTAAAAACGAAAACAAAATCATTTAATATTCCATAATTTAAGAAAAATTCTGCACATGCTTTGAAAAAATATTAAAAGCAGAATTTTGCAAAATCCACTAAGTCCGAGATCTGTGGATCATTAAAATCCACTTTGGAACCTGGTTCGGATTCTGGTCCATCTGGATTGGCCATGTCAGTAACTAGCGATGGACCCGAAATTAAACCCGAACCTCGATTTCAGGATGAACTTTAAGTTAGGACGAACTCAAACTATTTGAACTCACGGCTGTATTTTCGGTAATTGTCGATTATTATTTATAAGCGGTTCACTAATCCTAGAATGTATGATTTGGTAACCCTTGAATGAAATCTATGTTTTCACTAAACCTCAAATGTAATGTTTATTTTTGCTAACCCTCGAATGTATCGTTCACCAACCCTCAAATGTAATATTCATTTTCGCTAAACCTCGAATGTAGCCTTCGAAATTTGGTAACCCTTGAATGTAATGTTCGTTTTCACTTACCCTCGAATGTATTGTTTTCTAACCCTCGAATGTAATGTTCGTTTTTGCTAACGCTCGAATGTAGCTTTTGACTTTCGGTAACCTGCGAATGTAGCTGCTGATTTTGGTAACCCTCGAATTTAGCGTTCGGTAACCCTCGAATTGGCCGTAACCCTCGAATGTAGCTTGCGCAAACCGGACAAATGCCCGACTGTGGGGGAAGTTAGTGTTTAAACAGGTTTTGGTGATAGGTACATGTTCCCCAGACCATTTTCCAGGTGCCACAGCCATTAACAGTAAGTTACCATTGCTAGTTTCTCTTATTGATCTGAAATTTTTAAAAAATTAGCTCCCCATTAACTTTAAAGGGTTTGTTTCCAAACTTTGGAACTTTTACTTCAGTAAGTTTGTCCATCTCTACCAGTAACCAATCAGATGCTTTCTAAATGTAGCAGACCAGTAAAAAGGTAACATTTTATTGGTTGCAGCTGAATAGGATAAAACTTTTGCATGGAGCATGGATTCTCAAATGGATGTTTAAAAACTACAACTCCCAGCATTTCCTAACTTCCCTCTGTAGTTGGGAAATACTGGGAGTTGTGTTTTCAAACATCTTAAAACACACCATTTGAGAATCCCTGGGCTAGAGATTCGCCATTCCCTATAATATATTAATTCATATACTTTATTTTTAAAAAAAAAAAGGGATTTATAAAAATATCAAACCGTGGTTATAGATGGTGATGGGCTGTTAATGTAAGGCATAGCTGGTAGAACGAAATGGAAAGATGGAAGGATTTTCCTGGAACTATAAAATGCTTGTTTCATGACAAATTCACTGGTTTTCCGCTGTTCACTGGGCTGTGCGCTCAGTTCTGCCAGAAGAAACAGGAAAGAGCACACAGTGAGATTTTCCACCACACACAGGTTATACCTTTGATAGCGTAGGAAGGCAGCCTCTACAGACAATAGAAACTGCTTCAGCAATTCATTTTCCGTACTCATGATATGACTGTGCTGACAACATGTAACTGTATGTGAGATAATGCCTTGTGCCTTTGGTTTGTGGACATGACCTAGTTATGGAGATGTCTTTATTAGATTTATTCAGCAACCAGACATGATGTAAAGCAAAGCCCCTTGAGTTTGATTTACAGTTACCTGGTTATACCAGTGATGTTGAACCTGCAGCACTCCCAGCATGTCTGGTTGCACAATTGAAGTTATTTAGCCCAAAACAAACAAGCAGAATACTCTGTTACTGTTACACACACACATATACATATATATATATACACACACACACCACATATAAACCGCACTATATATATATTTTTTTTTATTATATATATATATATATATATATATATATATATATATATATATATACCACTTATAAACCTCACTTTCCTCCTATTGACTGTTCGAAGAACCAAAGCTAAAATTAATATACAGATAGTAAAGTAAACAATAAGCCAGATCTAAAATCTCATTTTATACAGTATCTAGAGAGATAGATAGATAGATAGAGATATAGATAGTTAGATAGATAGATAGAGAGAGAGAGAGATAGATAGAGAGATAGAGAGATAGATAGATAGATAGATAGATAGATAGAGAGATACATAGATAGATAGATGATACATAGATCGATCGATAGATAGATAGATGATAGATTGATAGATAGATAATACATCGATAGATTGATAGATTATAGATAGATAGATAAATAGATTGATAGATAGATAAAAAAAATCCAGGGTTATTCAATAAAAGTTCTTATCATTTAAAATGGTGCTAATTTTGCCCCAACCAATCAGATGTTAGCTTTCAAATGTTAAATAAGATCTGATTGGTTGGGGCAAAATTAGCACCATTTTAAACGATAAGAACTTTTATTGAATCTCCCTGATCCTATTTTATACAGTAAATAGAGAGACAGAGATAGAATGTTGATAGACTCTGAATCTCTTAAAAAGTGGTGTTCATTATCATACATGAGAAATCACACCAGCATGCAGTGGTAACGATTCCTTGTTGCGTACCTCAACAAAAGGGGTTTATAAAAAAAAAGTTCAGTGGAAAATATATTTTCCTAAAATTCTTACAGGGTTATTCAATAAAAGTTCTGATTCTTTAAAATGGTGCTAATTTTGCCCCAACCAATCGGATGTTAGCTTTCAAATGTTAAATAAGATCTGATTGGTTGGGGCAAAGTTAGCACCATTTTTAACAATAAGTACTTTTATTGAATAACCCTATTCATTTATATTATGCATACCTAGTTATTCTATATATTCTCTTATATCTGTTGTATTCAATTAGATCAACTGGACTTGAAATGTAGTTCTTGAAGACGTTTCGCTAGTCATCCGACTGGCTTTCTCAATTCAGAATGACTTGTACAAGAATCTGTGGAATTATGTACCCTGGAAAATCCAATTAGCATATCACAGCCCGGTGTTAGGGTGTGATTAGATAGTGGCTAAGAGGTGTTATAGGAACGCCCAGAGTAAGGTGTTAAAACAGCATTGTACTGGCAGACAGTTGGTGTCGAACCCCCCCACCTCTATTTAGGCTTGGTTTCTTTATTTTCACATAAATGGCCTCTTAACACCTTCTTGAACCAGTCACGTTCCTTCGCCAGTATATTAACATTACAATCTTCAAAGGTATGTCTTTATCCTTAAGATGCAGATACAACGGCTGAGTCCTGACCCGAGGAATTGGCTCTTCTGTGCTGGGCCATAAGTTGATGCAGTTGCTGTTTGGTCTCCCCACATACAAATCAGAGCATTCTTCATGCACTGCACTGCGCACTGCAATGATGATGTCGCTTTTTGTGTTTGGTATTGGTCTATCCCTGTATCAAATACAGGGATAAGTTCTAAGCAAAAACATGGATGTGCTATGGGATCTCCAGTTTCACCTATTGTGGCCAACCTTACATGGAGGAGGTAGAAACACAGGCGCTTAAACCTTTAAGGGCATAGCACCCAGCCACTGGTTCAGATATGTTGATGACACCTGGGTTAAAATCCACCAGAAGGAAGTACAAGCTTTCACAGAACACATTAAGGGTGGACCAAAACATTAAATTCACAAGGGAAGAGGTACAAAACAACAAACTGGCTTTCTTGGACTGTTGGGTAGATTAAGGAAAATGGTAAACTGGAAGTAGAGGTTTACAGAAAACCAACACACACAGATCAGTATTTGATGTTTGACTCCCACCACCCTTTAGATCAGAAGCTGGGGGTCATCAGAACCTGCAACACAGAGCCGAGAACACATCCCCACTAGCACAGAGGCAAAGGCTAAAGAAATGAAACATCTCAGAGGAGCCTAAAACTTGTGGATATCCAGACTGGGCCTTTGTCAAAAGAAGTAGAAGGAAAGAAAAGAACACGAATAACAACAGTGAAGGGAAAAGCAAGACAGGAGGAAGAACATGGTCATCATATGGAGCAGGGGTCTCCGAGAAATTAAGAAGAATTTTCAAAAAACATCGTATCCCTGTCGCTTTAAAACGAACAACACACTGAGGCAGCAATTGGTACATCCGAAAGACCCAATACCAAAACACAAGAAAAGCGACATCAATATGCAGTGCAGTGCAGTGAAGAATGCTCTGATTTGTATGTGGGGGAGACCAAACAGCAACTGCATCAAACGTATGGCAGACAGAAGAGCCAATTCCTCGGGTCAGGACTCAGCCGTGTATCTGCATCTTAAGGATAAAGGACATACCTTTGAAGATTGTAAGTTTAATATACTGGCGAAGGAACGTGACTGGTTCAAGAGAGGTGTTAAGGAGGCCATTTATGTGAAAATAAAGAAACCAAGCCTAAATAGAGGTGGGGGGGTTCGACACCAACTGTCTGCCATGTACAATGCTGTTTTAACACCTTACTCTGGGCGTTCCTAAACACTCTTAGCCACTATCTAATCACACCCTTAACACCTGGCTGTGATATGCTAATTGGGATTTTCCAGGGTACATAATTGCCACAGATTCTTGTACAAGTCATTCTGAATTGAGAAAGCCAGTCTGGATGACTAGCGAAACGTCTTCAGAACTACATTTCAAGTCCAGTTGATCTAATTGAATACAACAGATATACCATGACCTGGATGAATGAGAACCTTCACAAGCATATATATTCTCTTCCATTTTGGAAAATCATTTGAATTTATTCCTCTTGCTATTTCCTGCTCGACATTAGTGAGCTGTCATTTCAGGTTCTGTAACGTTCCTTCTTCTTCCAACAATGCACTCTAACGTGGAATACTGAATGGGCAGGTTAAGGTCATTAGACTAGAAAGATACTGTTCATTTTTCTTAAAAGTAAATGTATTTCCCCTTTAATATTTTCTGTAATCTTCAACCTATTTGCAAAAGGCTAATGCATCACAGCAGCAGAACCAATGAGTTAAAGTATGCTCACTGCAGTTTGTCCATTGTTGAAGAGTCAGGCAGGCTTGGCCCCTCTGGACATACCCCTCACCACATTGGCTTCTCTCCCTCAGAGTTTGCATCAAACCAGGGAAAGTGGGCAAAAGGGTTATTTCAAAATCTTCATATAAACCAAGCATGACGGGATCAATTTCCCATGGATCAATGCTGATTTTCATTATTGCTAGACATGGATGAAACTACTCAGGTTAGATTTGCTTTTGGTTTTAAGCAGTTTCACAACAAAATATGGATAATTTGATTAGCTGAGATTTGGACTAGCTAGTCAGCGATTATTCATGGGGGTCGGCCTTGTTTAAAAATAAACTTGCTCCCCCTGTAGGCTGTGTGTTTAAAGTTTTTTTTTATTTTTTTAAATACAGTTAAAATGAAAAGTACTTGGGACAGGGATATAGGACTGGTAATTCCTACCTCCCAATATTGTTTCTGTAAGGAATACCAGCCCAAAGAGAACAAATTCTGCCAGTCTTCCTCCTGGCTTCAGCACTATCTTTAATACAGGAATAATCCAGGACTAACCTGGCAAATGAAAACTGTACTGGCTGTAGCTCCTTAACCAAAACAATATTGGGAGGTAGGAATAATTAATCCTTCCTCCTTGTCCCAAGTACTTTCCATTTTTAAAAAGCACATTTTTGAGTGTAACTGTAGTTATCCTTTAAATCTTCTTATTTGCATATAAATTTCTACTGTAAAAACCAAATTTATTAATGGAAACATGGGACATTTCCACAAACCCACTGGCGGGATGAAATGTGGCAGGTTTGTGTATCCTTACATACAGAGTATTCTGTGCCTTGCTGGGCAAAATTTATTATTTTATGTTTTCATGTTTATTATATTATTTGGTTTATTTGAAAATCTTTGGTAAAGACAGCTGTAGTGAGAAACATTATTTACATTGCCACAAACTTTACATTTTTCAAAGAAGAGGAGGTGACACATTGAGATAATGATACTATGGATTCTTTTAGATGGTATCAGTTCAGATTAGGGACTTCCAAATGAGTCCAGAATGGCTTTAGATCACTGGTGTTGGCTGTTGTCAGACAATAGGTAGGTGTAATCCTCTGAACCCACTACCCTAGGGGTTAAAGTAATCCAACATCCAAGAAAAGCAGAGGAGCACTCTACTTCTCTGTTTTACAGTTTTATTGTGCACAAAACAAAGTACAATGTTTCGGGGCGCTTCCTTGGGTATACTGAGGAAGGGGTCAGGAAGCTCCCAAAACATTGTACGGTTTTGTGCACAATAAAACGGTGAAATACGGAAATAGTTTTCTTCTCTGCTTTTCTTGGATGTCAAATAATACAGACCAACCCATCACTGGTATATTATGTGCCAGTGTTGGTAAGGATAACTTCATAAAAGAGAAGTTTGTCCCAATTAAAGGGTATCTCCACTCATATGAAACATTTTTGGAATTCAGTTTTATTGATGAACGGGAGGTAAAGGAGCTGTGTCTTACCTCCCCGTTCTTCAATAAAACAATCAGGAGCCACTCACTCGATTCCCCGGCGCGAAGTTTGACAGGTCCCAACTGACTCTGTCTTTTATGAGCAAGGATCGTGCATAGAAGATGCGCAGCATCAACAAAAATTTGAAAAGGTTGACACCTTATTTTCAACAGGCAGTTTCTTTGACAGGCATTATGGGTATAAAGGTTGGACTACAGTGAGATATGTCTTAATACAACCTCCAATAGTATGTAGCTATGTAGAAACATATAGTATATTAGTATATATATATATATATATATATATATATATATTTATTATTTTTCAATTCATTGAAACTAATAAGGAGAGTCTTGTGTATTACTTATTTACTTACCGTATTTTGCATCCTTTAAAGTGCAGTTGTAGACATAGTAGTTGTAAAGCCACAAGTGTGGTCTCTACTAATAGTAAATTCCTTAAAGGGCATCTCCACCCTCTTTACAAACTTTTAATATCTCGCAGGCCATGTCCTCCTACCCCCAACCTCTATATTGGAACTTTTAAAATCATTTGCAAACTCTACTTACAGCTCCTCGATCCAGCGCAGTTCTGGTCCGGCTCCCCTGCCTGCTGTAACTACAAGCAGGGGGCTGGACCGACAGCTGCCACTGTGATTCGCTGAGAGGCAGCCAATCACAGCAGCAGCTGCCATCAATACAGAACTACGCTGGACCCAGGATCTGTAAGTAGAGTTTGCAGTCGATTTTTTAAGTTCCAATATAGTGGTTGGGGGTGGGAGGGCACGGCCTGCAAGATACATTTTTTGAAAGCCCTTTAAGAAAGCTCACTCCCCAATTTTTTTTAAATAGATAAATGACCTACCTCACCCATTCTTCATAGCTGGCATTTCGCCTTAAAGATCTGCTAACCTCATTTTTTTGCGGACAGCTGGAACCACCGCTATTGTAGTCTTAATATTATCTATTTTGATATATACCCATTTTAAACCATAGGGTAGGTGATTACTCTTCTGACCTTTTACTTTAGCTATGGACATATAGTGCAGTAACTGACAGCATGCTGGCTCCTCTCTCATTCTGCCCCTTCATAAACATATGTTCGCCTGTGTTAGAGATAGGAAGGGTATTAGGGACACTGGCTGTGACAGGAACTAAAGAGCAGTCTGTTAATGTGTGAATATTGTGTCCCTTTATTAACGTATCATGACCGTGCTCACTACATACACACATTAAATTACATTGTCTGCTTGCTGACAATCTAACACATTGAGAGGCTGTACTTTACAATGTTTAGTGATCCTTTCAAACATAATAACAGCATTGGAGAGCATGGCTTGGCTACTAATAAGCAGCCTGTCTGTAGGAAAAAAGGGAAATAGATTATCCTGAGTGCTAGATCTTGTGTAATATTAAAGGGAATGTCCAGACATACAATTTAAAAAATTGCAGCTTTAAGTTGAGCAACCCCCAAACCCTATTTTCACTTTAGTTAATTTTCCCAAATATGGCCCTGAAGAGGCTTACCAGACCTGTGTGTGTGTGTGCTAAACATAAAGATATAATTTTGTTTTATGGTGGACCTGCCTTTTAAGCTGGCCATACACCCTCAATAGCTATAGGATGGTGCAGCTGATTGGTACATTCTCCATCTATCTAAGGTAGGTTTCTGCTTGAATAAGATACTGCAGGTATAGATGGGGCAGTCAGAAAGTATTTTAGACAGGTCCGATCCTCTTCTGATCTATAGAATTTCAATCTGACAGCCTATAAAACAGCAGGCCATATCTAAACTGAACTTTTTATTGATCTGTGAATTTTGTTTTGAATTTTGAGGGTATATTAGACATTGACACCTCTGAATAGGATACAGAAATGAGTAAGTCTTTAAGAAACCTTTTGATGCTTTCTAACAGTGAAAGCTTGCTTCCTCTATTGGTGGTCTTTCTGTTCTGATTTATTCTTTCATTGCAATATCCTGCGGCTAACACCCAGATGCAACAAGCGCATCACACCCTATTTTACTGCAATCCCATTTTGTTTGAATGTGTGAGACAACTGAAAGTTGGGGTAGGCAGATACAGAGAGTGCAGCATATTTCTCTTGTGTGTGAATTCCAGTAGCCAGCCCACCAGTCAGTCAAAGGAAGGAAAATTGCAATGTCAGCTTAACAAGTATTAAAGTGAGTTCAAAGAGTAAAAGGAAGGACACATGAGTAGTCTCACATCCTAAAAAGTTTGCCTAGGCAAGTTCTTTCTAACTCACAGTTTTTTATTCTAACAAAAATGATAAATATGTCCCAAAGTCTCTCGGTGAACTGTATAATTTAGCCCCTTTCTTTGGTCTGTGTACCATAAAATATCATTGTAATTTAGAGAAGAGTATAAAGTATACCTTATAATAAATGTGAAAGAAAGTATTACCAATATCTAATTTAAAACAAACTTTATTCAGAAAATGATTGAATAGGCAAAAAGATTAAGAAACATTAAAGGGTATCTCCAGCCTCTATATTTGTTACATTTATAATAAAATGTAGGGCGTCCCTTCCCACCCCCAACCGCTATATTAGATTTAAAAAAAAAAAATCCTAACAGTACTTACAGCCCCTCATGCATTAGCGCTCTGATACGGCTCCCTGCTTGCCAGAACTAGTAAACAGGGGCCGGAACCTGAGAGGCAGCTAATCACAGCTGCGGCTGCCAGCAATAGAGAACGGCATGGGAGCAAAGGGCTGTAAGTAGAGTTTGGTTTCTTTTTTTTAGAAATCTAATATAGTAGTTGGGGGTTGAAAGGGATGCTCTGCATTATATATAAAACATTTTACGCTAGGTGAAGGACAGCAAAAGAGGGATCCGGAGGGAGGGGGAAAGGGATTCCCTGCACTTGCCACTGTCCTCTTAGAGGACAAGGAGGAGGCAGAAACCTTTCATTCAGGACGACAGCTCCTAGTCTTCATTTTCCTGGACTTTGGGCAAGCACTGCAGGAGAACCATAAAGAGCAGATATGTAAGGTAAGGATTTTTTTAAACTTCATAGTGGGGCCAGTAGTGGTTTAAATGTTAGTTTTGGGGATGGACATGATGCTCACCTCAGTAATAACAGACAAAAAGAACTGTTGATCCAGAGAAAGGTGAAACACACCCTTCCTGTAGCTGCAGCTTGCAAGGGAGGACTGGCCCAGTAAGCTGAGGGGCAAATGCCCCCCAGGCTGGTCTCCAATATAAAATGTGGACTGCCACAGAACTTTTATTAAGTTACATGTTTGAAAGGCACAGTGCTCGCCTCTAGCTCTAACATGGGGAAGAAACAGGAAACTCCTCCCTCAGATGATTCACCAAATCTTTTTATGGAGATCATAAAGGAATACTGATATTGTCATACTGGTATAATACATACTGGTATTGTCAAAGGGTTAGATCTGCAGGGTAAGCATTACAGTCTGTCATTTCAGCAGACACCACATCGTGTCACACAGGCATCACCTCACAGGTATGTTCTAGCCAGGGGTAGTTGCAGCATCTGTTACAGACTAAGCCATATGTACCTGTGGATACATAGCTCACTAAGCAATGTGTGTGTTGTGATTTCAAACACCCTAAATGTATGTTTTTGTGATTGTGGGGGAAACCGGAGTGCCCAGAGGAAACCCATGCATGCACGGGGAGAACAAACAAACTCCTTGCAGATGTGTCCAACAGGGGAATCGAACCCTGCACAACGCTGCAAAGGCATCTGTGCTAACCACTAAGCCACCGTGCTGCCCAACTATTATACCTTTTTTTTAAGACCTAGTGAGTTATGACATCATCACTAGCTATTTGCATAAAGGGTTGAGTTATGACTCATCACTGCACAGTTTGTATTGATAGAAGCACAAAAGACCTAAAGCTGGCTATACACAGGCAGATATTAGATAGATTTGAGATATCTATAAGGTCCTGAGAGCCACTATCGCAAAAATAGGTCTTAAAGTGCCGTTAATGTCTTAACAGGGATTTATCAACACTTTACGTGACGTAACTTTTAGACTTAACTTCCGATGTGTGCGTGATTCACGTTAAATTTGTACTGTACCAAATTTTAACACCATTAATACGTGAATGTAACGTGATATTTTAGAGCGTTTGTAACACCACCAAATTGATGGTCTTAATCAGACGTTAACTCGAAAAGGCCTATGTAGAGGGAGGCGGTATATGTGGGCATTGATATCATGTGATTTCACCTTCAAGACCGGCCCATTTTCTAGTGTGTAATTGATTGACACAGACCAATCACTACTCATGCATGCATGTGTGTTGGCAGGAAAGCTTTTTTTGATGTTACTTTATATATGCAATGCAAATAATTATTGCTGCATATATAATTATTATTCAACGTTCATCCAGAATTATCGTGTGTGTTGCTAAGCCAATTTGTTAGCTAGCCACTACTTGCTATTTATATGCGTAAGGATTTGTGTGAATATATGCAGTCATTTTATATTATAAAAGGGAATGTTTTTATGGAGCATAAAATCTTCAGTTACATAAATCCCGTCAAACAATATGTCAGATTGCAATAGTCATAACTCAGCATATTCATATTACAGTCAATACTGCAAATCTGTCTTGGTCATTCATATTGGTCTAATGAACCACTTACACAGACTAGCGATAGCTGCTTAGGCTTCAAATTATTAAAACATATTTTATGACTCGATGAAGAGTTCTGCACCAAATGGTGCGGGATTCTGAATAAGTGTTCGTTCGACCTTATGTTGCTAGTCATAGAGTTGGAAACAAAACATAAAGTTTGGAGATGGACACCACCAATGATTGGATGCAGAAAATTGAAGCACAAGTGGACAAGTACCGAGATGACCTTATCATTTTTAAGAAAAAGAAGGCATCCAAAGTCGAACAGGATTATGCACAAAAAAGAGTGTATGAATGGCTCCTGGGCAATAATGGGTCACGTCCCTTTAAGAAGGCCTTACGGAAAAGAGCATTACGGACTTGTGACAGTTCAGACAAATCTCCTGTATGGGATGCTGATACGGAACACCAGGAAACCATTAGGGGAAGTCCCAAACAACACAAAAGCCTTTCTTAGGGGTTACATCCAGGTTGAGCACCATAAAAAACAGTACAGAAGGGCAACGAGGAGGGGGGGGGGGGTATAGGCAAATCCCCACGCCAACCCCAGCGACACAAGAGGACCTAGTTTATAATTTGAACAGCCATATCCTTACAAAGGAGGAATATGGGGTACACAGCAAGGGCCTTATTTTCGTCCCCACTCCAAAGCATAGTGCCCTGAAGGAAGATATTGATTTTTACAAGTTCCAGTGACGACTTAAATTAAAAGATCATTTTCGAATATTGTCACCAATCCTTTTAAGAAGGCGAGTAAGTATTGAACTACCTAATGTGGCACCAGCCATTAAGGTTTTCTCCATGATGGTAAAAAATGACATTGATAATCTGGTGAAATTCAATAAACTGTTAAAGGATAAGAACAATCTATCTAAAGGGGAATGGGAGGCACTAAGGTCCCTTAGAAGTGACAAAAACATTATCATTAGGCCAACCGATAAGGGGGGGGGGTCGATAGTCATAATGGATCTTGGATACTATCGATCTGAAGCCCTTAGCCAGCTTAATAATCAAAAAACATATAAGAAGTTATTAAAGGACCCGACCAGTGACATTAAAGCCCAGGTTGATCAGACTGTCGTGATGGCCCTCATCCATGGTTGGATTAATGAATCGGAATCAAAATTTCTAATTACGGAACACCTGAGGATTCCGATTTTTTATACAGTACCTAAGGTACTAAACCTGCCCCCAGGACAGCCTATAGTGGCCTCAGTGGGTTCTGTTCTGAAACCCTTGGGCATTTTCGTGGAATACTTTCTCCAAACATTGGTAACAAACATGAAATCATATTTGCGGGACAGCCAGCAACTCCTACATATCTTAGAAAATGTAAAGTTTTCTCCTAAGTCCACATTACTTTTAGCATAGGATGTACATAGCCTGTACACGGTAATACCCCAGGACAGAGGAGTGGAGGTGTGTTTGGCACTCACTAGAGCACAGCACAATGGACCTCCAGTTGAAATTTTGTGTGAACTTTTGACATTAACCTTAAAACTCAATTATTTCAGATTTTAACACATATATCCTATTACAATCAGATAGCTGGCACAGCTATGGGGTCCAATGTTGGTCCAGCTTTTGGACTGATGACGGCCTGACATAGGTTGAAACATGTTGACAGAATAAACTGCTTTTTTTGAACTTTTTTTGCCAAGACCTGTGAGTGCGTCGCATTCTTCTTCTTCTATTATATATAGTTACTTAGCAGCACCGGGGCATTCAATGAAGGAAGCACAAGTGCGCAGATATCTATGATTGTGAAGTATATATATATATATATATATATATATGTGTGTGTGTGTGTGTGTGTGTGTGTATATTTAGGAGAAACTACTTATTACATACATGTACATTGTTATGTGTATGAAGGCTACAAATATTTTTAATACATTTTCCTCTGCTGGAAGTGTTTTAATCAGGTTTACAATACATAAGAATAAATAAAATCTATCCACACATCCATTTTATGGCTTTTAAATCAGCAATAAATGGTGTAAGAAATGTTGGTGATTCTATATAACGCAATGTACCACAATTCACGCAATTCTACTACTAAAACAAACGCTAAACTCTTAACGTGATTTTTACGCTATGTATCAAGACTTGCGCAGCTGTAGTACTAAAACACACGTTAAGCTCTTAACGTGACTTTCTAATGCAAACACTTATGTACTATTAATCGCAAACAGTTTATTGAATACAAGTAACGCTCGTTATTTTTAGACCATCTTTGCGATAGCGGCTCTCGGTACATAGCCCTACTAATGTCTAGAGACCACATTGTACAAGCAGTGGTTTTTATCTTGAGATGTTCCTATGTGACCCATTCATTTTGTGATCTCAACTTTATTGCATGAAAGAACGGGCTAGGCAGTTCTTAGATAGATTGGACATCTGTCTTATGAGAGATTTGACATCTGTCTCATGTCTAAATAGTGTATGGGCACCTTAAGGTGCAATGATATGAATAATATTGCAAGGGGGAGCAGTTAAACTGAGCAGTTTGTGCACGCGATTTTCGCTAAAATGGAAATCGCGGGAACGCGGAAGTTTCCGCGATTTCCGATGCACATGCGATTGCTCGTCCGTTCGTGTTTTGATAACGCATGCGTTCACCATTTTTGGTGTGTTAACTCATGCGTTTCCATAACGCAAAAAGGCAAAAACGCATGTGCAAAACACGAACGCAAAACGCTTAAGAATAGCGCACACAATCGCGTGCGATAACGCTTGTGATTTGGTGCGCGATTCCTGTGCGTTGCAGTGTGGTCTCACCCTGACTTTGCAATTTTCTCCACAGCCCCAGTGACTTGTATTGTCACAATGTCTAAAAATTCATGCAGCTGTGTGTTTTGCTATTCGCTAAATTGTATATAAATTGTACTAGGCTCAGAAACGCATTTAGGGGCATGCTGTGTTGGCATATAGCGATTCTGGTGCGTTGTCGTGTGGCCTCAGCCTTAGTGTATTTGAGAAACTGCAGTTATTACAGGATTCTTTAAGAATCCAGAACCAGCTTTGCAATTATATTCCATTCCTTTAAGTCCAGACCAGACTTTTTAAGTGTGGGAAAAAGCACAAGCAGCTCACCTGAGTTTAATTACAAGGTGAATGTTCCAACCTAGAGGTTGAGGTTTGTGCACCAGAGTAGCTCTGGTGGTTTGTGGTAGACTGAGTCCTAGGGCTCTGTATCCAGGAGTGACCCGGATAAGCAGCTGGAAAAAAGTGTAATTAGGATGATGTGTGGTGAACCATGAAGAAACACTGAGCCGATGTAGTGACAATGGACATTACCCAAGGTGAGAGTTTGGCACATGAGCAGAGTGAACTGTCATTTACCATTTTCTAGTGTAAAATAGTTTGATTTTGGCTTAATAAACACCATTTGTTTCAACACCAAAACACTATTTGAAATTGCGCTTGTAGCTTGCGGTAAATACTAATTGGCCATACCTGATGTTGGATTTAAAAAGTCACAAAAGCACAACCATATCGGTTACGATGGCTGCACAATGCCATTTGTGACTTTAAGAAGAACATTTCCATATCACTTGGGGTGTTTTGTAATCCCTTCCATGACTTGATCCCTGTTACCTACTGAACTAAACCAATTTTAACTTCTGTCTCTAGTTACCAAATTTCTGTTTAGATTTGAACCTATTTTTCCCGGATATCAGTTTATCATTAGTGGAGGTGATTGGCGGCACGTCACGCTATTTGACTTTTACCGTCCTGACAGACTAATGTAGAACACAAATATTCTTTCCAAAGTTTCATTGGGGCGGCAAGAAAAAACTGAGAACAATGTCAGGACATCCCCTAGTTCATTTTAACCGGCATTTAATTTGTTATGCATCTTGCTTCAAAATTCCCTTACCGTGCATCATCTATTATATGTGCCTAGGGTATTTCCCTATGCCGTTACTTTTATTGAATGTAGGTGAATATGGACGCAGTCACAGCTCCCATGTAAGTGCAATGTGAGTCACAGGGAAAGTTTGATCTGCTCCCTTATCTAAGCATCAACATTGTTTGAAACAAGCAAAGCCGACAAGATTTGTATCTGTGGCAAACATATTATTTCCCCCCCGTGTGGGAATCTTTATACCTGTAAGTAACATAATGTACCACAAAGTCCATGTATGCAGTAAGAGGTGCAAATGCTTGTCTGAGCTATTCAAGGATAAGTGTAAAAAGAAGTTTAATTGTAAGATGCAGCTCTAAAAAATCTTCCCCCCCCGGACCAAGACATGGTTGTACTAAAGGTAAATAGGTAGCCCACCCTGGTGACTAAGGGGAGTGTGGGATGCATGAGAATGGCACGGAAACAAGACACGGAGTTGCACCCCAAAGTGAATGGTGTTTTTTTTTAAAAGTCAACACACAACGTTTCAGTGGTACAAGCCCACCTGAGGAAGTTTTTGGACATCTGCACCTACGTGAGTAGTGTGCACTTGGACTTCTTACGTCTTTATGAGAATGGCATGGCATTGCATCACATTTTGGGTTGCCACACAGTGTGCACTGTGATCCATTTTTCAACGCATAAGATCGCCATTATGCAAATTGCATGAGCTATAATTTTAGGCCGCAGCCTATAATAGTGTGAAAATGGGCTTCTACATTGTGCTCCAGCTTGGACGCGTTTCCCTTGCTGAGGAAGCTTTGTCCAAGCTGGAGCACAATGTAGAAACCCCTTTTGGACCCCCTCTGTCCTGCTTTACCTTGATACACTCGCACTCGCATTGGTCTCCCCTATACCTTCAGGACCTGATAAGTAGTAACAGTATTGTGCAGTGTTGGATACATTGTGATACTAAGAGATGAGTACTGTAGGATAAGGTGATACCTTTTTATTATGGACTAACATCATTTTTACAGACAAGCTTTCGAGAAATACACTTCTCTCTTCCTCAGGTCAAGCAGTACTAAGAAACACAGGGTACATCACATCTTTAAAGGGCATGTCCACCCCCAAAACTATAATCCCCCCAACTACTGGCCCCACCATGTAGTGTAGTTTAATCCTTACCTCACATCCCAGCTCCATAGGGTTCTCCTGTAGTCCCCCCCCAAAGTCCCAAAAACTGACCACCAGGAGGCTAGCAAGCCCATATAGGACACTGCCTGCTACCTGGCCTCCCAGAGATCATTGCCATGCGTACTGCAGCCCTTCTCCCCCCTCCCTCCCCCTCCCTCTCCCTCCCGTTCTGCTATCCCTCCCCCTAGCATAAATCCCCTTTAAAGTAGTAATCCCCCATGTCCCCCAGCCCCAACCGCATAATTTTTATTTTTATAAAGCTCCCCAAACTTTTACTTACCTCTCCGCTTTCCTACGCGGAAGTGAGCTGCCGGCAGCCGCATCCGTGATTGGCTGCCGCTCAGCCAATCACAATTGCGGCTGCCGGTCCCGCCCCTCTGCTTGCATTTCCTCGCAAGCAGAGGGCCTGGAGCGCGTCGGAGGAAAGAGGGGAGGTAAGTAGAGTTTGGGGGGCTTTATAAAAAAATAAACAATGCGGTTGGGGCTGGGAGCCCATGGGGAATGGCATACAAAAAAATTAATTTTAGGGTGGACATGCTCTTTAAAGACAGAGGGGGGTTGTATATTATATATGTTATAAACTATGCTGTATCTATTACTTACTCTCTCTGTATTCATTCATTTACCTAGGGTATGAAGGTGGTTCTCATGGTTTTAAATGTTTTTAAAGTACATTTCAATTATTTTCTGTCTTGCTGGTATTGAATAAAGATTCATATTTGTTCAAATCACAGTGTGCCGGATGGTCCTTTTCTTCTTCTATGAATTGCTGTATATACTTACCCTAAAAGGCAGCACATTTTTCCCTAGAAGTTTAACTAGAATCTGGATTACGTGGCAGCGTACATCTATAACCCCCTTTTATCTAAACTTACAAATATACTGGTTCAGGTCCAGAATTTAAAGCAATTTCCCACCATCGTCCCCTCTGTGTAATTTCCTCTTGTTGTTGAAGTTGATACATCCTCATTTGTCTTCTTTCTCACATCTTAGTTTGTCTTTATAGAAGGGTATTCACCAGATTATTTTAGCTGTCTATATCTGAATAATTCTTTTCCCGTAGAAAACAACTGAATGATTAAAGAAATCGTGGTTTCCTATTGCTGTGTCATTCTTTCTAATATTAGTATTTCTCATTCAGGCCTTTTCCTATTTAAAAAAAATTGTGAAATATTTTGGATGTACCAAAGCTAATCTAAACTCTTTTTTTCCAGGTTCCCACAGTATAATAAATGTAGTTTAAAACAAAAAACTGGTCAATTGTCAGTTACACCCAAACCCAACTGATATATTCTGCACTTTATTACCTGCATTGCTAACAAGATATTTAAGGATAATTATAGTCCCTATTCTGACAGAGTAAGCTGGCCCCTCCCTCCATGCAATCAATCAAGGATGTAGCAAATAACATCACCACCAATTATTGACTGCTTTTTTGTCTAATGCTGCCACTTCACATGCTCAAGTTTATAAAAAGCTCATTGAGCAGAAGGAGGAGGCGGATACCTTTGCCAGAAGGGAATAGAACGTATCATTAAATATCTGGTTATGAATGTATATAATCAATTAGAAAGATAAGCAGTTGATGTTGTGGGCAGATAACTGACATGTCACCAGTAGAGATGTAATGTGGGTTCGAATAGAACCCAGTTTCGAATCGAATCTGAGGGTTTTGTAGTCACAAAGAAACTTTTGGAACTCACGAATATCATGGAACCTGGATTTTTTTGAATTTTTGATTTTTATCGAAAATCTAAAGTAGATGATTATCGAAAATAGAAAGTAGACGATTTCCGAAAATCTAAAGTAGATGATTTCTGAGACTTTCTGAAAATTTTGAAAGTTCGAAAACGGAACAAAACTCAACAGTTTCGAACATCTCTAGTCACCAGTTTCTTAGGTGTCCTTTAAAGGAAACACCTTTTACAGTTTTCCTTTAAAAGACAACTGTTTTTTCCAATCTTTACCCCCTCAGTCTGGGATCTATCCGATGGGAAAAAGCATTTCTTGTAGAGTGTATCTTATCATTGGTTAGGCCCTGGGCCAAAAGTGGGTGTGGAACAAAAACACAACTGTTGTCCTTTAAAGGGTATCTCCACTTGTATTAAATTTTGGGAATTCAGTTTTATTGAAGAATGGGAGGTAAAGGAGCTGTGTCTTACCTCATGGTTTTTCAATAAAACGATCAGGAGCCAGGAGAGAAGGTAAGGAACTTACCCGATCGATAGCTCCCCCAGCGCTTAGTTTGACAGGTCACAACGGACTCTGTCTTCTATGCGCATGCCCTCTCGCTGCCGGAAGCGGTGTGGTTTTATAATTGAAAATGGATGATGCTTTGTCCAGAAGTGGGAGGGGCTTTATACACATGACATGACATGAGGTAAATAATGCCCACATCAAATGACACATGACATGAGGTAAATAATGCCCACATCAAATGATGCCCAACATTGATTTTTGATCTGCAGGGCCGACAAACATTGACTTTGATCAAATGAATTGCCAGTCAGAAGGGAGGGGGAGGAGTCATAGCTGCATTCTGTTGTGCAATGAAAGTCACGGCTTCCCCTGCTATTTAAAGTGACAGTACCTCCCGAAAATGTGTGTTTTACAAACTGCATTTTTGAGCCCCCATGGCATGATGCTAGAATTTTTATTTTTTAATCTGGTATAAAAAATTCAGCCTCCGTACAGGGTGCTGCTCTGTAATTTGCTTCACTCTGCCTCATTGGGGAGGCGGCCCTGTCCTTAGTCAGTCTTAAAGTGTATCTCTACCTAATAGTACATACATCCATCTAGTCCAACCTTTATACCTTACTCTTTAACCCTACCAAACAGTTGATCCAGAGGAAATAAAAAGTAGCAGGAAAAAACCCTTCCTACCTTAATAGCAACCGGAAAGTATCAACCACGACTATATGTATTAATACCAGTAATTCTCAATATTTTTATTTTTAGAAACATATCCAGCCCCCTTTTAATACTTTCTAATGAACTTGCCATTACCACATCTGCTGGAAGACTCACTGTAAAGAAACCTTCCTAACTGATTTTCTCTAATCTTAAAGGATGTCATTATTGCATGCAATAAAAATCTCTGGTGCATTGTTCACTAGTAGATCATATCAGAGGACACTCTGATATGATCTACTAGTGAACAATGCACCAGAGAGTTTATTGCATGCAATAATATCATTTTTAAAATTATTTCTATCCTGCACAAATGACTGCTTCTTTCCCTTGCGCACTTTCTGGTCTAATAAAGGATATTATATGTACACTGAATAAGTGGTGTTCAGGTTATTTCTGTTGTTTGCAACCAGAAGAGCTCCAGATGTTTGAAAACTACAACTCAAAAAAATTCCCCTACAAGCACTCTGCAGCCAGGCAATGCTGAGAGTTATAGTTTTCAAACATTTGGAGATCTACAGGTTGCCAATCCTTGACCAAAGGAATGTTACACATCCTACTTTTAATGGGTATCTCCATCCAAAAATATGACTTCCCTTATTTCAGTCAGTAGCAGGCAGGGAATAAAGAGAACTTACCCGCGTTCACTCTCCAGAACTCTCTGACAGGTCCTGACCATAGCTATGCTCCCTTACAATGTACGGTTACATTTCTCCTTTACCTCCCTTTCTTCAATTAAACTGAAATAAGACAAGTCATATATTTAGGTGGAGATTATTTATGGGTCCTTATTTTTTTACTTTGTCCGCTATAAACCAGTAAATGCAGTGCAAAATACCCCAATCCTATCTACCCATTAAAACAGAGGGAAAATGAAATCTATATACAGATAAACCTACAGTGATGGAATTGTAAGGTGCAATCCAATACCAGGAGGTTTCCCCACCAACTTCTGGAATAGCTGCATTTAAAAAGAAAGTCTATTAAAAAGGGTAGGGCCTGAATTCCTTTGTCTTGACACCATGACCAATATCGCAGCTGTGCATGCGTAACAAACAAACAGTCATTTATAGATATTGAAGTGCTATTATGCCAGAATTATTATTAAAATGTATATCTATGAATTGAAATATTAAACTTGAATAGAGGCTGCATGATAGAAAATATACACAGAAAATGAGTACCACATTAAAGATCTAAGGTCAGTTATAAACTTACTATACAGCGCCACCTACTGGTAACATTGGATTAGATCATCTCAAAGAAATGTATAAGGGAGTTAAATCCATGTTTCTCCTTAAAATAAATGTAATATTTATAACCACGACAGAGGGAAAGCTTCTACTAAAACCTTTAAATGACATCCTGTTCAGATGTCTGCCACGAGCAGGTGCTAATTGCTAAAAGGTGGAAATACTTGGCTTTTCATCCAAGATGATAGCTGGAAATACTAACAAAAAAGTGCAGAGCAAATAAAGTACAGTTACTTCCATGTCTGTTAAAGAAGCGCCCTGCTTTGTGTCTATTCTGTGAAGCTCTTGTTGGAAGATGTTGGCACTACATCAATCCATATAATTGTTGCACAGGACAGTGAAATGTCTATTTCATCACTTTTAACGCTAGCCATTAGCTGGTGAGGTAAGTTTTGGAAGATCACTTCTCTGTGGGTAGTCTACAATCTTAGCTTGAGAGTCTGGTGAAATATTGGTTAGTGATGGTTTGATACGGTTATAAAGATGTTGGTAATATGCACCGAAACAGAAAGCTACGGAATGAAGGGAGCTGGGGATGAGAAAAACAAAAGTTGGAACAGCTAGTTCCAGTCTCAAACATTAAGTTAGTGTCAATAAGGGCAAGGCCACACTGCAACACAAATGGATAAGCTTGCGATTTCCGTGCTTTGCAGCGCGT
The DNA here is from genome assembly GCA_019447015.1 of Hymenochirus boettgeri. Classification (NCBI taxonomy): domain Eukaryota; kingdom Metazoa; phylum Chordata; class Amphibia; order Anura; family Pipidae; genus Hymenochirus; species Hymenochirus boettgeri. Next base: position 135,328,223 of record CM033476.1, on the reverse strand, counting down.
TTGCCATTCCTCAATTCCGATTATGGAAGCGCATGCGATTAAAAATGGTGATTGCATGCGCTTCCAAAATGGAATCAGAATTGCAAACGGAATACATTGGAAATCGCAGGAACTTTTTTTCGTTCCCGCAATTTCCATCAACTCAAAATAGCAAATGTGGTTTAAGACCTGATACCTGCACTGAGTCCAAGTGTTTGGGACAGGCGAAGTTGTGCCAGGTACCTAGTGCTAAAGGTGGCAGACTTATCGTATCTGTCGAAATAACAGTATTGATTTTTGTTTTGAAGCGTAAGTCCCGATACCTCTCCTGATCCAATACCCGCTTGATCTGATACAGGTGTAATGGTGTTCACGGAACTAATATGAGACATTTCAATTGTGTGTGACTAAGTTTCCCAAAGTGGACGCTGAGGTACACGTGTTAACAAGTGATGAGCCTATTATAACCATCATGCTCTGTTGCCCTTCCACCCAGCTTTTTGTGTTTGTGTTTTGTGTTTATGATGTAATGTACTATACAGGGGGGTTCCCGTGTTTAGGAATGTGATTTTAATATGTGTGCATGACACACTTCAGAGCCAATAAAGGTACTTTGCATTGATCTTTGAACCTTGTCAGACGTTTATTAGAATAATGGTGATCGTGCCTACACGACAGGGCCTTTGTTGTTGTTCTCTGGGCATCCACCAGGCGTCTTTTGCTTGGGGGTGTTGGGAGTCAGTATAAATTCTAAGATAGATGCAGGCTTGCCTGGTTAGTTGTAACAAGTACCGGGGACTTTCTTTGGGACTGGAATTAGAATAAGTGGGTCAGAGTTGGTCCAGTCAGGGCCTGAGACCTTACATGGGGTACCAGAAGTACATGTCTCTGTCAGGTGGTGCAGCCAATCCACTTGTGTCTTCTCAGCATAGGAGACCTATTTGTATGGGTAATGGGCACCGGAGTTGTGTGGTAAGAAAATGATATAATTGTGGTGTAGTGCAAAAATAGAAAGCTCTCCAAATAAGAGGGTGCCTCTAGGAAAAATAATTACAAAAGCGCAAAAATGCCAACCATCATTTGTCTAAGGCTGACAGGTGGTAAGCCAGTTCCTATACATAAGGCCCACACACTGTATATGCATATAATTAAAGGCAAAAGGAAATACCTTTCAAACTCCTTTATTTGCTGAGGACACTCTTAAACAAAACATTCAATCAAAAGTTACACCATCCCTTTAAACATCCATTACCATAATATCACATGTGATATGTGTCCGCTTTAGACAGATGATGGTTGGCATTTTTGCGCTTGTGTGTTAAGAAACAGCAACGTCCGGATCCAAGATGGCTTCTCCCGAGCTTGCATAATGTGAGTGGGAAGGACCAAAGAAGTCTGCCAAATTGACTTGCGTCCCATCTTCTTTCTTCTGCCCAAGAAATCGGGTAAGGATCTAACAGTTCTATGTGTTACAAATTGGACGCAGCAAGGCATCAGTCATGCCCACAAAACTGCTATTTTATAACTGCCGTTTATCACATGCATTTGTAACCAGATATCTAATAAGTTCTCTTCATTTCTGCCAAAGATATGTGCAGAGGAGGCAGCAGGGAAAACAGCAGTCAATCATTGGTTGTGATGTCCGTTATCACAGCCTTGATTGACTGCATGGAGGAGGGGCCAGCTTACTCTGCCACAATGGAGGCAATTATATTTAAATATCTGGTTAGTAATATATCTAATTAAGTGCTGAATATGTCACTTGGGTTTTTTGTCTTAAGGGTTTTTTGTCTTAAGGTTGGATATAGACTTTAAATGTTCTTGTTGGAATATGAAGTAAAACACTGGACATGCCTTGAAAATGGTCAATTGTGTTCCTATCAATTTAAAAATATTCAACTCGTGTCCATTTAACAGTTGTTTACCCCCTTCAACAGCTGTTCAAAAAGTCTAAACTGAAGGATAGTGCATTACAATAATGTTCAGCTTTGAACCCTCCAAATCTTAGTGACATAATAATAATAATAATAATAATCCATTGTAGTGAGTGCAGAATGATGGGAGTTGCGTTTCAAAAAAAATAAGAGGAGACACTTCTTGGTAATGTGTGTGTTTCCATCGTTCCATGGTATCTCTTAAGCAAATGCTATACCTTCAAAAAAGACTTTTAACATCATTGCACAAACAGTGCGAATCTAGTGTCAGTTGCAGACAGATATCGGCTTTAAACCATCATTGGTACCACCCAGGCCTCTGTCTTTAGGTGCTTCACTATGCAGTTGAGGCTAGAGCTCCTTGTTCATATGCAAATAAAAGGAGGGACTTCTGGGTAATTTTAATGCAACTTCCATGAACTTATCAGTAGAAAACTGATTTTACTGCCTTTTAAACATTTTTTTGCTTCCATCCTGTTCCTAGCAAAAGAGTTTCTAAATGTACCTGTTTTATTTGTGCATACTGTGGTGACACACAGCTCATAAGGTCACGGTCTCAAATCCCCAGACATTTTTAATAGGAAATATACTGCAAATAAATATACTGCAAAAATAACCATCATTTGTATAGAATACATAGGAATGTGTGGGGGAACACTGCTAAATCTCTGTTCTGTGCCTGAGAGGCAGGTTCTGCTGTAGCATGATCTGTGACTAATAGAAGCGGGTCTATATGCTGTAATATGCTGGGCTGTGAGCTTCTAGGAACCTTACCTGTTTTAATCTGTTGTGCACTAGAGAACCTGTGAAGTATACTTCTACCAAAACAAAGGCTTATTATGGGAGCTCACCCCTAGTATGCATAGGTTAATTTCATAAATCAACCAACAGCCACAGAATAGGGAGTTGAGACACAGCTTGTTGTATCTTTGTGCTCTGTCTATTAGAAAATGATGTAGGTCATGGTATTTCATTGTTTATATAAAAGATAATACACTAAGGCTGATTCGACACTGGGCTGGGCAGTAACGCACGCTACCGTCTGTTTTAGCAATAGTCCAGAATCACAAATTGTGGTTCCCAAATAAATGGAGATCGCATATGCAATCCGAAATGGATCACATTGCAGAGCATGCAATGTAGCCACCCGACGGATTGCATAAGTGTGTGAGAAATGCACTAGTGTGGCCTAGCCCTAAATCAGTAACTAATAGTTTGGATCGCCCTTGAAGAGAAGGTCCTGTGACCCCAACAGAAAACTCCTTCCTTGATTTATGTTTCTTTTTTCCTACTTTTTTGTTGTGTCCAAAAAATGATGGTGTCCGATTAATGGGTTTAATTAAAATAAAAAATCTACTGGTAATTTAACATAAACCAGTTTTTATCTTACTAATACTTTGCAAACAGTGCAAAAAGTTGTTTGATTCTGCCTGTTCAGTCTCATATATCTTATTACCTTATTATAGGGCTTTACAAGTCCCAAAAGGATTCCAATTTCTCTCCCAGGGAGTCTTAAGTCTGTAGATGATGTATTTCCTTTATAAATGCCTTTGTTGGCTGAAATGCTGGATTAACCAAGCAGAATAAACGTAGAGTCTGCTAAGAGGAATTGTAGGAGCTAGTACATATGGCCCTGGTGGGACATGAGCAAATATGTTAATACTGTGTTTCCTCTGCTTGGGTGTTTTGTTACCATGTGTTAGACAGTTAAAAAAAACTCGGCTCCAACATGCAACTCTCAAACAAGATTCAGTCCAAATTCGAGAGCTGTCTTGTTGTTAAATGTTAGTTATTGAGATTTACAGAGGTCAGGGCTTTGGTTTTGGTCAGTTTCTTGTTACACGCATATTCTTGTGCTTTTTATCCCTTTGTTTTATGAAACGTACATTCATTTCTGAAAAGTCAAAAGAGGAAGATTAAAAACGAGGGTTGAACTGGAGTCCAGGAAATATAAATATGGTACAAACTTACGTACCAGAGGTTCCAATCCACCTAAAATACAGGTGGTGCTAAGGTCCAAAAAATACACTAAAGAACAAACTCAGTATATAGTTCCTAAAGTGTCCAAAAATAGCATTAAAGGCACATGTGGCAAACTATTATAAATAAGTCCAATCCGGAGTCCATATAAATTTTATAATGAAAATTGATTTCACTATAAGATTTATATGGACTCGGGACTGGACTTATTTATAATTGTTCCTTCCTTCCTGCAACATGTCCCTTCAATGTTTTTAAACCTACTTTTGATGTTTGTTGCTTTTTAATATGTCATGTGTATATTTATATAAGGTGTTTTGGGTAATGTGCAATAAATAACTCACATTTAGATCACTGTAGTCATGATTGCCCCATCTATTGGACATTGATCATTAGAATTTAAAGAGGTATTTATTCCACGAGTACTATTTTGGACACTTTAGGTACTATATACCGAGTTTGCTCTTCAAAAGAGGAAGATCCTGCACACCTAAATTACATTGGTACCAAAACGTCACTAATAAATTAGTAATTTTTTCAAGTCTGGTGTTCCCATCTCTTTCTACTTTTGTTAATTTCTGTTAAACAGAATAGCAAATTTCCACTTCCGTTTTTTAGAACATTTCATTCTGTATTACTAACTTTCGGTCCATTCTTCATTGAATATTTAAATTTAAGTTAAAAAACAAACCAACCAACCAGAAAGGGGAGCTAGTACAATCTGGTCTTCATTAGAGATGGGATCTGGGTCCGACACGGAACCTCTCAGTTCCCAAATCCGAATGTTCCATCCCAATGGACGGATTGTTCAGATTTCAGGACTTCGGAGCGTGTTACCGATTTTTATTGAACGTTCGAGGCTATTTTCGAAAAGCTTTGAACTTTCGGTAATCCTCGAAAATACGACCGGAAACTCGAAAATAGTTTCCGATTGCATTTTCGAGGATTATCGAATGTTTGGTTTAAGAGAAAAGCTTTATCGAAGCTATTTTCAAAAATATCCTCAAACATTCGATAAAAATCGAAAACCTGCTCCGAAGTCCCGATTCTAAGTTCTGTTTTCAGATCTTTTTCCCGAGAGTCGAAAACCCGAATACGGAAAACTAGCAGTTTCGGTTTTCTCTCTAGTCTTCGTTCACCTTTTTTCTTAAACCAAATAAAGGGTTTTTTGTGTCCAATACCTTTTATTTGAGGATTGGACGAGCCAACAGGGTTAAAACATAGAAATGAGTTCACGTTCATAAACCGGGCAAAGGGACATTAAGAAATAGTAGTAGCGAGAAATGATGAGTGGGCCATTGGTCTGCAGTCTCCTGTGGGCCCCAACAGCCTAGACACTGGGTAATTCTATTCTTGTTTTTTATCCTTCAAGACATTGATAGATTCATATACTCCATCTAGTGAAATACTCAAAATACCAGACAGCAGTGCATCGTATAGTTTATTCAATTGCTCTCAACCCTGGCAGTCAACTGCTCACCAGGAAATGTGCACATTCTCTGCGATTGTTCTGATGGTATAGGTTGTATTTCTGGGGTACATGTGATACCTGAGCCTCATACAAACGTATGATTTCATAGCTGCCATGCGACCCCCAAGTGTGTGCACGTGTGTATGCGGTTGGTCTGCACCGTTGGTCAATGTGCCATGGTGCGTCAACAAACTATGCCTGACTGGGTGTCTTGCGCTCAGGGGTCGTTCGACGGATGGCCAGTCAAATGTGTGTACGAACCTTTAGTCTTCTGTTAATTAATTGTCCTGAATGAGAGTAATATGTTCTATAGCAGGAATATCCAATAGCAAGACTTATTTTCTAGTCAAATAGAGTTATAAAAGAGGTGGGCATGTATAATATATATGGATCTCCTTGTGACCTTTAATACCTTTATAATAACAGTAGAGGGTACATTATTTACTATACAATATTCCAATAATTCCTATGTCACTGGGCCCCCTCCAACTTTATGTTTAAATGTATATTTTAACCACAGTAAAGAAATGGATTTTGGGTACATTTTTCACCAGAAACCATAAAATAATGAATTGACTATTAATTTATAGGAGCTGATTTTACTACAAACTATACTGCAGTTCAGTATTATAAGACAAATGATATTCACAAGAAATGTCTTGTTTGTATGGAAATAGGAATAATGAATTAGTCTGTTTTTAGATGAGGTCTGATGCCAATAGATTTGTGGTATTACCTGCATTGTTATACTTCCAGGTAGGCATGTGTGGTAGTTTAGTCCCTAACTTGGTTTGGAGCAGGTTTAGAACTACCTGTAAAAACGGCCACTGAAATTTCAACCCAAAACTGTAGGATTTTTGGCTGTTGAACAAAAAAGTTTGAATGACAAAATTTTGATAGGAAACTTTCCACAAACCTGCAGATGGAACAAAACCCAATCAGGGAGATTCAATAAAAGTTTTTATTGTTTAAAATGGTGCTAATTTTGCCCCAACCAATCAGATATTATTTAACATTTGAAAGCCAACATATGATTGCTGGGGCAAAATTAGCACCATTTTAAACAATAAAATATTTTATTAAATAACCCTGAATGTGTTTGTGCAACTCTACTTCCAGGAAGCACTTTATTGAGCAGTACGTTAGGGAGTGTTTGCAGATTCCATAATACTGTTATACATTAAAGGGCAACTCCAACCTCATAAGAACATCTTTTAAAAGGAATGGCCTCTTTAAAATATGTTGATATATCATACTTTGTCCTATAAATTCATTACTGTATGCCTGCTATGCTTCCGGAGGCCTCATGGAAACTGAGCAATTTAGAAGCCTGTACTGAGCCTGGGCATGCTCAGAAGAGGCAGACAGGGGATTAACATTCAGGACCAGGAAGCAGAAACAGGGGAAACAGGACATTGTGCAGGATTTCAGGTTAGACCTATATATTTCAGATTTCAAACTATTACAGTTTAGGGTTTTGGGGGGTAACATAGTAACATAGTAATTAAGGTTGAATAAAGACATACGTCCATCAAGTCCAACCTATTCACTTAGTTTTAGTTTTAGAAACTTATCCAGGCCTTTTTTAAAGGTTTTCAATGAACTTGCCATTACCACATCTGCTGGAAGACAGTTCCACAGTTTCACCGTTCTCACTGTAAAGAAACCTCTCCTAACCTGAAGATGAAACTTCTTTTCTTCCAACCTTAAAGGATGTCCACGTGTCCTCTGATATGACCTATTAGTGAACAATGCACCAGAGAGCTCATTGTATGGGCCATTAATATATTTGTACAAGGTTATCATGTCCCCACGCAACCGCCGCTTCTCCAATGTAAACAGCCCTAACTTGTCTAATCTGCCTGCATATTCAAGCCCCTCCATTCCCCTTATTAATTTAGTTGCCCTTCTCTGAACTGCCTCAATTTCCAAGATGTCCCTTTTGTATATGGGATTCCAAAACTGCACCGCATATTCCAAATGAGGCCTTACCAGTGCCTTGTAAAGAGGGAGAATAATATTTTTCTCTCTTGAATCTATTCCCCTTTTTATACAAGACAATATCTTGCTAGCTCTAGCTGTTGCTACCTGGCATTGTTTGCTACAGCTAAGTCTGTTATCTACCAGAACCCCCAAATCTTTTTCCATTACAGATGAACTTAACACAGAGTTATTTATGGTGTAGATGGCACAGGGATTATTAAATCCCAAATGCATCACCTTACATTTATCAACATTGAATCTCATCTGCCATTCTGCTGCCCATTTTGATAATCTATCTAGGTCTGCTTGCAGCACTTGCACATCATTGGAAGTTTCCAAAGCTCTGCATAATTTAGTGTCATCAGCAAACACAGAGACCTTGCTCTCAGTGCCCCCTTCTAAGTCATTTATAAACAGATTAAACAGAAGCGGCCCCAGTACAGAACCCTGAGGCACTCCGCTTAGAACTTTAGCCCACATAGATGTAGCTCCATTAACCACCACTCTCTGTTTGCGGTCCAATAACCAGTTCTCTATCCATGAACAAATGTTTTCTTCAAGGCCAACAGTCCTCAGTTTATACATTAGTCGCCTATGTGGCACAGTATCAAAAGCTTTTGCAAAATCCAAATATACCACATCCACTGCTGTGCCTGAGTCCAACTTCTTACTCACTTCTTCATAAAAACCAATTAAATTTGTCTGGCATGATCTATTTCTCATAAATCCATGCTGACTACTACTAATAAGATGATCTCTGGAGACAAAGTCAAGGATATGGTCCCTTAACAAAGTTTCCATCACCTTCCCTACCACTGATGTTAGGCTTACAGGTCTATAGTTACCAGGCTGTGAACGACTATCTTTTTTGAATATTGGTATTACATTGGCTTTTTTCCAATCCAGCGGCACATCCCCAGACAAAAGCGAATCTGAAAATATGAGAAACAGTGGTCTAGCTAGAACTGAACTAAGCTCTTTTAAAATCCTAGGATGCAATCCATCTGGTCCTGGCGCTTTATTGATATTAACTTTGTCTAATTGTTTCCGTACCATATCCTCCGTTATCCAATGTGAAAACTCTTCATTTCTTCCCTGCATATTGCTACAATCCCTACCGTAAGGACAAGGATTCTCAACAGTAAAAACCGATGTAAAAAAAACAGTTTAGCAGATTAGCCTTTTCGGCATCCTCTACAACCACCTCAGCTCCATTATTTAATGGTCCCACATTCTCAGTCCTCATCTTTTTACCATTTATATACTTAAAAAACATTTTGGGGTTGGACTTGCTTTGTTCGGCAATCCGTATTTCATTTTCTATTTTAGCTAGTTTAATTGCTTTCTTGCACTCTTTATTAAAGCTTTTGTACTTCCTGTAAGCCTGTTCTGTGCCTTCTGTTTTCAAAATTTTAAAAGCCCTTTTCTTTTTTTCCATTTACCTTTTTACCTGAGCATTAAGCCATGCAGGACTGGACCTAATTTTTTTACACTTGTTACCTAAAGGTACCGATTTGGAAATGTAATAGTTTAATATCCCTTTAAAAGTGGTCCACATCTGCTCAGTTTCTTTACCTAGAAACAGTTCCCCCCAGTCTATGAGCAGGAGCGATTCCTTTAAAAGCATACAATTAGCTTTCCTAAAGTTAAAAGTTTTTGTTAACCCAGTGCACTTTAGTTTTTTGCAGCCTATATTAAATGACACTATATCATGGTCACTATTCCCTAAGCTTCCCATTACCTTTATCTCCATAATGAGCTCAGGGTTATTAGATATCACCAGATCCAACAACGCATTCTGTCTAGTAGGAACTTCTACCATCTGTGAAAGAAAATGCTCATATAGAAAATTTAAGAACTTTATACCTTTAGAGGTGCTGGCAGTTCTCTTACTCCAATCTATGTCAGGGTAGTTAAAATCCCCCATGACCAGAACATGCCCCATACCAGCAGCCTTCGCCAACTGCATATGGAGAGTCATTTCCACCTCGTCCTCGGCATTTGGCGGCTTATAACATACTCCAACAATTAATTTACCTACCTTCTTGCTTCCTGTACACAGTTCCACCCATAATGTTTCTGCCGTATCGTTTGCTCCCCCATCTATTCCATCTTTTAAATTTGGCTTCAATTCCTGTTTAACATACATACATACTCCTCCTCCTTTCTTATTAACTCGGTCATGTCTAAATAAGGAGTATCCTTCAATATTTACTGTCCAGGTGTGTGAATCATTAAGCCATGATTCTGCTATACCAATTACATCATACCTTTCCTTTAATGCTATTATTTCAAGTTCGCCGGTTTTTCCAGCCAGACTCCTTGCATTTGTAAACATACATTTTAGATTATCAATTGATTTACTTCCATATATGGTCGTACATGCCTCCTTATCCTCTATGCTCCCCCCTCCCCCTTCTCCTCCCTCCGTTGTGTTACTAGCTACCAGATCCCTAACTTCTCTATCTACCCCTGTGTAGTTAAACATTCCCTCCCCCCCCATACCTAGTTTAAAATCTCCTCCAACCCCCTAGCCATCTTCTCCCCCAAAACAGCTGCACCATCACCATTGAGGTGCAATCCGTCTCTACTAAAGAGTCTGTAGCCAACAGAAAAATCAGCCCAGTTCTCTAAAAACCCAAACCCCATCTCCTTACACCACCCTCTTAGCCACGCATTTATACTCCTGAGCTCCCGTTGTCTCCCTAGCGTAGCACGTGGCTGCGGTAGTATTTCTGAAATCACTACCCTGGAGGTCCTTGCTTTTAACTTGGTCCCTAATTCTCGGAAATCATTTTTAAGGACCTCACCTCCATCTCTAACATTGTCATTGGCACCAATGTGAACCAAGACCGCCGGGTCACTCCCAGCCCAACCCAATAATCTGTCTACATGATCCACCACATGTCGAGCCCTAGCACCAGGCAGACAACACACTGTTCGGCATGTAGGGTCTTGGCGACAGATTACCCTATCTACCCTTCTGATAATGGAGTCCCCTACCACTACCACCTGCCTATCCTTCCTAGCCCCCTTTACCTGTATGTAAGTTTTCATTTGGGGGCTGGACTTGCCCTTTAATGGGACACTATACTGAAGAAATGACTTTGCATCATCTTAATCTATAATTGAATACATGTAATTAGCACTTACTCTGATTTGTGTGTGTTGCTGCATGCCTTCAATCCAGCACACATTTTGTTTAGTAGCAGTATCCCCCCTCCCTCTTTTAACCACTCTCACTTCCATCCGACCTGACTTTTTCCCCACAAACCAACTGTCAAGCCTGCACACAGCACACAGTATTCCAACTGTCAAATCTCTGTCACCATTCCAGCTACAGTAAAACTACTCACAGAAGAATAGTTTTTGAGATCAAGGAACTTGATTGACAGCTGAAATGTAAGAAGATTTAGATTGGATATCTAAAGAAATAGGGGGCAGATCAACAAAAAAATGATACAGTGGTGGTTGGGAAGAATTATAGTTTCCAGTTATGGTCAATTTTAAAATAACCTATTTTTTCAGTATAGATGCCCTTTAATTGCAATTTTGTAGGCCTTGTATACTTACCTGTACGAAATGTGGTATCCAGTACATGGGTTGTCTGAACAGAAACCTACAGGGTTTCTCACACCGATTTGCCTTCAGGTAACTAGGTGTGCCTCAAAAGTTTGGTACTGAAAATATTTTCACCAATATAACTTGTATTTTTGTGTTATTTTGTAATACTAAAATATATATTATGGTAAAATTGCAATGCAGTTGAAAATGACAAAGCAGTACACATATATATTACATTAAAATATACACTGTAAAGTGTGGGTAATTACAACATTACATTCTTCAGTAAGAACACCAGTGGGTTAGAATAAGAGTTTTATTTCCCATTAAGAAAATTAATTATAAAAGCCTGGGGACAGAGAGATGAGCTCATTGTATAAGTAATGTCTTAGGGTTGTTGTGTTTATATACATATCTCCATAACACAAATACTGTACTCTGTCAAATACTGTAGCTTGCACTACTATTGGTCCTTATGTATAAGCTGTTTTTATCACTGTATATAACTAATGAAATGTTGACCCCCTTTTATATACATATATATGTTTAGGAGAGAGTGGGCACTGTGTGATATTCCTTTGTTAACATGATTAAAGGATAACTATGCTCTAAAAATTACCTATTTTAAAAATGGAAAGTACCTGAGGCAGAGAGGCTGGTTCCTACTTGTCAGGTGACCAGACCTGGATTTACCATTTTTGTGAGCAGAAGGCACACTTTAAGAGCTCTCCTGCTCCCCATGGTCCCCATTGGTTTCAAGTGAACTCATTGTGGGGATAGGGAGATATTAACCCTTTCCTGGCCTTGACTGTATAGGGATCACTGGTAACCCATTTAATGTTGAGCCACAGCAGAAAGGACAACCCTGTAACCAAGTAATAATCTGGGCCATAAAAGAGAGAATCACTCCTTATTTTCTGCATCCAGAATTTTGCATCTGTGAATAAAAGAATGCCACCCATTTGTCGCTTTATGTAGATTCCAAAAATGTATCTCTTTTGGGGGCTATTTCCCAGGTAACACTATTTAAATACAGTGGTGGCTGGATCATGCTTCTAGCTGCAATCTATGAAAACTTATAGCAGTATAAAGAGGGGCATTTACAGCTAACACTGTGAGCTGTGACATCACCAGCACCATTGCTCTGACCCCCTTGCCATAGGCACTGAACCAGTTGCCCAGTTGTATCCTAATGCTGTAACTGTCTTTAAATACACAGCACATCATGTGACTGTCACAAACGTTCTTTTATATCCTGACTGAGTGTAATTTCAAAAACCTATAACTTAAGAACCAGAGAAGCTAGAGATATCCTGGGTAGAAGAGAGCTATTTTATGGAGACCACTCCATAAAAAATATCCCTTTTAAAATACAATAGTCCATTAGCCCACTAATAGTAGAGGCTATTTAATAGGCTTTTTATGGGGTATATGGAAGGAAACATTTTTTTGTTAAGATGGCAACCCTGCACCCGGAATTGCTGCCTTAAATTTCCAAAAAGCTACCGTAATAACATTACCTTGTGAAAAGTTTAGGTGTCAATTGTACATTACTTTACATTTAGAATATACATCAGGATGAGTTTTTAATCATTATGCCCTTGGTTCATTATGCCCCTGAAATGCTATGGGTACTGAATGGAGAAAGCAGGCAATGCAGGGCTTATACGGCAAAAGACTTTTATTTGAATCTCAATGATTAAAGAGTATGGTACATATGAAATGCAAAGGGGAGAACATAACATTGTTCTTAAAGAAAATTACAATATCCAACACAGACATAATGTATAATACAGTTTAACTTTTACCTTTACAAGGAGGTCTGCAACTCCTTTACATTTTTTTTGCAGACCCCATAGTCAAGGAAAAGTTTGGAGAAAAGTCCTGGGGACTAGATCAAAGGTTTGAGAATACATTGGAAGAAAGTGGGGGTTGATCTCTTGAATTTTGTTGTGCCAATATGTACATCAATACAACATTTCACCTTTTTCACCATGTTTTACTATTTTTTTTTATTTTTTATAAAATTATTAAAAATATAATGAAAACAAAAATATCGCAATCCTGCTGCGGAATTTTACTTTGTGGTGTCTCAATCTTCTTTTTTTTTTCTTTTTTTTTTTTTTTTTTTTTACTTGGACAAATTTTAGTATTTATTGGGATATCAAAAGAGTGTAAAGGAACTCGCACAACATACATACACACAACATCAAACAGAAGCTTAATTATACTGCAATGGGCTAAAACATCACTGGCAAGTTGAAAGCTGATGGTAACATGGTACCTCTTGTTACAGTGTGTTTTTTTAACACACTATGAGGGTTATTCAATAAAAGTACTTATCGTTTCAAATGGTGCTAAATTGCCCCAGCCAATCAGAAATTATTTAACATTTAAAGACTAACATTGATTGGTTGGGGCAAAATTAGCACCATTTTAAACGATAAGAACTTTTATTGAATAACCCTGTATGTTAAGAAACTAACAGAGAATTTATCCCTGAGTTTTATATCAAAAGGTAAACTCTGTTTTTGATACGTTCATCCATCCATCCCATGCTGTTAAAGGGTTCATGGTTTCTAAAGGTGAGTTTTGCAAAATTCATGAACAGCCTATTCTAATTACTAATCGCTTATTTAATATGTCTCTGTACATATTCTTAATATCAGGCTTCATGAAATAATAGAATCAGTGGAGGCAAAACCCATTTGGTTCTGAAAAACCTTTCATAAATTAATTGTTTAGAGATCTAAAGTTGTGACAGAACCACTTCATGGGCCCGTTGCTATTTATATTACAGGCTTTAGTGACTTTATATTACATTTAGCTGTATAAATAAAGGTGTGGGGTTGCAGAATGGGATTTTGATGAGGAGGATGGTATGGTTGACTTTCTAATGGTTTGTTAGTGGTAAGATGCTGTAGCCCATTAGGAGGCTTACTGGACTCTTATTTAGTAATGATAACAACCAAGATTTTTCCTCACAGATTTCAGACGCTATTTAAAAATGAAATGTTATTTTGCTACAGTTCCAATGGTCTGAATCCCTAGCATCAATGCTAATTGATACATTCTATGGCATTCATTTTTTTTAAAGCCACCCCATCCCACCATATAGAATAAACTTCATATATATTAAACAATAGTTTTGTATAACATATGGTGGTACTGTATCTAAAACTACCTTTTATTTGTAACCATCTTTATTTTCCTGCCTCTCGATAAGAGATTGCAGTAGGCATACATAGCTGCCTTAGAAAGTCTTTGGTGTTTTTGGGCTGTAGACAATAAAAGTTCACTGGTACAAATGCAACTGGGCAGACCCATGGAATTGTAATCCTGCAGGATTATAAAGAAATGAAGCACTTAAGACACTGTGGTATTTCCATAAGACACTTCTTTTTTAGGGTTGAGTTGTGTAGTTGTGGCAGATGAATCATTTGTAGCAATCATTACTACAGGCTGACCCTCTACCTTTCCTTGCACTTCTCATTACCGTAATACGCTAGTCTTTATGCTCTCTTTCTTCTTCCTTCAAGATTTCGAAAGCTAATTGGTCTTATCATCATTTCTGCAAACTGAATTGAATATTCATGTCCCTTCCAGTGGAACCAGTTGACACCCTATAAGGTAATGGAAAAAATGTTATTGTCTCTTGCATTTAAATTTATTACTAGAATATTAACTTTCTGTTAACTTGACTAAAGAAAACCTGTGGTTCTAAGACAATGTTAAATATGTTCTATTAGTAGATGATCTTTATCTGATGCATCGTGCTAATTGCTTTGTTAATGAATGGAATTAAGACTGTGGGTATGCCTTAAAATGCCTAAAGCTAGGTACACACCATACAATAATTCGGCCCGATCGATCCGACCAATCCGACATTTCAGTGTTTCGGTCGGTCCGAATTATTGTATGGTGGCTCCGACTGATTGCCGACCATCCCTTCGTCCGAATTGGACGAAAGCACAATCGGACGGGTCGGAAAACCATGACCGATCATGCGGCCCTCTATGGACAACACGATTGGTCGCAGTAACAATCTGACACGGCTCTTTTGCTGCGACCGACAGTCCTTCCTCCAGGCCAACCGGTCAAGTCTCGAACGGTCGGTCAGGAGGAAAAATTTAAATTGTGTACCTAGCTTAAGACGGAAATAATCTCTTACATTCAGACCCTTAAAGTAAAAAGGGCCTCTGTGTTTTAAATTATAGGGTATGTTCACAATGTCTCAGCAGTGTCTTAGCAGAAGACTCCCCAAACCTAGACCTTGCTAGGTTTATAGTATTGAAATCTGCCTCTGTACATACTTATCAGCCCTTGCTTCCTGGCTGCCTTCTGATTGTCTCCTGTGGCTTTCCGTGCATGGAAGCAAGATTAATGGGCTGGAACAGCAGCCACACATTGATTGGCTGAGACATCACATCTCAGCCAATTACTGTCATGGCTGCCAGTCCGGCCCCTTTTGCTTGCTTCCGTGCACGGAAAAGGCACTGTAAACAAGCAGAAGGCAGCCAAGGAAGCAAGGGCTGATAAGTATGTACAGAGGCAGATTTCAATACTATAAACCTAAACAAGGTCTAGGTTTTGTAAACCTAGTGAGGTCTAGGTTTTGGGGGGGTTCTAATCAAGCTCCAGCCCACACAATGGGTTCCCATTGGTCAGGACCCTAGGGGTGCAGTGCAAATTATACCGGCGAAGTCCAGCTGTTTATGTCCTCACCCAGGGTGCTTTTATTGGGTCCATCAATGCTGCTATTCTTGGCCAGCAAATAGGCATTTAAAAGGCATAGATCACCAACATGCTTTATTTTTATTGTAAAGGTAACAATATAGACATTTATGATCTCTTTACTTGTGGAATTGCTTCAACTTCATTTATAACCATATTTTAGTTCTTTATTAATACATACTGGAACAAATATAAATATTTTAAAAGCTTTCCATTTATCTTACCTGACTGTGGCTATTGTCACCGTATCTACCCATAAGATTTACTCTGTGACAGTTCTTGTACCAGAAGGCTCCTTTGTATGACAAAGCACAGTTGGTAATAGCAGAATCATTATCCTTGTCGTATGTGGAAAACGAACGTCCATTATGGTAGGTCATGGAATCTCCTGTAAGAAGAAAGCCCCAAAATGTTTATTTTGAAAAAAATGTCCCTTTTTTGGGACATTGAATTTGACACTTCACTGCACTGAAAATCAGAAATTTAAGTAGATCCGTGAAATTCTGTTGGTAGTTTTGATCAGGGGAATTTCGAGTGTGGAACTGGGAGCTCCAACCTGAAACTGGGTTAGAACACTGACCCGTCCCTGCTTTCAATCTTCTCTTTTATAATACTTAATATGGAAATATTTAATGCTATAAATGTTGACTTTTGGCTGAATCTACAAATTCTTTTACGATGTAAAGAAGTGGCGGTGGAGTATGCAGTACAATGGCAAATTCAAAAGCCAACTGTATACATTGATGGTAAAAAATAAGGGGTTTAAAGAGTAGTGTGTTGTACATGGTACAGTTTGTAATAACTTTAGCTTTAATAAACCATATTGTCGCCCCCCCCAAAAAAAAGTAAAAGAAAAACTGTATTTCTTTTATTTATATTCTTAAAATAATGCTTGTGAAAGTGTTGGCTTTACATGCTCCTTAATGATTAAAGAATAACAAAAGCCCAAGCCTCCCCATTCCCTGTAAGACAAAGCTCATTTGTCCCTTCAGATCAGACCTGTCCTGATGCCCTAGACATGCCCTAGAACATGCAGGGAACACAATCAAAGTTGTTTCAACAATCTAAATCTCTGCATTGCAATCAGTATCAGGGTAAATGTATACAAGGTCTTTCCTTGTATGGATGTTCTCGGGTACATTAGTGCATGAATTCTTTACTTAAAGGGTAACTATATTCACTCAAACAGCTTTACGTTATCTGAAACTACACTTTTAGAGAAGTAAAATGGTGGTACTCACATATTCATCTGTGCTTGCTTTGTAATTAAATTATTAATGTTTAGTGAGTGCTCCTAATTGCCCCCACCCTCCCTTACTCACTGCCTTCTTTTAGTGTCTGCGACACTTATAAGTTCTGCACAGCCTCACCATGGAAACTGCTCTGATTACATATCTCCCCCCAGCCTTCTTTTCTTTGCTGATTCTCATAATTGTTGCAGAAAGTGTGCTTGCTGGCAGCCTAAGATCCTAGTTAGAGGTCTTTAATGAGTTACAATTTCTGCTCCTGGAGTGACAGGTCTTTCCTTGTAAATGCTGTGATTAAAATGATTTCTCAGGATCTACAGTTCAGAGTTAAAATCCAAAAAAGTAACGGGATCTTTCTGTATCTAAGAAATACTATACTTTTTATAAAATTCTATTTTTTTGAGTATAGATACCCTTTAATATGGTATTATTATGATATATAATTGTTGATTTGAAGTGCCGGCATAGTGCTTACCTGCAGTACCACTGTATCCGTCAACCTTTAATCGGTAGCGACTTTTTGAATCTCCAACGCTAAACTTATCATACACTGCATACACTGTTTCATCATGATCTCTAAGGTCCACTCTTAGCTCGTATTGACCTTGGGAGGTAATCTTGTGCAAATTCTCTAGACCTGAAACAGAGAGAGACATATCCTAAGCAGAACATCAAAGTGACTCAACCTCTTTATTTATCAATGCACAAATTAATTAGTCAGCAGATTCTAATAAATACATTTAATACATTTTTTGCCCTAATATTTTAATAGAAAATAAATTGTAGAGACTTTTGGGGGAACTAAGGCAGCAATGCAGATCCCTTACGTGATGCCTTAAGCTTTGCAAAACTCAAGTGTTTACAAATACTTTCCTTAGAAATCCTCTAGTTTTATTCCAGGAGCTATGGAATTGCTGTCGCTCTGTCTAGAAAGTGTGGTGCCTCAAAGGACTGACTGCAAGGGGGCGCTACAATTCACTGTACATGTTCAGCGACTGAGGCAGGGGTGTAACTTGAAATCACTGAGCCCCCCTTTTAAAATTATTATGGGGCACATGTCACAATCCCTCCTGGATGACAGGTTAGAGGCAAAAACGTTTTGGTAGGAAGACAGCTCCTACTCCTCACTTTCCTGGACTTTGGGCAAGCACTGCAGGAGAACCAAAAGGAACAGAGTTGTAAGGTAAGGATTATTTAACATTAATCGGTGGGCCAGCAATGGGTTGAATTATAGTTTTGGGGTTGGACATGCCCATTAATTTATTAAAGAAAAACTCCCATAAGATTTTTAAGATTTGATGCTAATTTTGATTTATTTATAAATGAAATTCTGAGAGATTTTTTTTTACTTTGGATTAAAATTTTATATATATTGGCTTCATTAATGGGCCCTTGAATGATCTCTTCTGATAAAAGACGTGCTATGTTATAGAATGTGAATAAGCTTTATACTAGGAAATGATCATTTTATAAGATGTCACCAGGTGCTATTTTGTTGTAATTTTAATTTAGATTAAAGGTCAACTATACACACCTCAGCCTTATCCTCCTCTTACTAACCTATTATAGTTGCAATCGCAGACATGCTATTCTTCTCTTCCTTTCTCAGTCCCGTGAGCTGACCAGTAGGAAGACACTCTGTTCAAAAAGCGTGTCTTCTGTTGGTATAGCCCCATGCAGAGAGGTGAAGATGGGGAACAGCATTGGCAAAGGCACTTTAACAGGTTAGTTCAGGAGTTGGCTAAACCCATGGGGGAGGACACTATTGTTCTTTTAAATGTATTTGTTTAGGTTTCACATGTGCTTGGAGATAGAAAATATATACTTAGTCAACTGTCATGTGTTGAACCATTATTGAACTGTTACTAAATCTAGCTAGAAAAAAACCCCAGAGTGTTAATTAATCTGATTGCATTTTTTTTTAGAGAAAAACCTAAAACTCCCCAGTATGACAAATAATAATAATTTACAAACAGTCTAATACGTAACTTAAATAAAGTGATTATCGTGAAATACAAATAATCATAACACACATGGAGAATGGAAATTTTGTGGGTAAATTTCCTGGATTCTGTGAATAAGGCTTTCATAGACAAATACAATTTTCCTACCCATAAAGAATTCTTTGTTAGGATTTCCAAATCCTGTACTATATGTCTTCCAATTTCTGTAGAAATCTTCTGACCCATCGACACGTCTCAAAAATACCTAGGAAAAAGAAAAAAATATATATCTAAAGCAAAAATGTTTTTTTTTTATATAATATGAGAAAAAAAATTCCAATGATTTTTTTTTATGAACAATGTATTTCCAACTATTTTTTGTGGTGTTCAGCAAAGTTTAAAATTGCTGTGGCAAGGAATTATTCTGTTTAATTCCTGGATTAGGTTGGTTCCAGACAGTAAAGATACCACCAAAAGCAACACATGGATTGGATTTAGATGATTTTTACAGTAGGCAAAGCTAAAATGTGGTTGGAAACCTATTTCAAGTCATTTTGTTCCATAAATATTTAGTTACACTTCAACCGAACCAGTTGTAATAAAAATGTTAAACTTTTCATTCTTAAATTTTAGACTGAACGGTCAGCCATTTACACATCATTTAGTCCCTTCTGGGGCGATTAGGTGCTCTAGAAAAAATTGTGTGGAATTCGTATTAAATAAAGTGTTTGGGACATACGTTACATTAGTGTTATATTTTCATGTTGAATATTTTCTAGCTAGTTACCATTATTTTTAAAGAAAAATAAAACTTTGGTACATCCCCTGTGCTACATAGAAAACTTTTTACCACCATAATAGCAAAAGGTATTACAAGCAGCCCATAAATGCATGCAACTCACTATATCGCAGCTCAATAGTGTGAATGGCACCATTCAATATGTGCACAATGTTGTGGTGCAATGTTACCGCACCAAAACGTGCTCTAGTGTAAATGAGGCCTAACAGTTTCTATATTTCATTCAATAAAGGGAATGTCCACCCTTAATTAAAAGACAACCCCCCCCCAAAAAAAACAAACTGGCCAGTTACCTGCCCCCAGGCACAACGGATATATTTTGCACTTTATTACCTGCATTACAAACCAGATATTTAAGGATAATTATTGTCCCCATTCTGGCAGAGTAAGCTGGCACCTCCCTCCATGTAGTCCATCAAGGCTGGGCAACTGAAATTACGGCTAATGGTTGACAGATGTTTCACCTGCTACCCCCTCTGCACATGCTCAAGCTTATTAAAAGCTCACTGAGCAGAGGGAGGAGGCAGATACCAGAAAGAATTTGAACTCATCACAAAATATCTGGTTACAAATTCATGTAATAAGCTGGTAAAAATAGCAATAGGGATTTCGAGCAGATAACTCACAAGACACCAGTTTTTTAATTTAAAGGGCATGCACACTGTAAAAACAACTTTATCTTACTGAATAGCTGTGGCTTTAAATATAAAGGTGGTGTTTGTTTGTTTTTGTCCTACTAATCTTTCATACCCATCCATCCTAGAGCTTAAATCTTTTCTCCGCCACTGAAATGCCATTTTTAGCACTGCCCCAATGAGATTTCCAAATCTCCAACATGCCCTTGGTCAGAGAATAGCACAGGCGTTTGAAGTGCACGTGTGACAGGATGTAAATGTGTGTTGTTGACGTTGCCATGAGCGTGCACCCCTGAGACCAGTGTGGTGCGATGATGTCTCAGGGGCACACACTCGTGGCAACGTCACTGTGGACGCTTGCATTGACATCACATCACAGAGGCGTCCAGCTCTTCAAACAGCCGTGCTATTCTGTGAGCAATGGCTATTTGCAGATCTCATCGGGACAGTGCTAAATATGTCATTACAGTGGAGGAGCAAGCCAGCAAGATTCAACCACTAAAGTTAGGGTATAGGAGGGTAGTAGGACAAAAAAAACACTACCTTAAAAGCCACAGCTATTCAGTAAGATACAGTTGTTTTTACAGTGTACATGCCCTTTTAAGGATTGACATGTAATTTAAAACAAACTGGTCACTTATATCTATTGTATTCAATTAGATCAACTGGACTTGAAGTTTAGTTCTTGAACATAAACAAGTCCAGTTGATCTAATTGAATACAACAGATATACCATGACCTGGATGAATGGGAACCTTCACAAGCATAAAACTGGTCACTTGTTATTTATTTGCCTTTAACCCCAACAGCTACCACTTTTTTTTTTTACCACTTTATCTCATGCATTTCTGACCAGATTTTTAATGATAAATCTCACCCTCATTCTTTTCATTTCTGGCAGAGGTTGCTGCCTTCTACCCCTGCTCAGTGAGCTTTAGGAAACTTGAGCATGAGCAGAGGAGGCAGCAGGGGAAAGAGCAGTTAATCATTTGATGTAATTAGTAATATATCTAATAATGTGCTAAATATATTAATTCGAATTTGGGGAAGGTAACTGACAAGTGGGCAGTTTTTTGTTTTAAGGGTGGACATGCCTTTTGAAAGTTTGTGCTTGCTTCCCAGCCAGGGAAAAATTACATTGCTGGGGAAATAACAAAAAAAATTAAAATAGCCTACCAATAAGGGGAAATGTTCTTTACTTATATTTGAAGAAGGCTTCTACAATTATATCCCAAGATCAGCCCAACCAATAGTGTTACATGAAAGTTCCTTGAGAAATCACTTGCAGTGTATGTCCATATGTTACTAGCAAACAGACAATTCTTTAAAGAAACGCAAATTCACCTCCACTCCCCCACCCCTTCACCCCTTATTTCCTGGCTTTTCCCCAACCCCCATCCCCTTGCAGGCTCCCACCCTCCACTCCCCCTGGCCACGCTGGTATAATCCTTTTATTACAAATTCTTCCCATTCTCTCCAGCACCACATAGTGGCCATTCAGGGCACTACAGTGGGTCCAGGGTCCATAGATTTACATCTTTCTTTTCGTATATAAGATGTGCAAACAAATGATAAGTCACATGTACATGGTCATTAGTCAAATGTCTTTACAGAAAGTTTATTTGTAAATGTGTTTCTGGGTTTAGTTACATTTTGTAAAGATTCATTAGAACCTGTGATGGATTTTTATGTGTGAACCGAATACTTACAATCCATCCACCCCCATCGACGCTCATGTCACAGTAAACTTGTGTGGGCAGAGACTGGTCACCATTGATGTATATTGTGTATAGGCCAGAAGCTGTTTCTCCATTTAGAAGAGCCTGGGAACAGTCTTTTGGATAGCGGTAGAGGAGCCCAGCTGCAAAAGAAAGTTAAATATAAAAGGTATTAACTTACTACAAAAAGTATATTAAAGACAAAAATACTGTCCTATCAAAAGGTCAAGTTCACCCCTCAAATGAAAAATTGTATATAGGTAAATTACCCATTAAACCCTAAAACTGCAATAGTTAGAAATCTAAGAGATGTAAGACTAACCCGAAATGCTGACTGATGTTCTGTTACCTCTCTCTCTCTCTCTCTGCTTCCTGTCAATCATGGAAGTAACAGATGACATCACACTGGTAATGTTGGTAGTCTGTTTTATTGAAGAACGGGGTAAATGAGCTGTGTCTTGCCTCCCGTTCTTCAATAAAATGTTCTGGAGCCAGGAATGAACTTACAAAAGTTACCCGATCTCTCGCTCCTCTGCCGCATCCTCTGACAGGTCCCAATGGACTCATGCGGTCAGATTCTAAACAAAATATCTTTAAAATCTAGTCTTGTAATATAGCTAGGAAATCCACTATATGTAAATGGTAATTTGTAGGTTGTACAGTTTGTAGGCATTATAGTTCTCCTTTAAGCACTGAAGCAAAGATTAAAAAAAAACAAAACTGTTGAAATAGTAAGTACCTGAGACTTCCAAATCCCTTCATCTTTCATTCTGTTTTCTCATAGAACTTCTCTTGGGCTGGACTCTCTTTTCTATTGCATTATTGTATATAAACTTGCTACTCTGTCACACGCCTCCCACAGGCTATAACTGGAAGCACATCGGACGGTAACGCTTCATGCAAGTTACTGCCTGGTCCAGTGTGGAGGGGGAGATTTTGTTTAAACTACTCCGGGGGAGAGTCAATGCAGTGGGACTATAGTGGCCAACAATCATTTGTCATACAAGATATTTGATTCCTGGATCGACTGATAAATATATAAGAATTATGAAGTTCTACTAAGAATGTCTCTTTGTCTAATAACCTGACAGGGAGTTTACGGAAGGTAACCCCAAAATGAATTGTTTTTTTAACAGCTCTTTCTAGTGTAACATCCAGAACTTTGTACTTTGGCTTCTTTTTCTTCCTTTAGTTTCCCTGAATAAACTCATCCAGACATGTGTTTTATTTCAAATCTAAATGAATTTCCATTTGTTATATTGAGACGTTGTGAACACTCGGGTCACTTTTAGGTTAGCATGTCCATGGACGTGCTGAATGGCTTTACTGGTCATGCCAAATACATTTGAAGAGCTTTACAAGATACACATTTAAAGTGGCTGAAACACCTACACGAAGTTCAAGTCACAAATAACTGAGAACTTGCAAATGCTGAAAAATCTCATCATAAGTTTCCCCCCTTTTAATACATATTTCTGCCTCTGGGTCTGGAGGAAAGCTTTCTGATTAGACTATAAAAATGTAAGAGATACTGAAAATGGAAACTACTTCTTGGGGAAATTAAAGTGATTTATTGAATAACCTTGAATATTTTCTTTAAAAGTTCTTATTGTTAAAAATGGTGCTAATTATGCCCCAACCAATCAGATGTTACTTTTCAAATGTTAAAATAAGATCTGATTGGTTGGGGCAAAATTAGCAACAAAACTTTTATTGAATCTCCCTGAGCAGTAGAAGGGGCTGGACTGGCCGCTGCGCCAGTGATACACCTTTAATTCTGGTCTAACTATTTATATTCAAGATGAACACTTCTCGATTCCTGGGGTGAAGTATTTCTTCTCTTAATAAGTTTAGCTGCTGTTTATCTGTATATCAAAATATTTATTTACAAAGTCCCTCTTTGAGAATTTTACTAAGACTGAGGTCAGCCACGGCTATTCTCTCATTGTGTTAAATTTTCCAATGCTCCTATTTGGTGCACTCACTGCATTTTCTCTGTATTTCTCTAGGATTGCTGTGGGAAAGCTGTACCATCAATGCTGGGCACAGCTAATACTTGATATAGGTGAGGGTGACACAATACCATTGATAGTTTATGAGCCATTCAGTATTACCACAGTAATCACTGCGTAGTTCTGAATAGTCCTAGGCTAAAACGGTACATCTGCGAGTGTTTAATTCACCATTATAAAGGCAACTGCACAATATTTAATTGGATAATGATATACACAGAAAAAAAAAAAACTTGAAATAATTTAATAGGAAATCAAACCACCCCCTTCCCTTTTTAAGTAGTCTGGATAAAATGCTAGGTTCTTACCTCTGGGGGTACATTAGATCTGGGGCTGGTATTGCACCTTCCTCTGTCTGGTGCCTGCCTATGGAAAGATGATCTTTTTGCAGAGGGTATCTCCCCATAGGCCAGGTCCTAGGCTAAGTAGGGGGTGGGTGGGGCCAAACCGGCAAGCTCCTCTTTAAGTATTGTAAGAGATGTAGTGGATTGCTAGGTGGGAGGACCTAGGTAGTGGATTGCTAGGTGGGAGGACCTAGCATTTAAGTCCTCACCCTGATTGCAACAAAAGTGAAAGGGTGGTTTAGGGGTTTAATTGCCCTTTTAATCACATAATTTACATTCTCTTTAATAAAGTACATGCTGCCTGGCATAAATAGAAATTATATGCGCATACCGAGGCATAGCTAAATGGCATGCTAATGATTTAGTTTATATGTTGTGGCCAGATTAAATCATTTAAATATTCAGATAATGCACAATTGGTACATGCCTATGCATGTACCATGCCTATGCATAATATGAATTCTTGCAAAGTGATTTACTGAAGTCCAAGTGCCCTTTACATCAAATTGCATTAAAAGGAAAGTCCACCCCTTAAACCGAAAACTGCAATAAGCATGTGCAAACTTGTAAAAGAGCTTGGAGAGAAACCTTGTGAGATGCAGAGGGAAGGGGAAGAAGAACATTTTTCTGCATCACTGGTTAGTCCTACACTCAACTATTGGGGTTTAGAGGGGATATAATGGTTCATTCGATTGGTGAACACTCCCTTTAAAGTTAATTAAAGGTGACTTTTTTCCTTACTTGTTGTAAATATGGTTTGGATTTCTTTGCTTCTGATGTCTTTGTTTATAGCCTGAAGCCTTACAGCATACTGAGCAGATGGGCTTAGATCCAGCAGTTTGTAAGTAGTGGAATCGGGCCCCAATACAACCTCCTATAAAAAATAAATTAGAAAATATCAGGGTTATTCAATAAAAGTTCTTATCGTTTAAAATAGTGCTAATTTTGCCGCAACCAATGAGATGTTCGCTTTCAAATGTTAAATAAGATCTGATTGGTTGGCACAAAATTAGCACCATTATAAACGACTGAATAACCCTGTATATATTTTAAATAAGGTATAAAAACTAATACTCCTTTAATAGTGAGTATTGATTGTATTTAGCTGAATGAAATATTACTTTCTTTTACATTCTACATGATGTACATGATTGAAATATTACTTTCTTTTAGATTCTACCTACAATAACTATAGCTCATTTAATAACCACAGGAGAAGCCCCTTTATTTAGGGCTCATTCACACTAGACCCGTTTCTGTCCAATCCGTTGTGCTGTCTGTGTTACTGAAGCAGAGTCCCAATCTAGCACTACACCAAAAGAACCAATTCCACACACTCCTAGTTCCATGGTGAATTTATCGTTATCTTCTATATGCAAAAGTACCAATTACAATATATGAATGCCATCTTAATTTTGTTCATTTTAAAAATTCTTTGCGGACATAATTAGAAATGATAAAGTTCGAACACCCACCCACCCCCCACCTTCAGAAAAACAGATTGTGTAGGATAACTGTAGAAAGCTGTTAAAAGCTCCTTTTGTGAATATTTTTTCTAACTTTCCATTGCCCAAATGAGAAGATTTGGATTAGACACGTGTAGAATCCTGTTCATATAGTGTAACTTGGTAAAAGTGTTTTACCTTGAGTGTTCCATCAACAGACTCGTAGATTAGCACATATCCAGTAATAATTGACCTTGGAGGTTTCCACGTTAGCAGTGCTGATTCTGATTGGATATCACTTGCTGCTAGGTCTCTTGGGCCATCCAGGGCTGTACACAAAGAAAACAATATTAATTTGGGCATAAGCACCATTCTGGTGCAGTAATTGAAAACCACAGTTATTCAACTTTTATGGCCACAGGGTGGTTGCAAAACAATGTTCAGTATTTTGTGCCACACAACATGATTGTAAAATACCGATGAGTTTGTAAAATATGTTGAATGGTTTCAATGCCAATAAAGTTAAGTTTAGTTGGAAGCTGCCCCTCCAGAGCCTACCTTTCCAGCTTGCAAGTTGCTGACATCTTAATTATGCCTAGCTGAATGTTTAACTCTGCCCCTTTGAGATTTGCAGCTTCCTCCTGCTTCTGTAGCCTCAAATGGTAAGGCCTGTTTGTTCCTCTTCCGGTACTCCTGCAGCCACCACAAAGCGAGACTTAACATCATGCTTACCGATTGGAAATCAGTTTGTGTGGCATTAAGGGCTGAATGGGGCACTGCACACCTGCAGCGCTCCTCGGTAAATGACCCTGTTACTGCTGCATTCATGCCTCCGTGTGTGTGTGTCCCTACAGTGCATGCAAGACAACTATACTCACCTTACCAACTGTCCACCGATGATTAGTACCCAGAGTGAGGATCTAAACCATCAGGTCCTCACCCTTTGCTTCTAGGCATCTTCTATGATTGGAATGCTTACATAAAGTTTGCTTCATTGCTTTGTCTTTAAAGCCACGTTAATTTAATGGGCTTAATAGAGCTAGTATATTATAAAACTGCAACAATCTTTCTTTACACCAGTATCGTATTCCTTTCGGGATAAAAGCTACAGGAAAAGTAATACCGTGAATTCACATCAACACATGCCAAACAGTAGCACAAAATGTAAAATCTTTTTTTTTATAGAAAATAAAAATATGCTTTATTATTTTATTCTTGAATGCTCTTTTGACCCTCTTGGCAGTATTTCACGTGTTTTTCTTTCATTGTCTTACAATTTTTCATTCATTATTTTGGTTCCTTTCATTTTTTTAACCTAGAACAGACGTTAATAATTAAAAAGAACTAGCAAGGCCCAGATCTGCAGGCTTTATATTTTCCAAGCAATAAAAACAATAGGTGGTTTGCACATTTCCAGCTGTCCCACTGTCTGTTTGGCTTTTTACCTTGCAGCTGAATTCACATGTAACCTTTTCAGTTGACACCTGGTGAGTTTAATCTTTCTTTTCATATTTTCTCTGAGCTACATGTTAGAGGTTTAAAGAAAATACTGGAAAAGTGGATATTCAATTAAAAATGAGTGGGTAGAGTATGTCTACCCACTAGATATAATTGAACACCCCCCCAAAACCTAGACCTCGCAAGTTCGAAACCATTCTGCAAAGCTTGTATGTAAACTTATCAGCCCTCATCCTCTGCTGTTCCATGCTTTTTCCCTGCACGGTAGCACCAGAAGGGGGCCAGCACGGCAATGGCATCTGTGATGCGAGGTTTGCGCCAATCTGCCTCATCCGTGCATGGAAAAGGCACGGAAGAGCAGCAGAAGGGAATGAGGCCTGATAAGTATACAACAACCCTTGCAGAACGGTTTAGACCTTGGGAAGTCTAGGTTTTTGGGGGGTGTACTATTGAATGCAAATTTTTTGTTTGGGGGGGGGTTGACATACCCCTTTAAAAAAATTCAAATCAATCTTTTGAATTTATCTTTACAAAATGAAAGCTAAAGCATCCTGGAGACAGATGCAGCTGTTTGCATGGCAAGCATTAATATGGCAAGATTTAAGTAAGAAGTGGTGCAAATTTGTCCACACTATTAAAGGGAATGTCCAGCCTAAAAATAACTAGCCTTTAAAATGCTTATACCCCCCCAAAACCTCACTTTCACAAGGTTCATATGTTTCAAAGATCCCCCAGAACGTACCTGACCGTGTCCCTTGCTGCTTCTACTCCGCGGCTGGTGCTGACATCCTGGTCCGGCTGTCAGTTAAGGCACAATGCGACGTCACACCCGATCGCCTGATGGCCGCGACCAGCAAGGGAAGCGGGATGTCAGTCCCCTGCTTCTCTTTTTGCTTGCAACAAGCTTGAAACAGGAGCAAGGGGGCGGAGCCTAGACGATGAGGGACCCAGTCAGGTAAGTTCTGGGGGATCTTTGAAATATATGAACCTTGCGAAAGTGAGGTTTGGGGGGGTAATAAGCATTTTAAAGGGAAAGTTATTTTTAGGCTTGCTTTTAGGACTTGCCCTTTAATTTGTGTTTTATCAAATATTTGCTTTTTACTTGGTTACTGCAGTTAACTAACATCTGATTGGTCACTAAAGATAAATGGCACAGACAAACTTTCGCACCTTTTACTGCATCCTCCTATAGTAAAAAACAAGTGGCATACCTTAATTCACATCAAAGCCAAAGGATGACCAAGCCTTAGCTCTGACTGAGCACACAGATCCACTAACCCATTATTCGAGATGGCTGAAATCAGAAATTTAGTTCTTGAAACTTATTTTCAAGGGTTACCGAATGTATGAGGTTATTTTCAGTAACCCCCGAAAATAGGATCGGAAACTACTTTATAGTTTCTGATTGTATTTTTGAGAGTTATTGAACGTTCAAGTTTAGTTCCGAAAATAACCTTTAATAACCCTCGAAAATATGTTCCGAAGTCCTGAAAATCCAAACTGTCTGCCCGGTTTCAGATGGAACGTTGGGATTTTGGAACTGAGGGGCTCCATGTCCTAATGGGACCTGGATCCCATCACTACCCATTATGTATGTAGGGACAAACTAGAGAAAAGGCATTATAAATAGTGTATGAATATCATCAGAATGTGAAGCAGTGTACAAGCTGTACAATATGGATTTTGCCGCTGTTAGGAGTAAACGACCGAAACTGTGCACACTAAATGTAATTGAAGGGGATACAAACGTCTACAACACTTTATTTCTTCCTTAACTGACCAAAGCCACAAGAGAATCTTGAGAATGACTAAAATGTTCCCCAAATCATAACCTATTATTAAAAGATTAGAGAAATTGCCAGGAACCGGAGCCAACCTAATACTAGAAACCAGAAAAATCCATTTGACTATACTTGATTGTATTGTATTTCTGCTATTGCTGTAAACAAGATAAACTCAGTGATGCAACTGGGGTCAGATTAACCATACGGGCCACTGCCTAGAACCGCATACACATGCAATGGTTACCAGCAGCAGACATAACAGTTTAAAAATCCTACTTTTTTTTCCTGGTACAATTCTCTCCTCTGGTGAGGAACCTTAGGAAGCTGTCTGGAGGATTTATGGGTAAGTACAACCATAAGCCTGGCCTTTCAAAAAAACATTTTGCATGAATTGAATGTAACATCGGTTAGCGTGACTTAAACTCCAAAACAGGAGCGGTGTGCCCGTTGGTGCATCCCCCTGTATATAATCGCTTGCCAAATCATATTTTATAACTTTTCTTTAAATTAGACTGTGTGTACCTGTGGTGAATTGAGTGGAGATCTCGGCACTCCGGAGCTGTCCTCTAACTGCATAAACTTTAACAGTATATTCGGTGGAAGGTTTAAGAGCAAGCAGATCATTCTCTACGGTGTTGCCCGATATTGTATGGGTTATTGCTGGGGCTACAAGAGATATTAGAAAATTTAGTTTATGAATGCTAATGTTCACAACACTCTATGGTTGTATCTATTTAAGTAAATCATCTTACCATTCTTTGTAAAGTAGGAGAAAATGTAATTGTCCACAGATGCTAAAGATGGTTGCCACATTGCTAGTGCTTCTGAATCTGTTATGTTAACCACTCGAAGGCCAGATGGGCTATCCAGAGCTATTAAAATAAAAACCGATCATACAGTTTTAGCTTGCAAATTGTACTTTGTAGGCTTAATGTTATAACGCAAAATACATTCTATACACCAAGCAGATGATGGGTAATTGCGCTAACTTGTCCCGAAGGGATTAAATCACATTAAGTGTTGGTACTGAACAGTACGAGTTTCAGTAGATAGTAAGCCCCCAGGACATATTTGTTTTGTTAATTTAGTCAGTTAATTGCTGGAAAGAATCAGAAGAGGCTGCATGACGGTGAACATTGGAATTAGGCTGCTCCATAAAAATAGGGTGGGGTAGATTGCTGCAGGGGCTGGATGAAGAACAAACACATTTGGCTTCCGTAGATATATCAACATTTCAATGCTGGGATTTAATATGGGAAAATCATTCTGATTGTACAGTCCATGTGTTTTCATGACGATGAAAGGCTTCTTTAATAGCACACACACTAACATATAGGTGTGAACACAAAGTGATCAAAGTATATCGGGAATAAAGTCAATAGAAATTGCTGCCCTTTTTCAAGCAATTTATTTGCCACGTATTTCGCCGTGAAGTGTGGTAACAATAGAGTTAAATGTACAAACAAATTCTTAGGGCTCGTTCACACTAGGAATAGACAAAAACGCAACTTAACTTTTAATAAGTTTTTATATCCCTTGCTGACCATTTGCGTGTGTGTTATTGGTTTGTCTCTGTATTTTCAGCTTTTATGTCCGTTGTGTTTTAACGCGTTTTTGACCACATCATTGGGCAGGACCAATGACATCACTGGAACTCCCAGGCATCCTTTTCGAAAAATGGACAAACGCAAACGTGTGTGTTCTTATCCATTGTACTGCGTTTTCATACATTTTAGACAGAAATGCGTGCAGCAGTGCATTTTGAAAACGGACTGGAACGGAAAACAACGCAGCAAGTGTGAACGATATTGTGAAATCCTATGGGGTTTTACTGTCTGTGCATTTGAAAAACGGATTGAAACTGAGGTGAACAAGCCCTTACCAAAAAATGACTGCTTTATAAATCGCAAAATCCTTCACCTACTTGTTACTGAACAATGGGGAATCGCCAACAAACATTACCTGTGGTCAGAGTCCCAGAAGATGGTTCACTTTCTTCATTTCCACGCACAGATACAATAGACACAAAGTATTCTACGCCAGGCTGGAGATGTACCAACTTAGTCTGTGTTCTAGATCCATCCACTTCCACTGTGCTAGATGCCCCTGAAATAATAAGATTTGATTAATAACTAATTGACTCTTTCTCTGATACTATTGAGGCTGGTTTACTTGCATATTCTTGTGACTCTATGATCCTAACTAAGAATTGGTGTCTTTGCCTGGAGGTTCAGTCTGGGCTAAGGAAAAACTCGTATGATTTCCACTGCAGTAACATAATTTTACAAATATTTGGTGCAATGCCCAATGGAATAATCCTCTAAATACTAACTGAAAGGTTGTATTGGCTTAATGTCAACCCTAAGTGGGTGAGAGTATGTTCTGATCTAATAATAGTAACATAGTAACATAGTAATTAAGGTTGAATAAAGACATTCGTCCATCAAGTCCAACCTATCTTTTTTTTTTTTTTTTTTTTTTTAAACCCTACCTAACAGTTGATCCAGAGGAAGGCAAAAAACCCCAGCTAAAAAAGGGGGGAAAAAATTCCTTCCTGACTCCAAACGGCAATCGGAAAGTATCCCTGGATCAACCATATCTATATGCATTAATACCAGTAATTCTCAATATTTTTTAGTTTTAGAAACTTATCCAGGCCTTTTTTAAAGTTATTCAATGAACTTGCCATTACCACCTCCGCTGGAAGACAGTTCCACAATTTCACCGTTCTCACTGTAAAGAAACCTCTCCTAACCTGAAGATGAAACTTCTTTTCTTCCAACCTTAAAGGATGTCCACGAGTCCTCTGATATGACCTATTAGTGAACAATGCACCAGAGAGTTCACTGTATGGGCCAATAATATATTTGTATAAGGTTATCATGTCCCCACGCAACCGCCGCTTCTCCAATGTAAACAGCCCTAACTTGTCTAATCTGCCTGCATATTCAAGCCCCTCCATTCCCCTTATTAATTTAGTTGCCCTTCTCTGAACTGCCTCAATTTCCAAGATGTCCCTTTTGTATATGGGATTCCAAAACTGCACCGCATATTCCAAATGTGGCCTTACCAGTGCCTTGTAAAGAGGGAGAATAATATTTTTCTCTCTTGATTCCATTCCCCTCTTTATACAAGACAATATCTTGCTAGCTCTAGCTGTTGCTACCTGGCATTGTTTGCTACAGCTAAGTCTGTTATCTACCAGAACCCCCAAATCTTTTTCCATTTCAGATGCACTTAACACAGAGTTATTTATGGTGTAGGTGGCACAGGGATTATTAAATCCCAAATGCATCACCTTACATTTATCAACATTGAATCTCATCTGCCATTCTGCTGCCCATTTTGATAATCTATCTAGGTCTGCTTGCAGCACTTGCACATCATTGGAAGTTTCCAAAGCTCTGCATAATTTAGTGTCATCAGCAAACACAGAGACCTTGCTCTCAATGCCCCCTTCTAAGTCATTTATAAACAGATTAAACAGAAGCGGCCCCAGTACAGAACCCTGAGGAACTCCGCTTAGAACTTTAGCCCACATAGATGTAGCTCCATTAACCACCACTCTCTGTTTGCGGTCCAATAACCAGTTCTCTATCCATGAACAAATGTTTTCTTCAAGGCCAACAGTCCTCAGTTTATACATTAGTCGCCTATGTGGCACAGTATCAAAGGCTTTTGCAAAATCCAAATATACCACATCCACAGCTGTGCCTGAGTCCAACTTCTTACTCACTTCTTCATAAAAACCAATTAAATTTGTCTGGCATGATCTATTTCTCATAAATCCATGCTGACTACTACTAATAAGATGATCTCTGGAGACAAAGTCAAGGATATGGTCCCTTAACAAAGTTTCCATCACCTTCCCTACCACTGATGTTAGGCTTACAGGTCTATAATTACCAGGCTGTGAACGACTACCTTTTTTGAATATTGGTATTACATTGGCTTTTTTCCAATCCAGCGGCACATCCCCAGACAAAAGCGAATCTGAAAATATGAGACACAGTGGTCTTGCTAGAACTGAACTAAGCTCTTTTAAAATCCTAGGATGCAATCCATCTGGTCCTGGCGCTTTATTGATATTAACTTTGTCTAATTGATTCCGTACCATATCCTCTGTTATCCAATGTAAAATACCGATTATAAAGTCAAAAAGCAGACAGCAAAATAAGCCTATAAGGGGAAGGAAAAAAATTAACTATATACTTTTCCCTTGTATTATTATTTAAGAAGAATTAAAATGAACCCTGCCTCTCTTCAATCTGTACTAGGTTGAGGGTTGAAATGCTTGATCCTGATCCCCGGGAGGAAAATACTTCTATCTGCTCATGTCACTCATTGTGCTCTGCTCTGTTGTGTGGTGGTAGAGTGTGATTGAATCAATGGGAGGATATGTTCTGCAAGAAGCACATCTCTTATATTGGTGCCATATCTAAAGAATATTTGTGAGCAAGAAGGTAGCCTAGAATTAAGGTCCTCGCCCTGGGAACAGCTAAAGGCAAATAGATAAAGAATAATAACGTCTTACACCAAATCATCATATATTGTCATATATATAACAATTAACTGGCCATGGACTTACCTCCAGCAACAGGAACATAAGTGATTTTGAATTTGTCCACCCTGATCCTAGGTGCTACCCAGGTCACCTTAGCACTGTTCTCTGTGATATCTGAGAATGCAAGTCCTTTAAGAGACCCCAAAGCTGAAACAATAAAAAGATATTAAGAAAAGGTCAATTTATTATTAGTACAAATTCTAAATGACTAAATTTAGTAAATACATCAAAATACTGTATGTCAAACATCTCTTTGGTTCCAGTTTCTTGAAATGCAGATAGAAAACACACAATTAGTCAGTGGAACTAAAACTCTTTGAATCATTGTCTTATATAGAAATGCTTCTTGAATCTTTCCTTGATTCTCACCTTTAGAAAACCTAAAAATTAATTTGTTCCCGGCTATTTGATTTATTATTCAGCGTTCTTTGATTAATCTTTTGTAAGATGTAGAAAAAAGACGGCAGAATTCAGTGCAAAATAAAAAGCCTGCACAAGAGAAATCCATTAGTAATGGTGAGCAATCCCAAACAAGCCGTATATTAAAAGGGTTGGTGGAGGAATGCCAGCGCTACAAGAAAGCTAGGGGTAAAATTGATTTGGAAAGACGTCAGAAGGGAAAAAAAGGGATCAGTAAGATCCAGATTCTTCATTCAAGTGCCAGCAGCATAGACGAACAAAAGAGGTTGCGTAAAGGGAGACAATAATTCAATCCAATGCTTTAAACAAACCCAGACCATCACCAATGAGGCGAGGGAAGTGTAAATTGTTAGCATTCAACAGTCGACGAGTTTAGCAGAAATATTTGGTTATTTTTTTTTTTATGTTAAAGCCTTAAAACCTGAAAAGGGCTCCACAACATTCCATTTCAAGCTTATTTACTGCATAACAGTGGAAGGGTATTTTGGCTATTCCTCCTGGTTGGAAGATTCAAGGAAGACTTAAAATGTGAAAAGAGCAAGTACAATATTTTGCATCTCAGTGTTGCACATGAAGATCAAACTTTGGTCTGATTCTTGTTTACATCCTTGCCAAATTGTAATAGACATACAGTAGCTGCATGAAAAAAAAGCATCTACAGTAATACAATTGTAAGCCTTTGTTGCTTAGAACATAAAATTATATTTGACAAATGTTTGCCAGCCAATGTTCAGATTTAACGGTCATTGTTTAAATCAAATATTTATAGTGATTCATGTAAAAAGATTATAATGTGTGTTAACCACCTATATGCAAATTTTAAGAAGACACATTGTGAAGTATAGCTGCTTGGTGCATCATACCATGTGTGACACTTATTGCATATCAACACATTCAAAAATAACAGAAAAAATTGTTTATCTTTGTAGAGAAGCACATTTCCAGGGGGGTTTGGTCCAAAGGCGAGTTTGTGTAACAGACACCATCATTCCAATGCTAAAACTCGCTTTTGTCAGAGGTTTTGTGTCAAAATTCAATCACAGCACACATTATTTGAAAAATATATTGTACGTACAAAAACCCTTTAAATGTCTACCTATATAAATTGTTTATTCACCAATATACAGTATATCATTTTCTTTAATGTATTCTTTGTAATGTATTTTCTATTTGATAAAATATACATAAATTACAGTATATACTGTATACAGTATATTTCTTTTTAACAGAAAGTACTAAGAAGGATCTTTACTAGGACCCATGGTAGCCAATGTATTAGGTAGTAGCAAGCCAAATTTCTCTTGACATTTCTACAGTGTCACTTCCAATTTACAGAAAAATGTTGATATATTTTCAGATTCCTATCCTATCTCTGACCCCTGAGTTTAACAAACTCTTTAATCTTCTTCACTTCTGAACAGAGGACTTCTTAAGTTGAGAAGTAAAAGGTGCAGGATCAGAAGTGAAGAGGCGGATCGCTCCATTAACAGGACAAATAAGGCCACAGGTAAGTAATACATCAAATGCATTCATGCATCATAATGAAAAATAGGACACAAACTACAGGTGTACTAAAAGGGAGGAAACCAACGGTCCATAAGGTGGCCAGGTTCATGAATGACTTAATGGTATATGGTAGCATTCCTTTTATTCTATATTTCTTTTACCATTGTACTTTTTAAATCATGAATCTTTATTCTCAGACTTTTATTTCTCATTTGGAAACTCTTAAAATCTCTCTTAGCTACTGAATTAACAAAGTCATTTTAAAGCGGTCTGTTCCAGAGCCCTTTCAGGCTGTTGTTTATCTCAACGTGATTGAATTTACCTTTCACTGCATCCAAGATACTTTCTGCCATTTATAGCAAGAAAATCAAAGCAAAGGCAACATCTGTAGAGACTCTTGGTTAAATATTTCTTGGCCCTGCTTTACCGTTGATGTAAACATTTGCTCATAAAAACTGCAAGTTGCTCACGTTGATCATCTTAAATGACATTCCAAGTATTCCTTGTCTGCCTAATGTCATTCCATGGAATGTCACGCAAAGGATATTCAGTGACCTATTTAGACACATATTTCATGGCGTCTTGCGTTAATCTCAGTTTAAAATACTAATTCAGATCCATGCAGAAGAGGAACCTGTATTACTATTAACTCATTCTTTCATGTCTCTTGTGTGATATCACAATCTAAACTCACTGCCAATCGAGCCACCAAGTAAATGTATATAATATACAATATTCAGTATATATTCAGCCAAGGTTTCTGGCAACTTTTAAATCTACCTGTGCATGGTCTCCTGGTGCTGCTGGTGCCACTATTTCTGATGACGATTAGGGATATACAAATGTATTGGTTTAAATTTTCATTGAAATTACAGCAAATGAAATATTTACAG
This sequence comes from Hymenochirus boettgeri, assembly GCA_019447015.1. Lineage (NCBI taxonomy): Eukaryota > Metazoa > Chordata > Amphibia > Anura > Pipidae > Hymenochirus > Hymenochirus boettgeri. The sequence goes on along the minus strand of CM033476.1, from coordinate 135,291,810 downwards.
AACCAGATTTAGTCAGGGGAATTAATATTGGCCTAGAATCTCAATTATGGTTAAGTAAAAGATCTATACTTATTTTATAAAAGAGTATATTGAAAACTGCAACATGATCAATAATAAAAGTACTCACAAGAATAAACAGCACATTCACACCTTGCAAAAATGTAAAGATTCATTAGGCCCTTTGTAATTTTTGATGAATACCTGTAGTGGCCATTCCTTTAATGGGCAGTGAGCGTTGACTACTGGCAACACCGAACAGGTCAATCTCATACTCGGTACCATCGTTCAGTCCTTTTACCACTGTAGTTCGTTCACTGCCTGGCACAGTTAATGTCATGGGCTCAAACTGTCGTTTGGTATCACTTATTTTAAGGATAAAATTGTCAAAACCATTGTCATCAGCTGTCCATGATACGTGGAAACTGTCAGAAGTTATTTTGGAAACTAGAAGATTGCCAACCTCTGGCTCTGGCTCTGAAAGAATATTATTGAAGTAGGGAAAACAGGTAAATACACAGTCCTAAAAAAAATATTTCAAATTATACCATAATGTCTACAAGAAATTAACCCCGCCCACCACCCCCCCGCCCATGACTCCTTGTCCAAATATGGTACCTAAATAAAAGAACATTTAGTAGCAATGCCTGGAAAAGAATGCCTGTAAATGTAATATGCAATGTTATAATGGCGTTCGTATACCGATAGATAGTAAATAATAAGTGATGTAGACATAAAGATGCTAACATTTTTAGATTTGACTATACACACAAAACCTAAAGGCAGAAAAACAGAGCAAAGAATTCGGGTTTGAGAAGAGTTTTAGTCAAAAAGGAAATTAGACAACTGATTATCCCCAATTCTCATTCATCTACACATGCCAGACTAATCTGTTTATTTTATGTAACTACACACGGGCATTAAACTCTACTTATTCCACGGTTTAATATACAAGGCTGATGTAATTATTATAGCTGAACCGAACGTGGAGTTTTGTGGAACTTATTGAAATTCCGAAAATCCGTTTCAAACCCAATTAAAGTGGAATTTTTAGATTTTTAATCACAATTTTCAATCTAAATTGATTGAAATCAGAAATTTTCTAATTTTGATGACTTTTTCTAATTAGATACGTATATATCTGAAATACTTTATGCAAATATTAAAGGACTTAACATATTTTTCTCTAAAAACTACTTGGGAATCTTTCTGTTTAAAATACAAGTTTCTGTATTGGGATTCATAGTGACTGAAATGGCAAAATGTAATGTGAAGCCTTTGGGAGTTAAATAGCTATGCTGCTCATCTGGGCCTGGGATCAGGGGTAAATTTTGGTCTAGAAGTACTGTAACTTACCAGCTGTAGCAAGTAATGTTAATGGCTGTGTGCAAAATGTACAGTCAGAACGATACCGTATTATATGAAGCATAGGTGTATATATAGCACAGATAAGGATTCTTGCTATTTATATGCAGAGGTTAACACAATTTGACCAGCGAAACTAAAATTCTGAAGTTAAAATCTTAACTGCAGAAGTAGGAATCTACTTTTTTAATAAAGGAAAGGGTTCCAGAGAAGGGCATTTATGTGAAAGTATTTTTTTTATACACCGAGAAACCACTGGATGAGCAAATCACTGTAATGAAAGTTCCGCACTCCTTATTTACTTCGTTATGTACCTTCAGTCTGGGCTGCAACTGTGACAGAACAGCCAATGCCTGACAGTACATACCCGGAAGGGCCGGTAACGAGCGCGCTCTACTCCTGCGTGCTCGTTACTGGCTTGCAACATAGAGCTGGAGACGGGACTCCCAACGAGGGATCAGCTGAGGTAAAAGTGAGTATATCTCAGTGTGGGAGCATTGGGTTACGGTAAGATTAAAATGCATCTTAGGTTTGGGGGGGTAAGGAGGCTAGTATGACTTAGTTATTTTTTGGCTGGACATGCCCTTTAAATCCATGGCAATAATTTCACATTTTATGTGGGCAAATCTGACATCCACTAAACTGGTCAAAGTCTACTAAAATAAAAAATATTCCTGTTTGGAACCCTTTATAATCAATTAGTGACTGGAAATAATGAGAACACATACAAACGGCAACAAAGATATAAAGAAGTTGAAGTTAGACACACATTGACAGAGATAAAACATATAAACTCTTGGTGTTTTATTTATTCCAACTAAGGCTATTACCCTAAAGAAGAGGGAGCAGGACAGGGTTGTCCAACCTGCGGCCCTCCAGATATTTGCAGACCATAACCAGTATTCCCTGCCTGCATACTGCACCTGGAGGCAGGGCCAGATTTATACCTCAGGAGCCTGTAGGCCCAAAGAGCCTGGTGCCCTTAGCCACACCCCTAAACACAGACCACACCCCTAAACCACACCTCTTTTTGGGGGGGAAGAAAATAGACTATAAAGGGGTTGGATTGGTGGGAGGAGAATGACAGGTGCCCCTAGGCGCGTGCCTTATGGTAAATCAAGCCCTGCCTGGAGGGCTGCAGGTTGAACATCCCTGGAGCAGGGGATGCCTCTCTAAGAATCAAAAAAAAATGGAAGTTTATTGGTTTAATACCTGTGGTAGCTGAAGTACTTATGGCTTGTGTTCTTAGGCCATGGGCAATGCCATATAGATTTATTGCATAATCTGTTTTGGGTAACAAGCCTGAGACTGATGATGTCCTCAAGTTGCCAGTAACATTTAAAGTTAATGGTTCAAATAACCTGTTGGTATCAATCACTTCAATAACAAATCTTTCAAAAGAATCCTTGCTAGCTGTCCATGACAGATCAAAACTGTTGGTGGTGATTTCGGAGACAGCTAGGTTGCCAACTTCAGGAATGTTTTCTAGGCAAGAAAATCATTATAAACAATTAATAAATAACCCACAGCGAGCGATCTGCAAATGTCATCCACACTCTATAGAGGAAAGAAAAAAACCAATCCAGCTCTGCAAGGAAATCAGTGTTACAGCTGGAAAAAGGAAACGGGAGGTTTCTTCCCCACATGGAATAGCAACACTTTGCATGCATGAATGGTACCAGATCATGCACTGTGAACTGTGGAAAAAAACATGTCTGACAGATTCTGACAGATGGAAAAAGTTCAGTTTTCAATTTTCAAGTCTTAGAAACATAAAAGCCATTTTCCTGGGTGGTCTAGCATTGTTTACATTCTAAAGCAATGGGTTTGTGACCGTATGTGTTTTTGTGAGATGGACTGTGTGTGGTGTGTGTGAATTATAAGCACTAGTAGTCAATCTTTTCTATCCCTTCCTATAACGTTTACAAAATGCTCTATAATGTGCTATGTGGTATTTGTCACTTCAGTTAACAAAATGGTTCATCTTGCCTTGCCATTGGAGCACGTATTTTGATATGACTGTATGCTGGTACTCAAGTTTTTTTTTTTGGCTGAATTGGCTAAATTTTGCATGTCTATGCCCATTTAACCCCGGGAATGCTGGGAGTGAGAAATTGCTCCTTCTTTCTTAGATTATATGGACAATGCTATTCATATAGCATGAAGCTGCAAAGAGCCTTTTGTTTTAAGAATGCTCTATTTCATTTTATGCTCTGTGGAGGTGCTTTTTGCTCCTTTTGCCCACCACACATTAAGCTGTATAGCTGCCTGGTATGTTGGCTAAATTTTGTCAGATGTTCCGTTGGTTACCATGGCTTATGAAATGTTACAGATATTGGGTGTCCTGTGTATGGATGGTAAAGGAAAATGGCTTTTAGAATAGTAAGGTTTGTATAGCAGCTATTCCCGAAAGGTACAGAAACCCTCATCCTAAAGGAAGCATTCCAGTGTATTCAGACGTGTTGAGAGGATTGCACAAAGCAAGCTGTAAAAGAAACCAGGCACCCCTGAGCTGCAAAAAGAAAGCTGTAAAAGATTTCAAGATGCGTAAACCTAAAAGTGAAAAAGCCAGCGTAGTTACTAGTAGATTTGGAGCAGAATTCGAAGCATCACCTGCAGGCAGACCAGGAAAAGATTGTTGCACTTGAACAGTAAAAAAGATACCTGTTATTGCTTCACTAAAGAGAGGTTTAGTGTTAGATCCACGAATCACACCATACAGTACAATATGATATTTGGTCGCTGGCTTAAGTCCAGGCACTTTCAAAGAACGGAGTTCTCCAGGTATCATGATATTTTTAACTTCTTCTTCTTGATCCTTAACTTGGAGAACAAATTTTTCATAGTTGCCATCTGGAGCAATCCACGCAAGTGTGAAAGAGTCCCAGCTTATCTGGGATACATGTAAACTTCCCAGTTCACGTGGTTCCTCTGAACACAAGAATGTACTTGATTTAGTAGATGAACAAATGGGATGTAACTACAGTACATGCTTTGGGTCAGACACAAAAATTGTAAAATTAATAAATTGTTATTGTTGACGTTAGTTTTTTTTTATTATTATTTGAAGGAACTACAAACTCTTCCCACATACATTCTCATGCAACAAACAGTTAGGCACTATCTGATAGGTGTTGCTATTTTATTCTTCTGTACATTTAACAGTTAATGATAAAATTGCTTGTGCAAGTGGATCTCTAATTGGGAGAGTGATATTGGCTACCTAGCCCCACAGTATAACTTTAAATATTTTGGAAAATCCAATAGCAATTGTATCTTTTGGTAAGTTTCATATTTGTGTTCTCTAATTGAACACAATACGCCTATAGTATTAAATGGCTACGTTCAGAAAAAAGCAGCTGTATTTTGTTGTTGTCAAGTTCTCAATGATGTTGAGTTTTTACAAATATGTACAGGGCAATGCAGTGAGTCAGTGCACCGTTAGTTATGTAATATATTAAGACTTTCAGTGCATTGAATCCTATTGTAACTTTAACATCCTGTTAATAGAGATGGACTAGAACTCGAAACCCGAGTTTTAGCCGAACTATTCGAGTTCGAATGGACTCGGACTTCTCGATCTATCTTGGACCTGGATTTTTGATATTTTCCATACTTTCGATAATTATTGAATGTTCGACCGTTCGAGACGTGCGAATATGCAAGTGAAATGTCTATTATACCTATCTGGGAGTATATACCGAATTATCGAATCCGTGAGTAAAATGTCTATTATACCAATCCGCGAGTAAATATCGAATATCGAATCCGTGAGTAAAATGTCTATTATACCTATACACCAGTAAATATCAAATCCGCGAGTAAAATGTCTATTATACCTATACACCTGTAAATATCGAATACCGAATCTGTGAGTAAAATGTCTATTATACTAATCCGCGAGTAAATATCGAATATCGAATCCGCAAGTAAAATGTCTATTATACCTATACACCAGTAAATATCGAATCCGCAAGTAAAATGTCTATTATACCTATACAAGAGTAAATATCCAATCCCTGAGTAAAATGTCTATTATACCTATATGCGAGTAAATATCGAATTCTCGAATCCGCGAGTCTTTCATGAGATAATTATTGAATGTTCGAACGCGAGAGCTCGAAAGTAGCACGCGTGAGAGTAAAATAGAGTTTTCAAAGGTCCTGGATATTCGAACATGTTCCCCAGACCATTTCCCAGGTCCCACAGCTATTTACATTAAGTTACCATTGATATTTTAATTGTATTTTATTGGAACTTTTCAAACTGTTTGACTCCCATTGACTTTAATGGGTCTGTTTAGGAGACCCTCAGCATTGCACTATATGATTCAATATATATCATACACCAATATTAGCCATTTCCGTCATATTAAAATAAAAATTTCCAGCGCTTACATAAACTATTATTATTAATAATACACCTTCTATATTTATCTTAATGTTAGTAGGCATCACTATAAATAAAATGTTCATTCAATTCTCTGACAGGTATTTTAAAATGCATTTTTAATATAAGGTGTATGTAGGTTTATAATATTGATTATCAAATCAATTCCATTTTTAATATTTATTATTTTTTGTTTATTAATGATCACAATAGTACGATATGAATTCCTATAGAGACAACTACCATAAAGAATAGCTGTACTGTAAATATATTAAGGTTTTATGGATAAAACTATTGAATAACTAAAGGTTATAGACCGCACATGATGGCAAAGATTTATGGGACAGACCTGCATTCACCGTAGAGAAATACAGTAAGAAAATGGTTCATAAAGAGGCTTTATAGTTCACATCCTCTGTCCCATTGCTTTACATAAGGAAGAATACATTAACCTTGCAATAAATAAATCTTAACGTTCATGAATTCTTTCCACTGGATTATGAAAGCAGCCATTGTTTTCAAAGATTCCCACTGGGGAATAATGTCTGCAAACCTTATTTAGTCAAACAAAGACCCACTTTAATCTGAAACTTGCTTAGGTCACCTTTCACTGTTTCTTGTGCTATGGTTGTTTTCAGACCAACTGAACCCCACAGGACCAAACGATTGGTCAGATTAAAGTAAATGATATAGATTTGTATCTAATTCTTTTGATTCATGCAAACCCCTTGGTTTCCTTGAGCATTAGATAAGAAATGTGTTATAGAACTATGAACAAAAAGGGGGGCTGTGGGAGTACTCCTATGGCAACATTATTCTGACATATAATAGAAGTGTTACTGATCTGACCAATACATTAGAATAAACAAGAAAAGATGATCAATGCACATTCCTGGGCCCCATATAATATAATATCTGTGCTAGTGCAAACAGTAAAAACATGGGGGGTTTTGAACTATGAAAAATGCCTTAACTAGTAATTTCTAGAGATGGACTAGAACTTGAACTCAAACCCGAGTTCGAGCCAAACTATTCGAGTTCGAATGGACTTCTCGAACTATCCCGGACCCGAATTTTCGTTATTTTCCGGACTTTCGATAATTATTGAATGTTCAAACATTTGAGGCGTGCGGGTAAAATGTCTTATACCCATCCGAGGGTAAATATCGAATTCTCGAATCCGCGAGTAAAATGTTTATTATACTCATCCGCGAGTAAATATCGAGTTCTCAAATTCGCATGTAAAATGTCTATTATATCCATCCGCGAGTTAATATCGAATTCTCGAATCCGCGAGTAAAATGTCTGTTATACCCATCCGTGAGAAAATACAGAATTCTCGAATCCGCGAGTAAAATGTCTATTATACCTATACGCGAGTAAATATCGAATTCTCGAATCCGTAAGTAAAATGTCTATTATACCCATCCGCGAGTAAATATCGAATTATCGAATTCACGAGTAAAATGTCTTATACCTATATGCGAGTAAATATCGAATCCGTGAGTAAAATGTCTATTATACTCATCCGCGAGTAAATATCGAGTTCTCAAATCCGCATGTAAAATGTCTATTATATCCATCCGCGAGTTAATATCGAATTCTCGAATTCGCGAGTAAAATGTCTGTTATACCCATCCGTGAGAAAATACCGAATTCTCGAATCCCTGAGTATTATGTCTATTATACCAATATGCGAGTAAATATCGAATCCTCGAATCGGCGAGTAAAATGTCTATTATACCCATCCGTGAGTAAATATCAAATTCTCGAATTCACAAGTAAAATGTCTTATACCCATACGCGAGTAAATATCGAATATCGAATCCGTGAGTAAAATGTCTTATACCTATACGCGAGTAAATATCGAATATCGAATCCGCGAGTAAAATGTGTATTATACCTATATACGAGTTAATATCGAATATCGATTCCGCAAGTAAAATGTCTATTGTACCTATACGCGAGTAAATATCGAATATCGAATCCATGAGTAAAATGTCTATTATACTAATACGCGAGTAAATACCGAATTCTCGAATCCGCAAGTAAAATGTCTATTATACCAATACGCGAGTTAAATATCGAATTCTCGAATCCGCGAGTCGTTCATGGGATAATTATCGAATGTTGGAATGCGAGAGCTCGAAAGTAGCACTCGTGAGAGTAAAATCGAGTTATCGAATGTCCTGGATATTCTAACATGTTCCCCAGACCATTTCCCAGGTCCCACAGCTATTTACATTAAGTTACCATTGATATTTTAATTGTATTTCATTCAAACTTTTTAAACTATTTAACTCCCATTGACTTTAATGGGTCTGTTTTCCAACTTTTGAACTTTCCATATAGTTCGGTCCATCTTCGAACTTTCGAAAGTTCGGCCATCTCTAGTAATTTCTTTTACCAAGTAGAATTCAGGGCCCTATACAGGGTTTGCAGGATGTTTTCGTCTTCTGGATCTGGTTACTTGAAAGATGGATATTGTACAGTGTACTGATCATTAAGCAACAGGGGTCCTACAGGCTATTTTTCATTTGGGCATTCATGCTCCCAAGGAGTTTCTGAAATGTGGCCCTGCTAATATTTGTTTAAGTCAGGACAGTACAATAATTACATTCCTTAAGCAGTTTGCCAGCTGCCAGTTATTTTGTTAACTATTGTATTGCTACTAGTATTCCCATCATTAGTTGCAATATGTTTGAAATTTACTTTACTGCATGTTGTAATGCCTGGGGTTCTGGACATGTGCCATAAAGGAGTAACTTTGCATGCCCACTGTCCTAAGAATTCTGGGAGTGAGGTTTAATATTTTGTAGCACAATATATCACAAGACGGTATAGTAGCTACTGTTTTAAAAAGGCTGCTACATTTTATTTATTCGACAAGCTTGCTTAGTCTGTCCTTTTTATAGTAAACAAAATTATTGTTAATCATATGTTAGTTCTTAGAAAAAGTATCACAGTACTCTTATTTTTAAATATCTATACACAGTAAAGCTGTTATGGGGGGGGGGGGGAAGCAATTTATTTGTAAGGAAAACATATGATAGGACACCAGGTGGTCTCTGTTTTCATAAAAAAATGATATAATGGGGAAATGCTTTGTGTATTACAATCAAGGGACCATTACTGGTGGAATGGGTGAAGGCGTGGGTGTGTTCTGCTTTGGATCATACCAAATTATTCTGCCTACAGGAAAATCTTAGAAATCTTTTCCTGCACATGGTTCAGGCAGCATTATATCATGTTCCACGCACTTTTCCAGCCAACCATTATGGTTATTGTCTGGAATGAACTGTAGAGTCACTGAATGAAAGTCCTTGGGTTAATGAGTGTCTCGGACTGAGAGGAAAATAATGCAGAATAGAAGTCTAAAAGTGGTTAGAAGGAATATTATTTGGGTAGAGAAATATTGTGCTAAAGAAATAATTTGAGATGGCTATTTGAATTAAAGGAAATTGTAAAAACAATGTAAATGAATTAACTGTTATAAAACTAAAATACCAAATTATTACTAATCACAAAGTTGAATAGTATGTTTCAAAGAAAAGAAGCCATTGAGAAGAACCTGTTGCTTTCCGCAATACATTCCACGCTCAGTTAAAAAACACAGAGCAAATATATAAACCCAAAGATTACAGATCTGAGCCTAGAAACTGGTGTTAATGATTTAATTATCTGTTGTGGATTCTATTTAATAGCCACATGGATTATGGGTGTTCTGCTTGGATGGATCAGACAAGTGGTAACAAGGTTGAGCTGAAAATACATTTGTTTCCCGTTTTCAATGTAAAGTCCTGTATTCAGTGACTTGCGTTTAGAGTATCACCTGCCTGGAGGTGGTTAGTTTAATTACAGGGTATCTTGTTCTACATGCTTTATAAAGGATCTTGACCTTTTTGTCTCATTCAAGTCACAAGTAATTAGAAAGTGTATTCACCCATACACACATGACTGGTTTGAATTCTCATTATGATGGCAGTATAGACCATCACTTATTCTCAAACGCTCCAAAAGTAAGCTCTGTAACCTTAACGAATTTTGCTTTGTAAACCATTTATTGTAAAACAACAAAACCTCTATTTTGTTGGAAATATTCACATCTGAAAACTGACACTTTTTATTGAACTTACCGGTTTTTCCAACCACCGTGGCCGGTTTGCTCTTCTGCCTTCCCTTTTCAGCTATGAGGGACATGCTATATTCCTTTCCAGGCTCCAGCTGAGCCAGTTCATACGTGTTTGCATTTCCTGGAATTTGGACTTCATTCTTTTGTCCCGTGCTGGTTGTATAGATGAGACGATATTGATCGAATTTAGCTACAGGTACTTTCCATTTTAAATTCAGGGTGGTTTCCGTGGCTCCTGTAACCTCCAAATCTTTGGGAGCATCTAGGTCTGAACAAAGAATTTAAAGCTAATACAGTAAATGTCTGTGTGCACGTATGAATGCAGTATAACACTTGTACCTTCCACTAGCTATAAACATGTGTTGCTTCTTCACTTACCTGTTGCAGCATTTATTGTAGCAGGATAACTTTCCCTGTCTTGTTTCACTGCTGTCAGTCCTATGCCATACTCTGTTCCAGGCCTCAAACCTTTAACAACATTTTAAAATTAAATTAATATTATAATAAATGTTTTCTCAATTTCAAATGTTACAGTGGTGCTCAACTGGAGTGCTCTGTGGGCCACCCCCTGTGCTGTATGGGCCACCCCCTGTGCTTTATGGGGTACCCCTTGTGCTGCAAACTTAAAGAAGCAGAGGATCGCACTCCAATCAATTTATGTCTTTATTGTAGACCACACATCACACACAAACACAACGTTTCGGGGGAATAACGTGCCCCCCTTCTTCACGTTATTCCCCCGAAACGTTGTGTTTGTGTGTGATGTGTGGTCCACAATAAAGACATAAATTGATTGGAGTGCGATCCTCTGCTTCTTTAAGTTTGCTGTAACTGTTGTGGTTGAGGGGAGAACCACTTGAGGTATCTGCACCCAAGATTTGGACAAGAGTGCACCTCCAACTTTATTTCTTGCTGTACCCCTAGTGCTCTCTGGGCTGATCCCCTGTGCACTATGGGCTGCCCTCTTTGCTTTATGGGCTCCCTCCTGTGGAAATTTACTTTTACATGCCTATTTCTTGCACCCATTACTATCATAAGGGTGCTAACTGTGATTTAGGTGCTACAGTAACTGTAATACAGGTGCTAACTGTAATATAGTGCTAAGCATCTCGTGTACATTTAGGAAGCTGGTTTTAGCAATCCGGTTTAAGGTATGGATGTCCATTACGGTATTGGTCATCATTAAACGGGGAATTACTTGACCTTAGTTTATTATTAGGCTTAAATTCTCAATAAATCATAAAGAAAGCTGCCACTTTGTAGCAGTATCAAAACTGACCTGTAAGTGTTGCTTTGGTGGTGGCCTCCTTGCTTCTGGGCACTGTGATTTCCTCATGATCACCCCCAGAGAGTGGTGCATACTTAATTCTGTAATAGTCAACATTGGCTTGTGTATTCTTCCACTCTAAGGTGATGCTGCTGTCTGTTTGTGAAACCTTTCGCAGATTCTTGGGGGTGTCTAGGTCTTTAAAAAGAAAAAAAACATACGTCTTTATAAATGACCAGAAGAGGAAGGTTCACATATCTGTCTAGTTTGCCTAATATATTATTTCTTACATTAAAGGAATAGTTCACCAGAATAGTGAACTGTTCCTTTAATGCATTGATTAAAGGGAGGTTAAGGAGCTCCCATTCTTCAATCAATTTCACAGGAGCCAGGAACGAAGTGTAAGATATTTGCCTTTTTACATGATCCACTCTTCCTGGAACGGGAGGTAAGGAATAAGTCCTTCACCTCCCGTTCTTCAATCAATGCATTAAAGGAATAGTTAGCTTTTCTAGTGAACAATTCCTTTAAGAGGAAAGTTAAACACCATTAGCCATCTATTATATCTGTTGTATTCAATTAGATCAACTGGACTTGAAATGTAGTTCTTGAAGACGTTTCGCTAGTCATCCGACTGGCTTTCTCAATTCAGAATGACTTGTACAAGAATCTGTGGCAATTATGTACCCTGGAAAATCCCAATTAGCATATCACAGCCAGGTGTTAAGGGTGTGATTAGATAGTGGCTAAGAGGTGTTATAGGAACGCCCAGAGTAAGGTGTTAAAACAGCATTGTACATGGCAGATAGTTGGTGTCGAACCCCCCCACCTCTATTTAGGCTTGGTTTCTTTATTTTTCACATAAATGGCCTCCTTAACACCTCTCTTGAACAAGTCACGTTCCTTCGCCAGTATGTTAACATTAGCCATCTATTATAGTTTTTTTCCCCCTGGTTATTTCTAATTGTCAGATCCAACTACTGAAGATGTTTCAGCACTCATTCCAAGCCTTTTAAAGCATGGCTAAACTAGAAAAATAAAGTTTTTATTAGATGTATTACTAACCAGATATTTAAGGACAATCATTGCCTTCAATCTGGCAGAGTAAGCTGGCCCCTACTTGCATTGTCAACCTAGGCTGTGACTGCCAATATCACCGCTAATAATTGACTGTTTACATTGTTGTCTCTTCTGGACATGCTCAAGCTTATGAAAAGCTCATCGAGCAGAGGGAGTTAATAGATACCTTTGCCAGAAAGGAATAGAACTTAGCATTAAATATTTGGTTACAAATGCATGTCATAAATGCTGATTAGGTCTGTGTCACTGCTAAATCAAGAGGCAGGCACTTTGTGCCTTTTTAGCTCAAAAACTCAAGCTCAAGAAGATAAGAAGAAAAGTAATTTGGCTCTTTCAATCCAAATTCACAAGACATAATTAGGTAAGGAATTGAGAAAGTTATTCTTTTATGTGCTAAAAATGATTTGAGACCACATTTAAAGGGGAAGTTAAGAAAAAGGGAGTATTTTTTAATTATAAGGACTACAATCTGCCCATCCAGCCTTTTGCCTGTGCAAAAATAAATGCTTCTAAAGTACTAACTTCCTGTTTCCAGGACAACTAATAGTGGCTATTATGGTCTTGGTCCCTGGGTTGATTTAATTGGTCAGTAGAGATCTGAGCATGTTTGGCCAATCCAACAGCCAATCAGTAGAAATTACAGTTATAAACATTTCAAGAAGGAACATTGACTATTGACCACAAAATAAAAGAATATGTAGAATTCCTATATAAATGTGTAATATAGATAAATAATTTTAAAAAGATTCCCCACTAAATTTCCCCTTACTGTGGTAACTGTGGTCTCCATTCCTACCTTTAAAATGACTCCAGGATCATGCTTTTAGCTGCAAACATATAGCAGTATAAAGGGTGGTGTTTCCAGCTAGCACTGCAAGTTGTGACATCACCAGCACTAAATCTAACATACCTGTTGTGAAAGACTCGGTTACTGGAGTACTTGTCATCTCTTTACGCCTGGAGATAAGTGTGACCTCATATTCAGTGTCTGGGCGCAAGTTGTTTAGGGAATATTGGGTGTCATCTTCAGAAAGTTCTACCGTGGTTCTTGGCTCATTCCCAGTTCCATAAGATAGGGAGATACCATCAATTTCAGCAAGGGGTTTGACCCAAGTTATTAAAGCAGAAGAATCGGTAATATCATTGACTTCAACTTGACTTGGTGCATCCAATCCTGTTTAAAAGATGGCAACACAAATACAGTTCAAAATGGCGCATTCATAGGCTCACCAGATCAGTTTCAAAAAGGTGTTAGAAAAGCAATAATTCAAATTGTTTCATATTGATCCAGTGATGGTTATGATTGCCCTTTAGAGTTATGTTTTTCCCCTTATGTTACATGGAGTGTTTGCCATTCTACTGGATCTGCTTTTAGGTAGGCATTATAAATAAGAAGTAAACCTTAAATACTGAGCTAACATGTTATCTGTTCAACAACTAAGAAAAAAAGATATTCACAGCCTGCAATAATTCTTTCAACAGCACCCGAGCACAAAGAAAATGGAATAAAAAACAGTCGTGCTAGAGAGAGGTTGGAGGGTTTAATTTGGAATAAAAATTGAGTTTGCATTTCTGCATAGAAATCTATCAAAGTCCAAGAAGCAGTCAACAGCCCCACACGGGATAAGAAACATAAACAATTGCCAATTCTTAATATAAAACTGACTGTACTGTTTGTTTACTCTATTTAAGACTTACATAAAATAAATTTGTTTAGCAACTTTCTTAAAAAGATGCTTGTTAAGGTTTCTAAAAGGCAGAAACTTGAAAAGTGCCTATTGATGTAGTATTTGCAATTTTCCCAGAAACATCAATTAGACCATTAATTTCTGTGTTATATAGCCCCTCCTAGAAAGATTAAAGGGGAACTGTGGTCTCCATACAAGTGGCCTTTATTAAAAAGGCTCACTCCTAACATAAAATTGACTCCAGGCTCATGCTTTTAGCTGCAGTATATTTAAAGTTACAGCAGTATAATGTGTGTTTTTCCTGCTAGCACTGGGAGTAATGACATCACCAGGACTTGGGGTCTACCTCCAAGTTTAAAGTTGGAGCATGCCAACTACTGGGACAGAGCATAATCAGTTGCATCCTAAGTCCTGCCAAACTTCAAAATAATTTTTAAATCTAAACAGAATATATTTTTTTCCCTATTTATCCAAGGTGTCCATGGGTGAAGGAAAGGATAGAGAATGGTTGCAGGTCTGCACTTAGCTTCAGAAAAGATGCATTTTTGGGATGGGCTTATAACACATGCTTGACACAGAGAACTTTAACTTTACAAGCTTATAACTTAAAGGGCATGTTCACCTCTTTTTTTGATAATTGCCTATATTGTAGGGCTCGATCCCCCAGCCCCAACCGGTATAGTATTTTCTGCCAAAACTCCTCCGATCTAACTGCAAGCGGGGCTGGACCGGCAGCCACGTCCGTGGTTGGCTGAGAGGCAATGGAGAACATTGGGGGAAAGAGGTAATGTAAGTACAGATCGGGGAGAGTTTGGCATAAACTACTATAGCGGTTGGGGCTGGGGGAAGGAGCCCTACACTACAGAAAATATGAATAAACACTAGGGGCACAGGCAAAATGACAGGAATCGGAAGGGGGGGAACAGGGGAGGGCTGCATTGAGCAAGCCACAAACCTCCTGAGAGGACACCTCAGAGGTGGAAACAATTTCCCCCCCTGCAGTGCTCCTAGTGGTCACTTTCTGGGACTTTGGAGGGACATTATTGGAGAACAATTTGGAGGTGAGAGGTAAGGTAAGGATTTTTATACACTACACACTGGGGCCAGTATGGGGGAGATTGTAGTTCTGGGGGTGGACATGCCTTTTAAGATCAAGAGAAGCCAGAAATATCCTAGGCTTTTTTGAAAGGTAAGAGATAGCTTTTTTCAATAAAGGGCACTTGTATGAAGACCACAGTTACCCTATAAAAGTATAGCACTTCCCTGGAAAACGTTATTTAGCCATTTGCTTATACTTTTACCAGGTTACAAATGGTTTGCACACAAAAATAACTTTGTTACAGAAATAGCTCTAAGAGTAGAGTAGCTAAGTCAGTCTTTGTGTGTCTAATTCAAGAGCCATTTACAGGAAGTTCATCACTAAATCCTGTTATTGTATCTAATTTTCACAACACAAATATAAACTAATGCATTGAATAACCACAATCACAGGTAAACATATCTTATTATGATCAATCCTCAAAAACCTATCCCTAGGATCAGTATTTTAAAAAAGAGTTGTATATTCTATACCGAGTGATAATATGAACATAGAAAATTCCTTTCATGTTGGCTGCCTTATGTCTGGAATGAAGTAGGAGTTGAGTGACATATTTTCTTGGTTATGTCTCTTGCATTTTTTGTAAATGTCAGAATAGAAAGTGAAAGCAATGGCTGTTATATTAAAATGCTTAGCTAGGCTATTTGTGTCTCGGGAACCTGTGAAATTCACAAATCCAAATCCTTTGTGCAAATGATTAAATCAACACTTTATGATGCTTTTAATATTTAATAAGTGTCTACAGTTGGAGTCACATGAACCCGGTAAAAAAAAGGTATAAATAGCAATGGTATCTTACTGAACATGTCTCTGGGACATGGACTGGGAAACAGGTACAAATACCCAGTACTTGAAATAAAACATCTTCCCGCCCATGTTTGCAGGTTGACTTATTTGGTAAACATCCCATACACGGAATTGAGAGTTTTCTAAGTTTACGCAAATTCAATACATTTTAAAAATTGAATACCGAATTCGAACATCCTCGTCAATTCACAAACATTTTTACGAATTTAATAAATTCCCAAAAACTAATACTGAAATTGAAAATCCCCGACCGTTCAGTCGATAATTATCGAAAAAGTTTGAAAAATTTGAAATCTGAAAATATCCGTTCATATTCGTAAGATCTGATTCAGAACTTAAGGTTAAGGTTCGAGTCCATCTCTATTCATTAGTATGTTTCACTGCTAAAATATTTTTTTACTGATTCTAAAATGTCAGCTATAATCTTTTGGATTATGAGTGGTTCCCAGGGAAAAATCAACCCTTTATATCATTAATGGCATTTTTCAATCTCAACAAAATTTTACTTTTTTAAAAAAAAAAAAAGTCTAGTGAATACATGGGATAAGGTAACTGTGTAAGTGATTTTATAAAAAGTGTTTTATTCACATGTTCTGGTGTGGGGGAGCAGATATGTCAATGTTTAGTCTGCTGCAAGGGAACTAGTACTACAGCCAAAACGAAAGACTTCATGTATTAAATTTTTACATTCTAGAATAAGACATTTGGCTTGGTTAAACTAATGTACCGGACTCCCTAT
The DNA here is from genome assembly GCA_019447015.1 of Hymenochirus boettgeri. Classification (NCBI taxonomy): domain Eukaryota; kingdom Metazoa; phylum Chordata; class Amphibia; order Anura; family Pipidae; genus Hymenochirus; species Hymenochirus boettgeri. The sequence continues at coordinate 135,275,247 of CM033476.1, read as the reverse complement.
TGGAGCACATAATTAAATGTTTTTATTTCTACTTTTTAACACTGAATTATTTGTCACATAAACTGGATGTTGGGCCTTGTCTAGGAAGATTTATTTTGCACTATGATGGCTTTTCTCATTACTGGTCACAGTTAAACCATGGCGTTTTCTAGAAGTGATTTGAGTAATTATTATTATTATTATTACTGGATAGATTCATTTTCTGTAAATATCCTTCTAATTGTAGTCTCCAGTATGTCCTCCTTCAAAAATCATAATTGACTTGGGTTTATTGACTTACTTGTCGTGATCAGTTTGGTCAAGGGTGGCCCTTGTGTATTGTTTTTGACAACCTGTATAGACACTGAATAGGTCTCCCCTGGTGCAAGTCCAGTTTGCACAAATGACGTGACTGGTCTTTCCAAGCTAGTGGTTATCTCGCCAGTTTCTTCTTTCTAGAATTTTTAAAACCGAAAGAAAAATAAAAGCATACAAAACAAATTATGATTTTGAATACGAGTGAAAAACCCCTGTGCTTTAGAATTAGAATACTAGTTAAGTACAAAAATAAACAAAAATGCACCCCCTCCCCCTGAATTCTATAGTTTAAAAGAAAAAGATTCGCTGTTAGCTTCACTCTGGCCTTCTGGGTCCAGGGGCAGAGGTAGGTTGGGTGGTTCATTTGTTTGCATTAACCCCTCCAATCCCAGCATGATTTGTCCTAGAATTGAGTTATGGGAACTGATTATAATTATGTTTTAATAATAATTAAATCCAGTGGGGGCAACATTCTAAAGGCAATGTTCAAAGAATCCACGTTGTGTGGATCAGTTAATGTTAGACCACTCTTTCCTTTGAAGTTTGTTTACTTATCTTCAATATACCATGTGGTAAAAGCACCCCCAACACACCCCTTTTATGGGAGGTCCTATGTCTTTAATATAAAGCACTGGATGAATGGCCACTTCCCTTATTTTAAAAAACCAAAGAGCTGAAAGCCTGTTATATGGATCCAGTGTGCAAGTATGAGAAATGCAAAAGTTTGCTAATGGTAATTGAAGTAAAAAAGGTTAGAAGTTAGGACCTTCCAGACTGGGGTTACCTTGACGTGGTTGGAAGGATTTTCATTCATGTGATCACAGTAATGTATACTAAAACCCCTTTGTTTATAAAGTATGCCAGTGTGCAGATAACATGATATTGTATGGGCCTAGGAATGTACATTGATTCGGGGCTTGAAGATAAAATTTTACTTTTATTAGCAGTAGTTAAAACGCTATATGATAGCGTTTTAACTACTGCTAATAAAAGTTACATTTTATCTACAAGCCAGTAGAGTTCCGTCGTATATTTGATTGTATAATATTATATATATATATATATATATATATATATAAAAAATGTGGGCACTCTCCCTTAGTGATGAATTTAATACATTAAATAATTAATCACCCTGGATTTGATAGAAGTCAATATAGTCCAGTGCACACATGGGATTTGTTTCACAATGCCTTTAATTGGCTACATAACAAACAGGCGACACATACACTGTATATAGCAAAGAAACCTTTCCCATCTAATGTTAGTTACATTTTTAACAAATATATTTTTATTACTGTAGCAGTAGTAAAGTCCCAGAATGCCTCAGTCTCCTGTTTGTTCCTCTGCTACTCAAAATAAAATGAGTGCCATTGTTGCCTGTTCCATTTGACGGTTAAGTTATATTTTATTTTTAATTCCAGTAATGATGTGAGATGTAGACTAATGTATCATATTGGAAACACAGGATCGGTAATGATGACAGATGCATTGAGTTGTAAATCATAATTCTGTCTTTAAAACACTTTTCTTACCAAGTTTCTGAAGATAAGTTGCCAAGTGTCAAAAGAAATGTCAAGAGGTTCCCATTCCACTTCAACAAATGTTTCTCTGACAGATTTAAACCTCAAATCATCCGTGGTTGGGAGGTCTAAGGAAAACAGTAAGGGTTGATCTATCATAAAAAGCAATCTTACAAATATTATATATATATATATATATATATATATATATATATATATATATATATATATATATATATATATATTAGAGTATATGCCCTTAAAATGAAAGTTTTTTTTTTTTTTAGAAATAACTAAATTGGGGTCTTAAGTTGTGAATCACCTCGTCTTAAAAGAAAACCTAAAGAGTAAATCAACCTCATCTTAAAAAAATATTCTTAGCTATATAACTATATTTTCTTTGAGATCAAATCCCAGGAAGACTGCCCGTGGTAAGATGGGGAGAATCCTCATTAATATCCCTGCACCACCTGTGCCTGTCTAAGGGTGAGACCTTTCACTAAACCACACTGGACAAGGGGCACAACAGAGGAGGCTGTCTGCCAACTTAGGCAGAAAAAGTGGAGCAAGTTTATATCTCAGAGAGACATATAGGGCTATGTATCATAGCTTGCGGCAGTTGTGCAACTCCGTTTTTGTGTACCGCTGCAACCGCTGTAAATTATCTCTTGGTACATATGTTAATGTGACTAGAAGCTGATAATGGCTCTCCGTACATAGCCCTGATAATGTGGTAAGACTAAAGGCTTGTACATGGCCACTGAACAACCACACACAGACAATTATTATCCGGCACTTCATATTCATTATTAATAAGTCATGTTCATTCATTTTTTGGGGATTTTTTACATTATTTGGCATAATCTGAACTAAACCAGGGAGTATTGTACACATTACTTACGTGTTGAAACCCTTGCGCTTACAGGGATGCTCTTCTGGTTTTTCAAGATAGCATACACACGGACTAAATACTCCACACCAGGTTCAAGTTCCTTGATAGTTGCAGCTGTTTGGTCCCCTGGAACTCTAAAATCAAGCTCCAACCCTCCAGGGCTGGTAGGAACATAGGAAACAAGATATTCATTGACTCTTATTTTGTTTTGCCATTTGAGGTTCATGGTTTTCGTAGTAACATTTGTCACCTTCAAATCCTTCGGTGGGGAAACTGTTAGAAAGAAGAATTTTATTAACCATTAAAAACATTAAAAAGTCTTGCATTTTAACACTTGCCTTTTTCTTACAATGTGGTTTTCTTTTCTGTGTATAGCTTTAAAATGTGAAATTTACGTTCACCAACTAGCAATATGTTTGGGATAACATAATAAGTGCTATTATAATAATTATTATATAATAGCTCATTAAAAGGACCATCCACCCCCAAAACTAAAAAAGCAGTAAACCCCCCCCAAAAAAACATTGCTATGTTTAAACCCCCCAAATTGGTTATGAAATATACTTAATAGCCCTTTTCCCCAGCCTCCTCTGCAGCTTCCACAGCAATTTCTGCTTGAAGTGCCAGAAATGGATTAAACAGTGAGAGGCTTCTTCAGTTTATTTTACTTTATTCAGGCCCTGGAGGACAACCATATGCAGAAGAGAAAGATAGGGAACTTTTAACACTACAAAGTGGATTTAACAGTGTGGCAAATTATTAGTAATAATTGCTCAGTTAACTGACAAGTTAAAGTACCGATCCTGTCGTTAATTATTAACTCAATGAAAAGTTGGAATTGTTCAGATGTTTAAAGTGTACATACATTTAAACTAAAAGAACCCCACTGTTTGTATCCTGTTCTAATGTCCTAATAACTTTGTAAAAGGCACTGACAACAATTCTCATTCTATCTGAAGGGTCAGAAATCATATTTATCAATTAACAGCAACAGAAAAAATTCTCTATTGACTAATCTATAATAAGAACATTTGTAAGACTATTTGATAAATCCTCTGAAATCTGGAAATTCTGGGGGACTTAACATTTTTATTTCATCAAAATACAAACAAAATGTGGGTAGTATTGCCTCCAAAAGGCTTAATCTTATTTGTCAATTTACTTTCCACTGATTATTATGTTATTTCGTGCCTCACATCTAGACATTTATTACATTGCCCTTAATGTGCTGCAAGTTAAAGTTCTTATTGGTAAAAATGGGGTTGATTTTGGCCCAACCAATCAAATGTTGTTTATCATTAGAAATTTAACATCTGATTGGTTGGGGCAAAATTAGCACCAATTTTAATAAGAACTTTTATTATATCTCCTGGATGTATCTCCTAAAAATATTTACTGTGTTAGGATGCTCATGCTCTGATCTCATTTACCTTCTGAGCAGAAGTCTCCAGTAAAACCTTCATCACAGACGCACTGTCCATTGACGCAACGCCCTTGGTTATGGCAGTTGTTGAAACAAGTAAGTTCTGCACAGTTGTCCCCTGTGAATCCTTCATCACACACACACTGACCATCAATGCAGCGTCCTCTGTTGTTGCAGTCATCAGGGCAGCGTAGCTCATCACAGTCCTCACCCATGAATAAGTTGTCACACACACATTTCCCGTTAACACATCGACCTCTGTTGTTACAGTCATTGGGGCACCTCAGCTCAGAACAGTCTTCACCAGTAAAGCCATCATCACACACACACTGTCCATTTACACAACGCCCCCTATTGTTACAGTCATTGGGACATCTAAGCTCAGAGCAGTCATTGCCCATAAATCCTTCATCACATACACATTGACCATTGACACACCGCCCTTTGTTATTACAGTCATTAGGACATCTGAGCTCTCCACAATCCAGTCCCATGAATTCCTTGTCACACACACATTGACCATTTACACAGCGGCCCCTGTTATTACAGTCATTGGGACATCTAAGTTCACTACAGTCCTCCCCTTTGTAATCATCATTGCAAATGCATTGCCCATTCACACAACGTCCATTGTTGTTGCAATTATTTGGACAAGTAAGTTCACTGCAGTCATCCCCTGTAAATCCAATATCACAGACACACAGACCATTCACACAACGCCCACGATTGTTGCAGTTATTGGGACAAGCTACCTCACCACAGTCCTCCCCCGTAAAACCTTCTTCACAAAAGCACACTCCATTTACACAACGACCACGATCAAAACAATCATTGGGGCAAATAAGTTCACTACAATCCTCTCCCGTGTAGGGCTCATCACAGACGCATTCATTATCCACACAGCGGCCACGGTTGTTGCAGTTGTTTGGACACAGAGGCTCGCTGCAGTCTTCTCCTATGAAATTCTCTTCACAGACACATCGCCCATTCACGCATTTCCCGTGGTCACTACAGGGCACCGAACATATTTCTTCCTTGCAGTTTTCACCTCCATACCCTTCAAAGCAAACACAGATCCCATTGATGCACCTTCCTTGGTCATTGCAGTCATCTGGGCAGGTCAACTCACTACAGTCCTCCCCAGTGAAACCCTCATAGCAAACACATTTTCCATTCACACATGTGCCCCTGTTCGTGCATTGCCCAGGACATTCCAATTCTGTACAATTGAATCCTGTCCAACCAGGCTCACAAATACAGCCATTTGTTTCTGAACTGTAATTTCCACGTCCATTGCAATAGGGTTTTGTTTCTATAGAACCTACAAAATAGAGGGAAAATAATCTTTTAATATTGAATCTCCGGGGTTGGTAAAAAGATTCAAATCTTTTACTTAACCTTCTCAATTAAAAGTGGCAAAACATTCATTATCATTTTCATCTTTTATTTTTATAAAACTGTAAAATCTACAATTAAAATGACTAAAAAAAAATAAAGAATGGTTTAAAAATATTTTTTTTCTCTCAGTGCTTACAAAGATTTTATTGAAAACATTTAATAAAAAACAGGAAGGAGAAATATAAATCCCCACCTTCTGCGCTAGTACAGCATCCAGTGTTGCACTGCTCTTTGAGAGAAGATACCACTCCTTCTAATTCCTCCAGCCTGCTCAGAAGGTCCTTGATATCGGGGATTGATGCACATCCACATGCTCTTCGTGGAATGTTGATACGATGAGTAAAAACTATTTGGTTTTCCCCATCTGCAGTGTGCTCACTGTAGTCTTTCCCAATATGTGGTTTAACTTCATTTTGTTCTGTATTTGTTGGATCCAAGTCAACTGAACATAGAGAGCCCATGGGCACTTTGATATTGTACACATGATTAAAAACTACAGGCTGGTTATCTTCAGGTAGGGTTAGGTTAAATCCAGTTTCTCTCTTCTGTCGAATTATTTTCCTGACAAGCCCACAATTTACTTCAGCATTTAGCAGAATAAAGAGACAGGCAAATACCTGTATCGGAAGCCCCATTTTCCACTCAACTTCTTAATTTTTTTTTTTCTTGTGTCTTTTTTTTCTTCTCTTTGATCTGTCAGGCTTTGGTCATTTAGGATTTTCCCCTGTGTCACTTTATTCTGTAAAGTAAAGATGCTTAACTGTAATTTAGAAGTTAAATACCATGTCCAATCTGGGTACACACAGATTAACTATAAACATGTTTATACTGGCTCTAACTACCCTAACCCTTATTTCACACAAAGAATGTATTTGCAAGGTAGCATTATTTCATTTAACAGCTATTATGTAACTTTAGTAGCTGGTCAAGTCAAAAGAAAACTTGTTAGTCTTTTAATTGTTTCATTCCAGACCAGATGAAAGATTCTTGGTGTTACCATCATATACCACCTGCACCTAAATACAAAAAGCACCTGGTCAATATATTTTTCTTTCTGGACAATGTGAACATGGCGTTGTCAGTCAGATTCCGTCAGTCTTAATACTGGTCCAGTTACATTAAATAAAAGTAGTAAAAAAAAAAAAACAGACAAAGTTTTCGGCTTTATTTAGGTTATTCTAATAAAAGGAGTAAAAGGTCTGATTCAAGCTTAGCCTCCCAATAGAAATAATTCAGTCTCTGGTGTTTTATACAGCCTAGAGCAGAATTGTCTCTTGACCAATTTCAGCAGTGTGATAAAGAATGGTGTTGCTTGGCTTTAAAGAAGAGCAGGCATGTTTATGAGCTAGTGGCTGACATATCTATACAGCGAGTGAATTCTACAGTTATAAATGCAGAATGACCTGTGGCTCTTTATTCTGTCATGTGGTGATTTACTAGTGCTAGGTGCCAACAACTCAAAGACAAACTCAATGAGGTGCCAACAACTCAAGGACAAAGACACTCATTTATTAAGTCAGTGCTCTTTTAGTTTCTCATTTAAATCACCAAAGCCTTCACAGCTTGCTACAGCCTTGCAAAGCACAATGCTGACAATGTGCAGTAAAGCGCAGGCACTGAGGGCACTTTGCTGAGTGATATATCTAATTGAATGGAACTGACATAGATCTATAGTACAAACATGATCCTACACTACCCCAATGTTTCAATGCTCTTAGAAATAATCCTTGCCATAAGGCACAAACCGCAATGAAACAGCTTACCTAACAGCCAATGATCTGATATTTGCACATTATATACGAGATGCACTCTTGAGTATTCACTTGCTCATACACTATACTGTATTGGCAAGTGGTCTGGCTTGCTTTTAATAGTTTTCATAGGGCTGACACACATCTGTAACATATTCTAAATAGCTGAATTACTAATTAATGATTAGTTTGAATCTTTATATAGACGATACAGCACCCTATTTATTTAAAACTCACACTAAATCATTTTACCTCTCAGTTCTGCAAGTTCCTGTGTTGTTTACTATAGAGAGCCCTGCCAAATCTAGACAAATATAGGTGCAGTCTCACAGAGGCTAAAGTTATGTAGTCTTGTGTACTACCTGGAAGCCATCTGCTAGAACAATGTAACCCCCTATTGCACATATCCTTAAAGTTACCTGATCATTTAAGATTCTAAATGCAAGGAAAGAACTTGACTTTATTGAGGAAATAATAGGTGGCATACAGTACATAATAAACTGTATTCATACCGCTGAGAAAATTGCCTGTTTTCCAATAAGCTATGTTTTCTTTCACTGCCTTATATTTACTTTGTTTACATTATAAACATAAGTGGGCCAGGACCACAGCTGATTGTGCATAAGAGTGTGGGTAAATTTTAAAGATCATAAGATACTCACTCTAGTTACTAAGAATGCTATGCAATATTTGAAATATCTGAAGGCAGTAACAAGCTACCACTGACCCCTTACATGAAGTAAACCATTATCCCAAGAGACCCAGTACTAGGAATTTCAGTTCAATAACAGCTGCAGTAAAGCACATTTGACAACCTTGAGTTAAGATGTCAAGCAGGACACCTATTTTATTCTCATATTTTTATAAGGAAAATTCCCGTAGTATGTGCTTTAAAATTTGGGTAAGAACTGCTATATTATTATTATTATTATTAGTATTATTACTTGTATTATTATCTGTATTATTAGTATTATCTGTATTATTATCTGTATTATCCTACATAAGGACAAAAGATTTTGGCTTGATAAAGGTCCAAGATACAGGATTGAAACGTTGCCTGTGTTGCATAATATTGGAATAAACCACTATTAATACATTTAAGAAGACCCTTGTGTGCACTAATCCTTTTCCTTAAGTATATATCTTTGATTATTTTTGGTAGCACCAGGGCATCTGACACTTTAGAAGTTGAGTACCTGCTATTAGTGTGTGCGTGCGTGTGTGTGTGTGTGTGTACAGAAGATGATGATAGCACAACAATGGTTCAAATGTTTTTGTATAAATGCAAAAGACTATTAGGCTATGTTTGCTAAGAAATTTAAGAGGTCCATATTACCACATCCATACATATCTATCTTTCTATATAAAGAAATACATATTGACCTTGGGTCCCCCATCTTTGGAGAGACAATTATAACTGGAACTTCCAACTTAACGAAGATAAGTAGATTTGTCTCAGGAAAGTTGTAGGCAGTTTCCTTTTCATTTCTTTTTTTTGTATAATGCTACGATTGTCTGTTAGACTGGTCTCAAGTTCTATGAATGCATTCTTCACAGATTCTCTCCTAAATCCAGCACCTATAGGGACACAGGAAACTTTATGACCATAATACATGTGGACATTACAAAGATAACTTGTTTGTCTGCACCCCTGTTTACTCTTAAGAAGTCATGACATGATGTTTTCTGCTTATATGGCTGTTGCATTATGGGAACACATTTTAAGAATGTGATTCCAAACACTGCTGTCAAAGACAGAAATCTGAGAAGGATATGTGACACAGCTGCCAATGTAGTACCTTCAAGAAATGTATTATTAAATATGGTCTGTCTTTAGAAAAGAGACCTTTTTACATTCTTTTAAATGGTTATAATAAAATCTAGAATATATAAATAGATGTTATCACGATTATAAGTGCATAGGCTTCATTGGCCATTACTGCAGCCCTGGTGGTATTGCTGAGGTCAATTTATATTTTTTTTGGTCCAAAAGCACTTGCTACTAGTGCTGCTCAGAACCCAGCAGCTTGTAATACATCATTCATTTTCTAGTGGGAGCAACAGTGGAATATATTTTAATATTAGACACTCACATTTGTAGCTAAATTACAAATATACAACCACTGTTGGCCCCAGTATGTAAGGATCAAAATAGCAACACTGAGGGGTAGCACAGATTCTCCATGTGACCTGCAGAGCGCGTGGAGGATGACAGATCTGCTGAACGGAGTTGTTTAGTAAGGTACAGTAAGTGGCAGCTGAAAGGGTCCAGAAATGCCCTGTTCTACCCTGACCAAAAGCACCAGTGAATGTATGGTGGAGTTTTCTACATGAGAATGAAGTCTGACTCCTTGGTACACTTCTTTTGGTGGGGGAGGGTGAATAATTATTAAAGTATTTAATATAAGAAATAATGTTTCCCTTATATTGAGGCCTCATGCTTTTACACGGTCAGGAGAAACTCCTCAGTTGTGCTGTAAGAGCTGTGAGTCAAAGTATTACTTTTTAGCCTTTTTTTTTTTTTTTTGCACATAAATTGTGCTGGAATATCACATTATCCTAATTGTACTAGCAGCAGTGAAAATAATATTCCAGAGCACAATTTTCAGTGGAATAGACCCAAAGGATGACAGATTTTCCCGAGACAAATTTTTGAGGGGGGCAAGGAAATAGGAAGAGAAAGGTTTGGGTTGGTGCAGACACTGGTCGGATGAGTTGGAGAGCGTTGATTGGGATTGCAGGATTGTCAGGCCAGACCTTAAAGCCTGACTGCAGGACTCACGATTTCTTAATACAACAACACTTTCCTTTTTTACTGTTGCTTAATTTGATAACTGATACACAGTTGTTGTTTTTTTTTTTTACACAACCTTCAGACATATAAATATAAATATATAGTTTTTTTTTTATTCTGACAATCCAGCGATTTTCAGAGGTTCTCATAGCAGTGATCTTTACTAACACATTACATAATCCTGCTTTTGATCAACCAAACTATAACAAACTCAGAACAAGACGAAACAAATCACCACAATAGCAGGACATAATGCAATCTTTTTTAGATCATGTCAACAAAAGTAACTGATGTTAAGAAGGGCTCATTCCCTTAGCCCTGCCTACATTTATACTTCTCTGTGTTTTCATTTGCACTTAGTTTCCCTTTAATTCCACAATTATAAAGGCCATAAAGATGCTAACAACTGATTATGGGTTAGGCCCCACTGCCGCATTTTGTTATGTACACAGATAGTAACGCACACTAGTGTGGCCTCAGCCTAAAAGTTATTTATTTCACGACTGTAGCACTGCGTTGTAAAATGTAAGGAACGTCTTGTAGTACCAACAATAATATAACATTATGATACATTTATGATAGAAAATATACGTGTGAAAAGAACACAAAAGTATTGCAAATGTGAAACCTTTAAAACTGATGATAAGAATACATTTTTATAAAGTTTGTTAGCCACTAAAGGCATTACTTCTGTAACACTGTATGTTTTCTGTTATGTGTCTTGGGAAAAGACATTCCCAGTCCTTGTAGGTACATTTGTAGGGTATAGAAGAAAGAACTGTTAATGATCCGTGGAAAACCTTAGCATTTTTTAGGAATTGAAGAACAGATTATAAACAGCAATGTTCAAAAAGACAGATTTCTCAGAGGGGATTAAAATTGACGGCACAGAGAAGAGAATCATCTATAAAGTTTCAAACAAATAAAACCACAGAATAATTTGTATGATCTGCCTGCAACCCCAAATGCTATTTTTACCAGTTTATTTTATGCATTTATAATAATATTTATAAGTTCTCTTCCGTTCTGACAAAGGTATCTGCCTCCTACCTCTGCTCAATGAGCTTCCTATTAGCTCGAGCATGTGCAGAGGTGGTAGCAAGGGAAACTGCCTGTCTTGATTTACTGCATAGAGAGAAGAATCAGCTTACTCTGCCAGAATGGAGGCAATAATTGTCCTTTAATAACGTATCTCATAACAAATGCATATAATAAGCTGGTTAAAATAGCAGTTGGGGTTGCGGGCAGGTAAAATTACCATTTTTGTTTTCAGGGTAGACGTGCCCTTTAAAGAACGAAACCAAATTCAGTTTGCTGGGGGTGCAATGCTCAGATGTCAATTTTGTGCACTAGAATCTTGACACATTCTCAGACTGTTTGTAATGTACCAATTTTGTAAATTTAGACAACGTTTACATCTAGCCATAATCTAGACTGCTTCTTTTTACTGAGGGATCACTTTCTCCTTTCATTAAAACAATATTCATCGCAAATGGAGATGAGCAAAACTGGCGATTTTCATTCCGGCAGTGGTTCCGTGTAACCTAATGAAGATCTGGGAATCCAAAAATCTAATTTGAACTCAATTGAACAAAAAGTTTTTAATTATCATTCGAAATTTTTGAATATTTGACAATTTTTTAAATCTAATTTGCAAATTTTCCAATATCTGGTTTTTCTATCACAATTTGGAAAAAGTTTGTCAGATCTGCGGATTTTTCGTAACTGGCAGTTCTGATTTAAAACCAGGACTCCTCACTAAATATGTATCTTACTTGTTTCAAACATCATTTTCATAATAAGTGTTGGCTTGTTAACACCTTTAGTATCACAGAACTGGCCAAAGAGCTATGAGATTGTATACTTGCTGTAACTGAATGCTTTAAAGGGTATTTCTACCCTTCTTTTTAATTTTTTATATAGTGTAAGGCTTAGCCCCCCAGCTCCAACCACTATATTTTTAATGTAAGAAACTTCCCCAAACATTACTTACCTTCCCCCTACGAATGGCTGTAGTGCACATGCCAAACTTCTCCCGGAGGGGAGACAGGAGGCAGAGTCCTATATGGACTCTGCTATCCTCCTGGTGGGCAGTTTTTGGGACTACAGGAGAACCATTTGAAGCTGGGATGTAAGGTAAGGATTTTTATTACACTACATGATGGGGCCAGTGGTGGGGGGAATTATAGTTTTGGGGGTGGACATGCCCTATAAGCTCCTACTCTCCTTAATTTCCATATGTTCTCTGTCAGAAATGGGAGAATTGTCAGTGACAATTACTGTGGGTGGAGACACAAAAGTCAGTTACCATCTTAATTCTTCTTTAAGACCATCTATGTTATTAAATCCAATAAAATATATATACTGTATTCCTAACTGGCCCTTTTCTCATATACAGGAACCAAGTAGTTGTAGTCCAAATAAGTGATGTATTTGATTGGGTTATTGCGTTACCCAAGGCAAGATAAACCAACCACCTGCCAGACCAAATGGAATAAAAGCCTTATCTCAGCAGTGACACAATCATTCATTCATTTTTTTTCCCATTTGACACTTAATTTCACATCTATTCTGCATTAAAACTAAACAAAAAACAGATGTAAATCTGTTTGCTTTGCCTGTTGAATTATGGCTTAACTGAAATCAGACACAATGTTGGATATATTTCCTCTCCCGAGGCTTTGTATATATTCTTAGGCTACTTCTCTTTCATTACCAAGCGTTAAGAATGCCTAATACCCCCACAGCGAGTTTTAACTACTCTGTAATTATAGTACAAATCTCTCTAGTTTTATTTGTCTTCTGCAATCCATTAGAAGAAACAGTTACAAATCCTCGCTCCAGTGTGCTTAGCTACAGGTAAACGCAATTCATCCTATGATTATTGATATGTACTTGTACATGGAAGGTTCTACTAACATATTTGAAACCATGGTCCAAGTGCAGCAAAAATAATTTTACATACATAGTAACATCGTATTGGAGGTTGTGTATATATATATATACAGCCATCTAGTCCAACCTTTATACCCTACCCATAATGCCTAACTAACAGTTACATAGTAACATAGTATTGGTGATTTGTATATAGATATACGTCCGTATAGTCCAACCTTTATACCCTACCCATAATTCCTGACAGTTACATAGTAACATAGTATTGGAGGTTGTATATAGATATACGTCCGTATAGTCCAACCTTTATACCCTACCCATAATGCCTGACTAACAGTTACATAGTAACATAGTATTGGAGGTTGTATATAGATATACGTCCGTATAGTCCAACCTTTATACCCTACCCATAATGCCTGACTAACAGTTACATAGTAACATAGCATTGGAGGTTGTATATAGATATACGTCCATCTAGTCCAACCTTTATACTCTACCCATAATTCCTGACTAACAGTTATATAGTAACATAGTATTGGAGGTTGTATAAAGATATATGTCCATCTAGTACAACCTTTATATGCTACCCATAATGCCTGTCTAACCGTTACATAGTATTGGAGGTTGTATAAAGACAAATGTTCATCTAGTACAACCTTTATATCCTACCCATAATGCCTGACTAACAGTTACATAGTAACATAGTATTGGTGATTTGTATATAGATATATGGACGTCTAGTCCAACCTTTATACCCTACCCATAATGCCTGACTAACAGTTACATAGTAACATAGTATTGGAGGTTGTATAAAGACATACGTCCATCTAGTCCAACCTTTATACCCTGCCCATAATGCCTGACTAACAGTTACATAGTAACATAGTATTGGTGATTTGTATATAGATATACGGACGTCTAGTCAAACCTTTATACCCTACCCATAATGCCTGACTAACAGTTACATAGTAACATAGTATTGGAGGTTGTATAAAGATATATGTCCATCTAGTAAAACCTTTATACCCTACCCATAATGCCTGACTAACAGTTACATAGTAACATAGTATTGGAGGCTGTATAAAGATATATGTCCATCTAATCCAACCTTTTCGAGAGAAAATTACTTAATAAATATGGCTAGGAGTATCCTAGGAGAACTTAGTGGCCAAGTTCCAAAATTACCACAAATATACCTACATTTTCTGGCATGACTCCACTCTACACTGTGGAGTGCCAAAATACATTATAGTTTTTTTCACCAATTCAATTTAGAGACTGCACTAAAGTTCTATTCAAAGTCCAAAGAAGCAGTTATTACACATTGATATTTTTTTTAGCAGCTCCCAAAATAACCCCAGTTTTAGGCTACTGTTTGCATTAAAAATGTACATTTTATCCATTCATAAAAGGGTAATTATACAGTTCCCAACCACCCCTCTTTTGAAAAAGTACCCAGGATTCACCTTATCATGCCTAAAACCAGTCTCTAATCACTGGCCTAGTTTTAAACCCCCTTCCACCACCCGTGTCTGTGCCATGGCCAATCAGAAGAAGCTCATATTCCCATTGGGTGGAAGTTAGACTGGAACTATGTAAAAGTAAAATAACCTTTAAATTCACTTGAACTCTATTTAGCCTTTTTTTTAAAGTTCCCCTTTACTGCGAAAATTTTCAATGCAGTAAATATTGTTTATTTTGCATGTATGTGTAATTTCTATTTACATATATATATGAAGTTACATCATTTTTTTGGGTCAGAAAATGTTTTATACTGGGTCCTGTGAAGGTTGATGGCTTTCAGATGGCTGCTTAACATGACAGTTCTCAAATACACATTTTGTGCCTTGGTGGCATAAAATACACATATGTCTTTCATTATAAGGCACATTTATTCTCTGGGAGCAGCAGGGTCTGTTTCTATAAGACACTGACCTGCAGCCTTAAAAGACAGGATGCTTTGTTGCCAGCACAGCAGGAACCAGTGGGTGCAAGTTCATATGCTTTCCTTACACTAAAAGGTGATTCTTGGCAGACCTTGGCATACGTATACAACTCAACACATGCTGGAGATGTAGAATCCAAATTTCAGGTTATGAGATGGAAAGCCAATGGCTATTATAACTCAACATGTCAGCTCTGCGGCCAAATGAATGGTGAGAAACATAAGGTACCTTTACTGCCTCTGGATTTTTTTCAAAATATTTCTACAACAAATAAATAGCGCAGACCATTCTTCAAAGAGTAAACAAACCATTATAACCTTTTTAAAGGATGCAGAAATGCTCATGTGACCTTAATCAGGCCAAAAGGAATCCACTGGCTCAAAGAACCTGTACCCTCTGCACCATAAATCCTACCTTAAAGGGCATCTATAACTGAAAAGTAGGTTATTTTAAATTGACCATAACTAGAAACTATAATTCTTCCCATCTTTTTTTTGTTGATCTGTTCCCTATTTCTTTAGATATCCAATCTAAATCATCTTATATTTCAGCTGTCAATCAAGTCACTCTCAAAAACTATTCTTCTGTGAGTAGTTTTACTGTAGCTGGAATGGTGACAGAGTATTGACAGTTGGAATGCTGTGTGCAGGCTGGACAGTTGGTTCGTGTGAAAAGTCAGGTCGGATGGGAGTGGGAGTGATTAAAAGAGTGAGGGGAGATACTGCTCCTAAACAAAATGTGTGCTGGATTGAAGGCATGCAGCAACACACGCAAATCAAAGTGCTACTTACATGTATTCAATTATAGATAAAGATGTAATTTTGTAAACAAACCATGTACGTCTGTTAAAATATTATCTCCTTAAACTTTTAAATTTTGAAACAGGAATCTTGCTAGTGGCATGTGTACACTTTAAATAAAAAACTGATGACTTGTCAGTTATCTGCCCACAACCTCAACTGCTGATTTTACCAGTTTGTTACATGTATTTGGAACCAAGATTGCGTGCAATTAAAGGATGCTTGATGAAGAATGCAAAGAAAAGGAGAAGAGCAGGATCCCTTTAAAACATGCACAGTGTAAATCATATAAATGTTATTATCTATAAGATATAGTGTATAGCAGTACAGTATACACTCCTTTAAGTTTGGTCAAACATTTAGTGCTGTACATATTTTAAAGGGATATTGGCCTTGTAGTAGACAAGGAAGGATGGGATAGTGTTTTGCCGCAAAGCCACTATTTCCAACTAAGGTGAGTAATTTAGACAGGAAATGTTGTGGCTGTGCTCCTTTTTCCTGTACAAGGCAAATCAAGGAGCAGATCATTTAGAGCCTAGAACAGACATGCCTTGAGCGCTGGCCAATGCGCACTGAACAAGCAGACAATTTTACCAACAATCTCACCTGTGTGGCTGCTCTGTCAGCATCATTGGGTATCTGTCCTGATAGAGTGGCCGTACATGCACCATTGGCGGGTGAAACAGCTGTTGGCCTGTTGTGTGTCGCCCGCTTGTGGCCGATGTACAACACACGTCTGTATGGGCCTTAAGTACAGGGAAACCAGGAAATATGCTTTTTATATTCAGAAATGTTTTAATCATTTCAAAAGAAGGCAGATTTAAGACACGGCCTAAAAAGTAAATCTATTTTTGACGACTAACGGAAAATAAGTATCTTGATAATTAAGTATGAAGATTTTGGGTGTAATCTAATACTTGACAGATGTAACCCACCCACATAATTTTTAAATGAGATTTTCTTATTAAATGACATTTGGCAAGCATTCACCTTCTTAGTGGTGGAAAATGACTTAAAGGAATAGTTCACACAAAAAGTGAACTATTCCTTTAAAGCAGTGATTGAAGACCAGGAGGTAAAGGACCTATTCCTTACCTTCCGTTCTTCAATCACTTCACCAAGATCCAGAACCGAAGGTAAGTTTAATTACCTCGCGCACAATCCTCCGCAGCTCCATCGATAAATGCCGACTGCCCCCTATTTCTTTAGATATCCAATCTAAAACTTCTTATATTTCCGCTGTCAATCAAGTTCCTTGCTGCAGGCTTAACGTTGGTTTGTGGGGAAAAAATTCAGGTCGGGTGGGAGTGGTTAAAAGAGGGAGGGGGGATACTGCTCCTAAACAAAACGTGTGCTGTATTGAAGGCATGCCGCAAGTAAGTGCTACTTACATGTATTCAATTATAGATTAAAGGGTATGTCCACCCTTAAACATGATTTTTAATATGCTGCTCCCCCATGTCCCCCAGCCCCAAGCGCATAAATATTTTTTTCAGAAAGCCCCCCAAACTCTTACTTACTCCCCTCGTTCCTCTGCCGCACTGCCAGCCCTCTGTTTGCGAGAATGCAAGCAGAGGGGCGGGACCGGCAGTCGCGTCTGTGATTGGCTGAGCGGCAGCCAATCACGGACGCGGCTGCCGGTCATTCAGTGCAGCGGAGGAAAGCGGAGAGGTAAGTAAGAGTTTGGGGAGCTTTTTGAAAAAAAAAAATGCGGTTGGGGCTGGGGGACA
Organism: Hymenochirus boettgeri; assembly: GCA_019447015.1. Classification (NCBI taxonomy): domain Eukaryota; kingdom Metazoa; phylum Chordata; class Amphibia; order Anura; family Pipidae; genus Hymenochirus; species Hymenochirus boettgeri. The sequence continues at coordinate 135,257,798 of CM033476.1, read as the reverse complement.
TGGGGGAGCAGCATATTAAGGGGGTTTTGCGCTAGGGGGAGGGATAGTAGAACGGGAGGGAGAGGGAGGGAGAGGGAGGGGGGAGAAGGGCTGCAGTGCGCATGGCAAATATCTACCGGAGGCTAGATAGCAGGCAGAGACCTGCTATCCTCCTGGTGGTTAGTTTTGAGACTTTGGGGGGGGGTTTACAGGAGAACCCTATGGAGCTGGGATGTGAGGTAAGGATTAAACTACACTACATGGTGGGGCCAGTAGTTGGGGGGATTATAGTTTTGGGGGTGGACATGCCCTTTAAGATGAGGCAAAGTCATTTTTTCAGTATAGTGTCCCTTTTAATGGGTCTTGCAATAAACTCTCTGGGGACTTTAAATCATTTTAAAGGGCACGTCCACCTGCAAAATATTTTTTTCTCTAAGTCTGTATATTTAAAAAAACTTCAGAACTCTACTTACAATGCTTCGATCCTCCGGCGCTCTGATCTCGACCCTCTGCTTGCTGGAACTGCAAGCAAGGAGACCAAGCCGGCAGCCGCATCTCTGATTGGCTAAGAGGCAGCAAATCAGAGACATGGCTGCCACAAACAGACTTAGCAGTTGGGGAGAAAGGGTGCCCTACGATATCTTAAGAGGTTTTAGAGGTAGGGCACCCGGCAGCCATGGAGGGAAGGGGGGGAAAGGACTCCCCTGCACATGCCACTGTCCTCTCAGATGACAAGGGGGAGGTGGGAAACCTTTCACAGAGCAACACCCCTTCTACTCTTCAGTTTAACTGCACTTTGGACAGATATTGCAGGAGAACCATTTTGAGCTGAGATGTAAGCTAAGAATTTTTTAACACTACACAGTGGGGCCAAGTATGGGGTTAAGTTTTGGGGGTGGACATGCCCTTTAAAGATTTATTCTTTAAGTGTGAAAGCTGTTTGTTTATTTATTAAGAAAATTAATAGATTGAATCGGACTTCTAAATGACATTGTGCTGATTGATAGTTTTAAGAGAGGGCTAGATGCCTTTTTAGAATGAAAAAAAACTCAACATTGCTGGTACGTCTAATAGAAGGTCCAAGTTGGGACATAACATAGCTCTGAATAATAACAGCTCATTACAGATTTTCCAGACTCTTTTCCAGTCTCTTGCCCTACTCTGATGTCAAATGTATAGGCCTGTAATTACCCTGTTATGACTGTATAGACTTTTCTAATGTTGGAATTACATCATTTCCCAATCTAACGAAAAGGAGAATACTAGACATAGAATAAAATGAGCTCACCTTCTGATTAGCATTTGCCCCTGCCCTAAGGACCTGTATATGGTTATATAAGTAGTACTGTAACACGTTGCCTATATACTACATTTATTACACTGTTTATTATTTTATATATGATATAAAACAATCCCATTTATTGGCTAATTAAATGATTGAACATGCAAGCTTTCAAAGCACTTAGGCTTCTTCATTAGGCAATTTTTCAATCATTTTAGTTAGCCAATAAAAGGTATTATTTTATATCCAAGGTGATGGCCAACACGGTACAATTCTCTACTAATATTTTATATACTTAATAATATATTTTTTGCTTGTATAATTTGATGTATTTTTCACTATTCTCCCTTCATGCTAGCCCTGAATTGTTCTCCTAATATTATGTCAAAAATACTCATCAGTAACTGCCTCGTGTGATGGATACATCCTTACATATTTAGGTCACTGTATTGATATGAATGATTTCTACTTTCTGCATTCAAAACTTGTAAGCTGTCCCATTTGTCTTTCATGTCAAGATGATTCTGTCAAAGCAACTGAATAGAAGGGACTATAAAAAGAAGACCCATGCATACCAATATACTGCATCTAAATGTATCATATAAGCATGGTCTGAAAAGGAAAGCGTCTCAGCTGTTTAAACAAAGCTAAAGCTTCTGTTTCTCTATCTGCCTTGGGGGAAAAGAAATATTGCACACAATTCTAGGGTTAACAAAAGATGGCACACAATTAAGGTGACCTCGGTACCAGTTGTATAATGTATTGTTCTTTATACACAAAGGAACTGGGACTCTAAAATAACTTATTTGAAAGATCAACTTATGATATCCACAGATGAAATGGGTGTCTAGAAGCTTTAGTGGGGTTGTAAACACAGACAAGATTTACAAATTACCATGAAAGAATGTGGCCTTAAAATATCTAATAGCAGAAAACCAAATCAATTTAAAGGACCAGTAAATAAAAAAACATGATGTACACAATGGAGAAATCATTTTTAAATCATGTTGCTGCCTCTTCTTACCACACACCTGTAAACCTTTGGTTTGCCCTTCATGTTTTATTTGTGGGTTGACTAATATATGATCCATTAGGAGAAGGGGAGTTTCCAGTAAGAGGTAGAGGTATGGGGGGGGGGGGGTGAAGGAACCCAGTGGTTGAGTAGGAAAATGATGTATTTCTATGGAGTGCAGGAAAATGTCTAGATTTGTCTGCCCATCATTTTTTTTATGTGGCACATTGGGTTCCTGAATGATACAATACTAGGATGGCATTTAGGAATTCCTACATCTGGTAAGAAGGTCATGGTAGATATACACTAACATGGTCAGATGTTGGACCTACATTAGACAAGGCACTGAATGGTATGGTTTCTGGTTGATTGCTAGAATTTCCTTCCACCCATATATGGAGATATGGAATATGGGGCTGCTGCAATAAGAGGTATATATGTATAACATCAAATATCTAACATGCATCTATAACACTCAACATTTACTAATAAGAACAGTTTGTGTTGGGCTGGAAACAGATGTAACGTCCTCATTATTTTCACGTCCAATGTTAACTTCTCACAGTGAGATCTTTGCAATCTGGTATAACCATATTTTCATATAAATAAATTCCCTTTCACAAGATGAAAGCTTTGCTCCCTGAGCGGAAATGTGATATTTGCTCAAGACATGTTAAACTGACCCCCTGGCAGCAGAATAAAAACCAATAGCTAAGAATAATATGTAATGGGTGGTCATCCTGAAAGAGATACAGTGGGGCTTATTTAATAAGAGGCTTGACATTTAGTAGCCGAGTACAAAGGAAACTGCCTCAACGTCTATCACGTTCTGGATGGAGGGATGTTAATAAAATCTTACACAGCAACATATGGAATAATTACAATTACATATATATACATTACACAAATATACATACACATACATATACCATAGCAGCATGTATAATGTTAGGTGATGTGGATTATTATTGTTCTTTAAAATAGCCACTAAGGCTTACGTCTAGGGATGTAACTTGAAGCCATCAGCTGCTGCTAGAGCTAATTTGGATGTGTCCAGCATTTCCTTTTGGACCTATTTACCCTTTTTTACACCCCTGTTAATGTCATATAGTCAGACTGAGGATTAAACAATGTCCCCAGGAAATATTCAAACTCATTTCTGGGAGGCAGAAGGTACCAGTGACAAAACACCACAATGGCATGCAGACACTAGGAGGGGTAACAATAGAGGGAGCTATTGCTACGAGGCCATGGTTTCCAATGTGCTTCTGTTTGTATCAGACCCCTCACACACCTCTTGCACATCATCGCCTTAATACAATGATAAATGCAGCACAAAGGTCTCTACCTAGAGCAGTTAAGATATATAGTTCATGAGCTCAGGCAGAGGATTGCTGGGAATGCAGCTCAAATTGGGTTTATGACTTCCATCCACTTACATCAGGTTCAAGTTTATTCCTGGTTTTTCTAGTGAAGAAGAATTCCTACAAAGGATTTACACAGGGTTATTTAATAAAAGTTCTTATCGTTAAAAATGGTGCTAATTATGCCCCTGCCAATCAGATGTTAGCTTTCAAATGTTAAATATTATGTTCGGTTGGGGCAAAATTAGCACCATTTTTAACAATTAGAACTTTAATTGAATCTCCCTGACATCAGTTCCTAGTTTTACCCTTTCAACTGCATTTTTTGTGCTCTCAGATCTATAAATTGTCTGTGGAATATCTAAGGTAAGGTACATACCATATTACCACAAAGTGAAATAACTTGTAGAGCTCACTATAGCTTCCAGACATGGAAATAAGGAGTCCAAGAGAAAAAAATTTTTGTCTAGTTTGCCAAAACATTATTTCTATAGTAACGTCAATCAGTGAATGGAAAAGTTTCCATCAAAGGGTTAAATCAATTTATAGGAGAAAAAATAATATCTCGGGGTTAAGTAAATGAATGGAAACTATTTAACAATTGATCTGTCTATCCATTCATCAATCTCTCTCTGTCTGTCTATATATCCATTGATTGATCTGTCTATCCATTCATCAATCTATCTCTCTGTCTATATATCCATTGATTGATCTGTCTATCCATTCATCAATCTATCTCTGTCTGTCTATATATCCATTGATTGATCTAATTGTTTATTGATCTGTCTATTTATTAATTGATCTTTCTGTGTATCTGTCTATATATATATATTGATTGATCTGTCTATCTCGCTGTCTGCCCATATATCTATTGATCAATATGTCTGTCTATCTCACTGTCTGTCTATATATCCATTGATTGATCTGTCTATCTGTCTGCCTACATATCTATTGATCAATCTGTCTGTCTACCTCTGTCTGTCTATAGATCAATCTGTCTATCTTCTAATAATTAAAAAAAAAAAAAAACACAGAAGGGTTAATGCCCAATAGCCTATGATTACAGTATAAACCCCCATGTAATGTAAATGACTGGATTCCCTTCTAAGCCCCAAAGCACAAAGGTTAGACGTTCTGTACTATAAAGATCATCTCGGTTAACTGAACAATCTCCCATAGGTGTAAATAGAGGATGTGGGTTTACATGGTTTAAACTGGTTCATAATGCGTTGTCCTTAATGGTCTCAACAGTTCACTGTAAAAACAATGTGTATATTTGATGTAGGAAATAACTACATTGTACAGTATTGTATCTATTCTAAACACAGTGCAAGGGAACAGAGAGTCTTTCATGGCAATGGACTTTATCTAGGTACTGTATGGGGTACACAGGAGCCATTCATTGCCTTACTGTTATAGTCTGTGCAAAGGAGACAGGTCAGCATCAGCATCACCATTGCGAAACTGGATGTGGACCAGACACAGAAATTAAACAAAGAAAGAGAGAGATAGTGTATGAGAGAGAGAGAGAGAGAGAGAGAGAGAAAGAGAGAGAAATAGGAGTGTATGGGGGAGAGAGAGAGAGAGTGAAGAGTGTATGAGGGAGAGAGAGATAGGAGTGTATGAGAGAGAGAGATAGGAGTGTATGAGGGAGAGAGAGAGAGAGAGAGAGAGAGATAGGAGTGTATGAGGGTGAGAGAGAGAGGAGTGTATGAGGGAGAGAGAGAGAGGAGTGTATGAGAGGGAGAGGAGTGTGTTAGAGATAGAAGAGTGAGAGAATGAGAGAAAGATAGAGACAGAGGAGTGTGTAAGAGAAGAGTGAGAGAATGAGAGAGATAGAGAGAGGAGTGTGTAAGAAGAGTGAGAGAGATAGAGACAGAGAGAGGAGTGTGTAAGAGAAGAGTGAGAGAATGAGAGAGAGATAGAGACAGAGAGAGGAGTGTGTAAGAGATAGAAGATTGAGACAGAATAGGAGAGAGTGTGTGTGTGAGAGCTGTGTGACAGCGAATGGAAGAGGAAGAATAGGAAAGAGAGTGACACAGGGAGAAAGAGAGGGACCCCATCTCCTTCCATGATGTGTTCTGCCTGTAGTATTTGGTTACAGATCCAGGTCCATCCAGTAGCCATGTGGCCGTGTTATTACTGACAGTTAATAATAACGTTATTATGTTCTATGAGTGTGCAGGGGATCCTTTACCTTGAACCCTGGGCAGTAGATCTACATCCAGCAGCGAGCACCATCCATGGGCAGTGGTAGCGGTGGGAGGTTGGAGCTGTTGCTGTGTGTTCGGTTCCCGAGCAGACAGTGTCTCCCATTCCCCCTGCGCTGGGTTTATATAGCTGCACCGGTAGCCCTGTCCCTGTGTGCTGGGGGGGAGGTTTCCCAACTTGTTAGAGGCGCAGCTACTGGTGGGGCAGGGAAAGCGCAAAGGTGTTTCCCGTGGAAAGGGCAGAGAGGCAATGAACGGGGTCTAAATGTGTACAATAATCTCAACAACACACGTTAGGATTGTCACTGTACATCCTTCCCAAATCATAGCATATCATACGCATGCTAGCAAACACAAACTGTATCACACACACACACACACACACACAAGCTAACACACTAGGAAACTGTAACAAACACATGCATGCACACATTAACAGACACACTAACACACACACAAACTGTAGCACACTGCAGTACACACACTGTAACTTAAACACATCCACTGCAAAACACAAACTGTTTCACACATTCATACACACTGTAACACACAAAATGGAACACACATACTGTGATTCACACTCTGTAAATTGCATGCACACACACAAACAAACTGTAACATACACATAACACACACACAGAAAAACTGATGCACACTGTAACACATGCACTATAACTTATACACACCCACACTGCAAAACACACAAACTGTATCACACAAACGCAAAATGTAATGCACACATACTATAATTCACACTGTAAATCGTATGCACACACACTAACACGCACACACACTGTAACACACATATCTGTTGTATTCAATTAGATCAACTGGACTTGAAGTTTAGTTCTTGAAGACGTTTCGCTAGTCATCCCACTGGCTTTCTCAATTCAGAATGACTAACACACACATTGTATCTCACACACGATGACTGATGCATGCGCGTGCACACACACTGTAACACACACAGTAACTCGCACACACACGCGATGCACCCTGTAACACACACACACTGTACAATACGCATTCTGTAACAAACTCAGACACACTGTAACACATACAAACTAACATACACACACAAATGGCAATGTACTATAACACACACACACACACACACACACTAACTTACACACACACCCACAATGCAAAACACACAAACTGTTTTACACACAATGTAACACACCCACACATGGTAACTCTCTCTGTCTGTCGGTCTCTCTCTCGCTCTCACACACACACAGTAACTCACACACACAATAACTGATGCACACACTAACACAACCGCATACTGTATCACATGCACACTGCAATGCACACAAACACTCTGTTGCACACACACTGTAAAACACAAATACACAAACTGTAACACACATACAGTGTACCATTCACTATAAGGCTAGGTACGCACAAGCAGATATTTTGTCCTTTTCTTCTGATTTAGAAGATCAGACTCATAAATCACGGTCCTCTATGGACCACATGATCAGTCACACTGAATAACCAGGTGTGGCTACTTTTGACTCAACCAAACTTTCGGCCCAGATGACCGGTTGCCTCTATTGCAGCTAAAATCTGCCCATGTGTACCTGCATTAACATTTACGACAGAGGTAATCCTGCACACACCTATGTGGATATAGGTAAGAACTCGTGCTGAGTGCAATGGCAGACCCTGGTTGCAGGTCGTATATCAGCAAAAGAATAAACACCATGCACATCAGTCTTAAATGTCTGTGTATTATTTATTGCTACATACACAGAGTACACCAAAGTGTAACGTTTCGGTACATGAGCTGTACCTTCTTCAGACAAGACAATCTTTGACTGTCTGAAGAAGGTACAGCTCATGTACCAAAACGTTACACTTTGGTGTACTCTGTGTATGTAGCAATAAATAATACACAGACATTTAAGACTGATGTGCATGGTGTTTATTCTTTTGCTGCATTAACATTTACTGTAACACAAACGCACTGTAAAAAATCGTTACACACATACAACACTGTGACTCAATATGTTAGGGGTTTTGGTTAGACAACAAAGAATAGTTACACATTTAGCATACACTGCAGCCTCTAAAAACACACAGGGTTAAATACACAAGCACATACACTGCAACACACACTGCAATAAATACACACACTGCACCACACACTAAAAGTTTGTGCACTCACCTGACGAACAAGGCTGTGATGAACGGGGTTTAGCCATTCAATGGGGCATAAATGATGCATCCCAGCAGCTCAACAAACCATACCTGACCAAACAGCTACACAAGCGTTTATTGGCTAAAACAGTTATCACAGCCTTATTTGCAAGGTGTCGTGCCCCAAATTGACTGTGTGTACAAGCCTTAGCACATTGTAACACACACACTGCAACAAAAACACATACACTGTAGCACACATTCTAACACGCAGTTACAAAATATATGTAATTAATTTAGAGTATTACAATACTGCTAGGTTCTGTATAATTATACTTTATAATATATTAGTTATACTCTATATGATTATACATTATAGTGTATTACTGTTGTATTCTTTATGATTAAACATTATAATATATTAGTTATATTTTTTATGACTTTACATTATTTTACTGTTATATTTTACTGTTTAACTGTTTAATTAGTATTTATTATAATATATTAGTTATATTTGTTGATTATACGTTATAATATATTACCATGGAAGGCTGGATTATAGTATAATCATACAGAACATAACGGTAATATATTATTGTTATATAATCTACCTTAAGATTAGACAGGAGAGAGACATTGGTTATGAAGTGAAGCAGCTCCAGCAGGTTCCATTAGTGAAGTTAAACAATGCAAAAAGCACTGAGTCATTGTCCAGGCATAATCACTGGAATGGGAGGAGCAGTGGAAAATATCAGAAATGAGTCACTTAGTGACATAGCTGAGTGATTTTTATAAGGATATTTTTATAAGGAGCTCCCACATATAGTATATTACTGTTTTAGTCTGTATGATCACACATTATAGTATATTACCGTTATGTTCTGTATGATTATACATTATAGTATATTATGGTTATATTCTGTATGTTTATGTATTATAGTAAATCGCTATTATATTCTGCATGATTATACATTATAATATATTACTGTATACTGTGTGTGTATATATATATATATATATTTCTCTTCAAGTAATCTACTTACGGTAATGTTCAAAAATCTTTTGATTGTGAAAAAAAATCCCCTCTTCATAATGACTTTCTGATGAAAGATGTCATTGATGTAGTAAGTCTTTCTACAAGACCATACATGTAGGGATTTCAGAGCAAAGCAGATATACCAATGACTGCCTTATGATTCACCAAGCATTAATTCTCCTAGCACGTTACAACTCTTTCCTAATGTTTGTCTTACAGGAGCTTTCAGAACTGATTTCCAGAAAGAGAATGCTATAGAAAAATGTACACTTTGGGGATTTATATATAGATTTTGGACAGATGAGATTTCAAGCATCTTTCCTAAATGCTATGTAACACTACCCTAGTGGTTTATGTTTGTGCACTCTTGGAAACAGAGCACCATAGTCTTATGGCTATTTTCCATTAAAGGGACAGTAACACTAAATGTAAACATTTGCATATGCATTTAATATGATATTTACCTAAATTTAGGGAATCTAGGTATTTACTCCATAGAGTATGATCTTTCTTCATATATGTGTAAACCATTTATAATGAAATGCAGATTTCAGGAAATGAAAGGAAGTCAAACAGGTTTTTGGACAAATCAAGTTGAGAATTTCCTTACTACAACCGTGAACTCCTAGATTACTTAGTCAATGGCATTTAGATTGCACAAGGAAATTCTGCATATGATCATGATAATGATATGCATAATGAATTGGCACAACCAGGACCGATTTAAAAACTGTTGGGGACCTGCAGGCAAAACATGGTGCTGACACGGATCCCGCAACCCTGCCCATTTGAAGCCTACGGTTTAAGAGGCTGCTTTGGAGTAAGGGCCCTGGGCAATGGCCCTACATGCACCTACAGTAAAACAACACCTGAGACCAACAGAGAGAACAATAGTGCAGATTTACATAGGTGCTTGAAAATTGGTGTGTAAGCAGAACCTCTGCAAAATGTTTGAATACACAATCCATGCACATTGGCTCTTAGTAAGTTAAAGTGATGGAATATTGGAGACTCTTCCTGGACCTTTCTATAGATCACACCTGTTGCCTTTCCTTCTTCTTGGTGTGCAAGTGATTCTAGGTAATAAATTCCCCATAATAGGAGAAAACCCTCACATGTAACTCTAAAAGGCAAATTGACTGGGAACTGTTCACTGTAAATCCTTGATATGTGGTATGCTTTGGTGGGTTTAATGACATTAATATTTAGACAGAAATACAGGTCTATGGGTAAATGTGCATCTACACACGAGTGTTGGGTCTTTTGTTTCTGGTTTTTGGAATATTTGACTGGTTTGTCAGATTTAGGCCTGGGGCAGTTTTAAGCTTCTTTCTTCTCCAATCACATCAAGATCACACAACTATCTTGCTCCTTTTATAATGAATAGGACCCATCACTTCCTCTGTCATTCATCTATGGAAAAAAATACTTGCATATGCCCTTAACCAATCCTGTCTAGACAGCTGAACATTTCAAATGGGCAATCTTCTAATGTTTCCCCTCAATTCTACCTACATTGTGCTGCCAGAATGCAACTGGATTATTTGCTGCTAAAATCTAGTGTGTGACTTTCTATGAAACAAATCAATTTTTGTACTTTTGCAGTCCTTTGCTAAGCTATACAACTTATCCCTCAAAAACACAATTGCATCTTACTGCCCCCTTTGCATTGTTAAAGAAACAATCGGTTCTAAAATTGATTATTGTTAAAGGACAACAATACCCAAAAAAACATCTCCCCCATTACATGTCCACACTTCCATTAGCTGAAATCGCTTACTCTCATTTACAACCGTGCTGCCCTCCCTTAGATATCACACAGCAAAGATGAGTGCTTAACAGCCCGCCTCCTAGATGGCCCAGGGCCATCGTTAACATATCACTTGTTATTGGCTGGTGGGAATGTCTGTTACAACCTCTCTCCTCCTCCTCCTCTGTCAGTCAAACAAACTTGAACTGCCCTGTTGCTAGAATACAGCCTACATAATCAAGCTAATCAAGGGTGGGTACAGGAGTGTTTTCTTGCATGCTAGCTTTGAGTGACAGTTAGTGGCAGACAGAATTGTTACGCCCCCTTCACAGCACGGTTAATTAAAGGCAGAGAGAGGCTTGAAATCAGGAAAAACATGTATTGGGAGGGTTGCACAATTTTACTCTTTATAAAGCAGTTTTAAAAAAAATGCATTGAGGCAATACAGTTATCCTTTAAACTAGTAAACTTGCGGGAGGCCATTTTGTCATCTTTCATTCTCTTGGGGTTGTATAATTTGGGGCTTTGTGTGGTCATTGCAAAAACACTAGGTGACCAAGCCAAAGGAGATTAAAATAGAACTTTAAAACTAAAGCCATGTATCACCTAATAACTTAACACAAAAAGGCTATTCTAAGTCTTTACTAACAATTTCTAATTTTATCCACATTTATATTTATATAAATTATATATTTATTATTTATATTTATAATATATTAAACCAGGGCTGAGAAATACATTTCTCAGGGGGACGCATGAGGTACCTAAATGGTCGTGAAGGGCCAGGCCAATAGGTTCAACTCTGTTCTCATTATAGAGATTGTAAAAATGGATTTTATAATCAAATGAAATTAATATCCCTGGTTCATTGGGTGTTTTTTTTAATTGCTGGAATTTTTAAAAGAAAGAATATAAGGTGTGTAATATTTTAGATCCATTCCATAAAGGGCCGCATGTGGCCACCAAGCCTTGCTTTACCCAGGTCTGCATTAAACCAATATATTTTTACTTTAAGATTCATATATTTAACATATTTTATGTATGCTGTTTCCATGGTTATTGTGTTTAAGAAGTTGGTGCCCAATGAGAGGCAGTGCACATTTTGCTGGCAAGTCAAGTGTAGGAATGGAGATTTGAATTTTGTAGCCACAGGACTTGGGCACTTTGCAGTCGCCATGAACTCCTCTCTATAACCAACTTATTCTAGAGCTTCATGTGAATCCATCTGGCTAAAATTAGTTCATTCAAAAGGGCAACAATCCCAAACACTCCAGACCTCAACCCAATCGAAATGCTGTGCATATATAAATTTCCAACAACCCTCAAACTGTAATAATAATATTATTTCCTCCACAACTATGTGATAGTCTATTGCAGTCTTATGGAATAGTTCAAATTATTGCTGCTAAATTTGGTTCTACAGGGTACTGAATTGTTGTATTTTGTGCGCTGCCTCTGCATTTTGGCTCCATTTTTGTTAACTAAATAATGACATAGTGAAATCCCTTTAATGGCAGCATGGTTTAGGTTGGCAAAGTTACATCTGAACAAACCTTTAGACTTCTTGATCTTTGCCCTTTGGACAGACAAGCCCAATGTTTAGCTATAATGGAATCCTATACATGTTTTATAGCTAAGGTTAGATTTACTTACTTTTAGTTATGCCCTGATATGCACAATCATAGAATTGAAAGGGAGGGCTGCACTTGTGTGTGTTATTGATTATACATGCTAATATCATCAATGTATCATGTGTCAAGTGTCCTTGATCTGTAGGGAATGTTTAATACAGCTAAAAAACATAAATGAATTGCTTGCAGCAATATATAGACAATTCAAGTTCTTTACTTTACAGGTGTCCCCCCAAATGACACAAATATCTGCTTATTGATTTCCCAATAGGACAGCACTCTTTATGTTAATTCCATGGAACATATATACGAAAATGGGATCCAGTGTATGATTATTTACTGTACATATTTAGAGATTTCTAGGGAACCTTTTTAGGAAAGAAATCCTTTTAAAGTCAATAGTCCTGTTTTCCAATGCATGTGAACCTTCAAAGCAAACTAGACCTGCAAGGAATGGTAATCTACAAAAGAACCGTAACTCTGTGCAAAACAGAAAAACTACGTTCATCATTGTTAGTTGTATATTTGTGAGAAAACAATAATAGAGAATCTACCATAATATCAGAGTATCCAAGGCAACCCTGCTATGTTCACCTGCCCCCCCTTTGAGAAGGACCCAGATGTCTACACTGTTCAAAAATACCCACAGGCCACTTCATATGCACTTTTATTTTCTGTTATAAGATCTTGGTTTTTTTATTCTTTTTCCCAGAAGTGCCGAGCCACAGCTGACAGAGTTTTTTTTACATCGTTTTTTGAGATTTGCTCATTTACTGTTGAAAACAACATTGGACTAATCCAGAGTACTTGTTTAAATGGAAACGGATGAACTAATTTCCTTGTAATCTTCTTGTGAATAAAACCAGAGTTTCATTCATACATCAGTCTGTCTATGTCAAAACCAGGCAGCATGGAAATTGAATCAAGATGAAAGCCAAAGTTGCCACATGCACTTTACAGGAGGAGGAATTTCAGGTGGATCCCAATCTTCAGCATTTTTTCCTCTGTGGTTCATGTACAGTCAAACTGTAACAATGTTTAACGAAAGGAAACAAATCAATATAAATTAAAAATAGGGTATTCTCCATCTGACAATCTAAATAAATAGGAAAAATTGAAAATAAAAGTCCAGATAGTGATTGGAAAAATAATAGATAATACATCGATAGATCTATATCTAACAATATCTATTATAGTTTCAACATTTTTCATTTGAATGCTCAATAATTTGATATAATACTTGAATCTATGTTTGGCGGAACATATTACATTTCTGAAAATCTGGTTGAATCGGAATTTCTTTGAATTTTCTATAGACATTTTGAATAGAAATTTTCAATTTTTCAATAGAAATTTTCCCAATTTCGAATGGAATCGATTTTCAAATTGCTGATTTTTGATGGAAAGTTTCACGTTTCGAAAAATCGGTTGGATCCGCAGGCAGTTCCGGATCTAAACCAGGTTCATTTTGAACCCGGGAATCATCACTATCCCTGTGAAACCTCCACATTAGGGGGAACATACAGTACCGTAGAATTGCGATGAAAGATAAACAGTTTGTTAGTGATTTATCTTGCATCTGTACGTGAACTTTTTCTCCACCACCGTAACTAATTTTCTGTTTCACAATATTCTTTTGAAGCTTGAAACTGCAAGCACGCATATTATTAATGATACAACCTCAACTGAATCTCTGTAGATAGATTTTCCTGAAGCCTGCTATTAATTCCCACCTGTTATAAACATACGTTCTCATTTCAAACTCTCTCTGTACATTATTTGTATTGTAGACTGGCTCTGGTTTCTGTTGAAAGCCACATGCCTACAGGAAACCCAGGAATTTGCTTTATGACTGGTTGGGTCTGTAAAATACTATCTCTAAACAGACCTGTCAGCATCTTTGGATGGCTGATTGGAAAGTAAGGAGAGTATGGAACTTCTGAGATGAATTGTTAAATCGTCAAGATGTCTGTAGATGGACAATGAAAAGGAAGCGATTGATTCAACCTGTCAGTGTTTAAACCTGTGCCAAGAAAGGTCAGTTGTAAAAGTTTTTAGAAAACTGTCAATTCATTGTTCCCTCCATGTGTAAAGGTAGTTAGTTTATTGACAAGGCCTCTGATGCCCACTGATGCATGGAAAGCATTTTGATGGTTAGGAAAAAAAAGGTAAAGGAACCCTTAAAGGGTAACTCTGGTCTCTATACGAGTGCCCTCTATTTAAATGAGCTCTTTCATACCTTTTTAAACAAGCCTAGGATGATATCTCTAACTTCTCTGGGTCTTAAGATATGACTCAGATATCCGGATAAAAAAGGAAGTAATTCACATGCTGCGCTGTTTAAGAAGACCCATGTCCGGCCTTTTCTAAAAGTTATTTAAAGGCCTGCAACCATTCTTTGTCTATTCTTCTATCTGGTTTTTTTTTCAGGCTTGTTGCTAGCTTTAAAAATGATTAAGAAGTTTTGGGGCAGGACTTATGATGTAGGAAATGATGCTCTGTTAGCAGAAGGATAATACTGGGCATGCTTAGTGCCTTTGGCAGTGAGGGTGGAGCAATTGTTCTGGTCATGTGCTAGCTGGAAACACCACCCTTTATACTGCTGTAACTTTGGATAGACTGCAGCTTGAAGCATGCAGTCATTTTAAAGGTATGAATGCACTCTTTTTAATAAAGGGTTCTTGTTTGGAGACCATGGTTACCTTTTAATTATAGAAAAACAAGTGCTGCAACATGCCTTCATACTTTTGTCAGGCCTGTTATCTATCAAAGAATGGAGCAATATTGGAGAAAAAATGTTTCATAAAACTGCACATTTTACTCACCTGTTGTCCTTCTTACCTCTGAGAACAAGCCAGGCTGCCGTACTCTCTAATTCCAGCACACTGGCTAATCTGATTACTTCCTTTTCCATGCATTCTACTCTCTATAGCTGTCCATATACCTGTGCCAAATATGTTTGAATCTGTAGTGAATTGTTGATGATTTACAAATACAATCACACTGTATACATACAACATTTATCAGCCTCTATAGTTTAGTATTGGGAGCCAATAACAGCTGATGGAACAATCAATCCTGTGGTCGACAGTGATGTTCCACTTTGGCTGTGGGGAGGGTTTCTAGGCAATCATTATATTTGCCATGCAATATAGCCAGCATAAGTTTTGCCATGCTTAGCAGAGAAAAGATTATTGCTGTAACTGAGCATACCTGATTAAAGGCTGCTGGGGTTTGGCTGCAAACCATATTGCTGAATGAATAAATAAATTATTATAACTGTTTGGGGACTAGGCTGTTAAGATTTCAGCAGATTGTGACACACATTTTAGTAAAACTTTAAAGAAGTAAAGTTTACTTTTACTAATACCTAAAAGTCTACATGTGCAAGACAACAAGATCAGTCACAGATCATTCACTGTGGGCTAAAAAAAAATTCTATTACTAAAGGTGAAGTATTATACGGCTGGTGTCTTGGATTCTTTAATCTGTTGAAATGACCTTTGGAAGGGGTTAGTCAATACTTTCAACTTCAGATCTGTCTCTGATGGTTCTCAATTCATCTCCTTATAACCACCTGTAATATAGAAATTCCTCTGCAAATGGAGAGGCTTTTGTACACTGTGTAGCTGCACGTATATCAGCACAGCACATCTTTCATCAGGTTTACAGATGATCTGTTAATTGAAGGACAACATGAGCAAGAGCTTCACTGATTGCATTAAAAGCACATTAATTTTGACTTGATATTTCATTAATCTTGCAATTGCAGTCTGAATCATTTTTTATATACAATGTTTCCCTTTTAAGAACTGAACAGTTTACAAAAATGCAGTTAGAAATCTCTACAGTCCTACATAAGGTGTTCCCTAAAGCATGCTCAATTACATTCCCCTATAAAGTGAAACGCGAACATCGACATTTTGGACTGACTAACCAGGTGCTGAATGGTTTCTGACCAAATTGTAAGCAAAATTTCAACAACCAAAACATTTTTCAAGACTTTTAGGGTTATTCAATAAAAGTTCTTGGGGCTCATTTACCCAGAGCCGCTATTGTTCTGGGTAAATGCACCTTCCACAATTTAATATCGCATTTGCAAATGTGGGTAACGCCTGCGGGATTTTAACGCCAGGGATTTGCTGGTGTTAAAATCCTGCTCTAAAACTAGTGCAAACGCGATATTGAATCGCGAGCCTCGGATGTGCGGGTGATTTTTGCGCATCCGATGCTAATATGGAGTTTAAGTCGCACTAACCAGTAGCGAACTGTTTAGCGCGACTTTAACTCCATATATATATTTGCCCAGCGAGTTTGGGTAAATGAGCCTGCTTATCGTTAAAAATTTCAAGCACTTATGTTAATGACAAATTCAGACATAATTTGGTGATTACATGCCTTTAAGGACATATTCACTGTATTTGCCCTTTACACCAATTGCTATTGTCAGAACTTAATTACATGCCTTTCTAACCAGATTTTTAATAAAATGTATTGCCCCTGCTTTTTCCCTTTCTGGCAAAGGTTGCTGTCTCCTACCCCTGCTCAATGAGCTTTTAGAAACTTGAGCATGTGCAGAGGAAACAGTAGGGGAAAGAGCAGTCAATCCGTTGGTTATAATGTCAGCAGTCACAGCCTTCATTGGTTTCATGGAGCGATTTTATGGCCTCCTCTGCCAGCATAAAGGATGTGGCAAAAATATGATCTTTCTTTGCAGGCCTAAAAATGATTAGAACTGTCAAGTTTTGTTCTACCAGTGGGTCTATGGAATGCCTCTGAATTCTGAGGACCCAAAAATCTGATTTGAACCCAATTGTAGTGATTTTTTTTTACATTTTTGTTGTCAAGTTTTAGCCTCTTTCAATGAATTAGCAATGCGGAATTTCGTTGTTCTATCTGTCGAAATTTTGAAAGTTCTGCCTGGTTTGTTTCAGAATTGCGATGTCTTATTATGCAGGCCCTGCACAATGCATTTTTAATAGTTTTCCAGTTTGAAGTAGTATGTAGGGAGGTAGCTGACTGAAAAATGTAACGGGGTAAACAATAGATGTGCAATTTAGGAGCCTTGAAACTATTACTTTGCTCTGTTCATAAGAAAACTTTTTAAAGTGCAGATTTAAAAAGCCCAGTCACTTCATGAAGTGGTGTCTGTAATAATTACCTGATTGCCAATGGGACATGGGGTTCATCCTGGAAATCTGTTTGCTTGTTCTTGCTTTAAAGGACATATAGACTTTCCCCCCCACTCGCCCCCCTTTTCTTGGTTGTTAATATTATTGATTGGAAACAAAAGGCAGCAACTTTTTTTCCTCGTGTTTTATTTTCTTTACTAATACGGATTCAATTGCCTGAATGTGAAGGGTCTACGTGATTTCTATATAACTCTCATGGTTTGATGTCTGTAACTGCAATCCGATACAAATGAGGTGATATATTGACAGACGATATCTTCTTGTCTAGTCTCAAAAAGGTTAAAGTGAATTTAAGAGTATATTAATGATTGTGGCAGTGCACAAAAAGAGGATTGTGCAAATGCCACAACTGTTATGTAGGGTTAAAGAGGAAGGTATAAAGGTGGACTAGATGGATGTCTTTATTCAACCTCAATTACTATGTTACTAACTAAGCAATAGCGGCTTTTTAAAAGGCATGTCCACCCCAAAAATAAAATTTGCCCCAGTGCTGGCCCCACTGTGTAGTTTAACAAAATCCTTACCTTATGGTTCTCCTGCAGTGCTTGTGCAAAGTCCAGGAAACCTGAAGAGTAGGAGCTGTCATCCTCCATGAAAGGTTTCTGCCTCCTTGTCCATTGTGGGTACAGTGTCAAGTGCAGGGGAGCCCTCCCCTCCTCCCTCCCGATCGTAAAATCCTTTTGATATTTTGTACCTCTCCCTTGCCCAACCCCAGCTGCCGAGTTGGATCTTTAATAAAAATAATTTCTTTGCATGCATTTCAGTTAAATTTCCTTACAAAAACACAAATTTTCCAAACAGGAGTCCTGCCTCGTAAACAGGTTCGAAACCAAGACCCATCCCTATCTAATATTTGAATATTTACACCGGTTTGGACAGCTGATATCCTGCTGCAAAAGCCAAATAATGGAAAGCAATAAAAGTGGTGAACTATGTTAACAGGCTGAAAAACAGTTTCTAAAAGTAGTTATAATCATCTTTATGACTATCTGTATATCAGTAGCACGCCACATATTAAACAACACTTTACCATTTACACTAGGCTCTTATTTGAAGAGTTTGCAATCTAAGAATTCTAGAACACATATGTCTTTATGATTGTTAGAAAAATTGATTTACCCAGAGGAAATTGATTCAAACCCAGATTAAATATAAAACCTCCTTGCAGATGTTTGCAGGAGTCAGTTTGAACCCAGGAATTAGCCCTGCGAGTTGTCTGTTTACTGACCACTGATTGGCTATACTGATTATGTATACATTTTAAAGCAGAGCGGAACATGATTTCTTTTCAAAAGTCAGGTGACACCAGTGACAAGTTCTGAGCACCAATTACGTAACCCATCTTTAATGTTTGAGTGCTGTGGGGTACAGTCCTTGGGGGACAAATGAAGCTCATACAAAAGATGAGTAAAGCACACCCCAAAAAACCCTTAGGGCTAGGCCACACTAGCGCGGTTTTCTTGAGTTTGCGTATGCAATTTTTAATTGAATGAAAATCGAGGGAACACACCGAAATTTAGCGATTTCAGATGCATTGCAGTTCACGTATCCATTTGCGATTTGGTAATACATGTGATCCGCATTTTTTTGCAAACGCATAAAAATCACCCAATGTCTCTGTAATCGCACACGCAATCGAATGCGATTGCGTGTGCAATTCAGGTGCGTTGCAGTGGGTCTGTGTCCTAAATATATTTATTTAAATTGCTGATATTGTCTACGGGGGTAACTTGTATCTTCCTTGTTCTGTGGAAGGGGCAAGTTATCATAAAAATTTTGAGGTTTTGCTAAAGGGGTTAAATATATAAAGGATTTTTTGGAGTGTGAATTACTCGTATGTTTTTGTATTACATACCAGGGCTACCAGACATCCCCATTTAGGAGGGACTGCTCCAACTTCAGAATTTAAAACCCAAGTTTCGCAGTCAGGGCTTAAGTCCCAGTCCTAGTTCACTGGTTCTGGTGTTTTCCAGGGAAGTGCCTCCATCCCGTCTACTGCCATTCCATGCCCCTTCTTAGATCTGCCCCCTATGTCAATCTCTGCAACGGAATATGTGGTAACACTGTATACATCTAAATCGAATAGTTACAAATACAAATTCGTAATCCAGTTAATTACGCTGTGAAATTTAAGGGGAATTTTGGAACAGTTAAAAACACAGTTCTGAAAATCTGATTAAAATGTAATTGATTCTTGACTTTTTTCGAATATTCCATTTTGATATTCAAAATGCAATTTTTTTTATTTTTTTCGATTTTTTTTTTTTTTACATTTTTTTTCCCACCTTATTTTCAAATTCTCGATTTTCAATCAAAAAGTTTTGGTTACTCAAATTTTCAAAACAACCCGTCAATTTAATTTAGAGAAAGTGACCATCCTTTTGTCTAATTAAGCCCAAAATTGGTTTTAATGAAGGTGTTAAGCTGGGTACACATGTTCCAATCCTTCCTCCTGACCGTCTATTCAAAGCTTCTGACTGGTCGGCCAGGAGGAAAGACTGTTGGTGGCAGCAAAAGCATCCACGTCTGACAGCCACAACCAAGCCTGTGGTTCATAGAGGAAGCCATGATCGGCCATGGTTTTCCGACATGTCCTATCGAGCGTTGTCCAATTCGGATTAACAAACTGTTGACAGTCTGTCGCGGCCACAAGAAGAAACCATACACTAATTCGTCCCAACCATCCGAAACACTGAAATGCTGGGCGGTCGGGTCATTTTGTTGATGCCCCTTTGTTAGTTGATTTTATCTTTTACGTGTATGTGATTTTAGGCAAATTACCTATAATTCATTTTCTCATCTTGGCATTTTTACAGACAACTACAGATAATTAGATCATTCAGACATCAGGTGAAAGTTCAGATACTAAGTTTTGTCTGTCAGAACACGGAGTGCAGAGGTTATATTTAGATACTTTTAGTATCATGTATTAGCTCATGATACAACATAAAGTCCCCATTAGCTGAATCCTCCTACTGAAATTTGCAACAGGAAGCTAATAATTTGCTGGCAGAAGCAGTTTAACACATGAAAAAACAATTAAAGGGCCGGGGTCACTTGGAGAGTTTATGGAGGACACAGGGACCACCCAGAGTGACTTGCTATGAGGATTTTAATGAATAACTCCTTAACCAAATTTTATCACCACCGTTACTGCTAATGAGGATAAAATGTAACCAGTTGAAATGAACCATTTTGTTGCTGGGTAACAAAATTATAAATTCTATTTTTGGTAAATCACTTTCTCATAAAGAACTATAGTGTAAGAGATAAAGCGTATTTCCACAGTGCTAACATTATGACTCGGTTGGCTGATTGGTTTCACATTGTGCATAGTCTTTTTTTTTTTTTTTAATCCCATCTTTTTCCCATCTTGCACTGGGCATTCAACATCCCCTGTACTCCATATTTTCAATATTCAATTCTTAATTATTAATGTTAAAATGCACCTTTGTGTCCAGATAAAGAACTGAGGATTAAACATCTGGAGTGTGGTGGTAAACTGTGTATGTTGTATGTGTACAGCCATGTCAGCCACTGACACTTATTGTTTAAAATGGTGCTAATTTTGCCCCAACCAAACAGATGTTAGCTTTCAAATGTTAAATAAGATCTGATTGGTTTGGGCAAAATTAGCACTATTTTAAATGATAAGAACCATGGGATAAACCAAATACAGGTAAACTTCATACATTTTATAAGTAGGCTAAGGAATGGATTTGCAGTTTAAACTCTTACATTTGTACATATTACATATACAATGTATATTTTGTTGGCCTTATTTACCAAGAGGCAGTACTTAAAAAGCCATTCTTAGGATTGTACTAAACTATTTAATATACTGTAGGTTATCTGTTGTATTCAATTAGATCAAATTAGAATACAACAGATATACCATGACCTGGATGAATGAGAACCTTCACAAGCATACTGTAGGTTAGCACAGCTTTAAGAAGAGATTTGCAGCAACAGATTCCCGAGAGTGAACTGCACTCCCTCCAGAACACAATTTAAAATCAAAATTTGTGGAAATTTCAACTTTCACAAATCTAGCAAAATGAAAAATCAGCGCATGCAACACTGACCATTGTGATTGTGGCTGTGATCAGAAAAAGATGGACATTTACAGGCATTGTTCTTAGAGCCACGACTGCTCTCTTTTGCGCTCTGAAAACTGATGCACCAATTAATAGGCCTCAGTATATCGCAATTACACTTTTCCTGACTTTAAGGGCACAGCCACACTGCAGTGCAAACGCAATCGTACATGGAATCGCGCGCATGTGGTTTCTTCATTAGGTATAGGTAAACGCATGCAATTGCGATAAAAAATGCGGAACGCAAATCGCAACGCACCCGAAAATGCATGTTTTCGGTTGCGTCGCCGCGTTTTCAATGATTTGAAAAAACGCATGCGCAAGCGTAAACGCAGAAAAATCACAGCAGTGTGGGCTGGCCATAACACCAGCTAAAATATTTGTTATTCAGAAGTCACGCAAAAAAGCAAATCCCCTGTTGAAATAATGTTGAATTTACTAGAAGTTCAGAAAACAGTGCACACTGACACTAATAGGATCTAAGACATTACTGTTAGACTGTTATATTGATGATATACACAGTAATAAAGCCATGTGTCTCTGTCATTGATCTTATGCATTCCTTGTGAATCCCTGTAGTTTTGTCATTTCTCTTTAGGGTCGAATTGCATGCAATAAACTCTTTTGTCACTGAAACTGAACAAAGGTGACATCTTAAGTAGCCATGATTAACTAATGTCATCACTAAGCACCATTTCTAAATGTTAAAAAAATGCATTAATAGACTTAATAGTAATTATTTAATAAATAATTGCCTATTGCAAAACGTAGTCTATTGCATAGACAACTCTTTAACAGAATACATAGCTTCTGAATATCTTGTTATTAGAGATGTACCAGTGTTTTAAACTGAGTTTTGGCTTTACATTTCCACTGTTTGATGTATAATTCTGGTTTTGACCATCTAAATTCTACGTTGAAACTAGAATGTTTGTTCAGCCCTATCTGTTATGTGAAATATCAATAGCAATTTATTGTTGGTGTAAGATGATATTTGTGTATAGTTCTTTTCAGAACAATACACAACTTTTTCTACCCTTATAAGCTATCCTTGGCAGCTCTGGTCAACCTTAAAGGCTTCATGTGCACCATCTCTCCACACCCACCTCCACAATTGGGCCAAGAGGGAGATTGGGAGAGCCAGCTCACGCAGTAAAACTTCCTCTCATTGGAATGGCTGAGCATGCAATGGGGAAGAAAAAAATTGAGTGGTTGGGATGGAATAAAACTGCAGGGGCAAACATAAATAGAACTAACAGGGGATATGACCAGTGAGGGGGAATGGTGCTGGAGCAAAATGCCTTTGGCACCACCCTCCTCACCAGTGCTTCCTGTGGTGTGCACTTCTGGGGTAGACTTCTGGGGTAGCCGGCACCCTGAGCACTTTTTTCAAATTGCTTAATGGACAAGGCAGTCCTGGGGGACATTTAGAGGTAGCAGTAAGTAAGACTATTACTACTATTATGTTATTTATTAAAACATATTGAAATTGAGAGCATAGATTTTCTTAAAGTTAAACAGATTTGCTGTTTATAAAACTAGAAGCCACAAAAGTGAATTCAGCAGCCCTTAAAGACATTCAGTGTTCTTTCTTTTTCATTTATGTTATTAAAAAAACAACAACCTTAAACTGAAGTATATTAGAGGAATTTTACATTTTAGGTTCTGACCTACTTTGCTGAAATTTTTTTCATTTTGAGTATTAATTTTCTACTGTAGCTGACAAAATCTCTTGTGGAAAAGGAGAAATCGCAGCAGTTTTATTGCTCTGCCATCCATTTTACCCATTTTACACAGACAGAAAGATCAGAAAGACTGGCTTTTCTTCACCGTAACCAAGGAAACGAGAACATTTTAACAAAAACATCTGTGTTTATTTATACATTTTGCTTTCTGATTTTGGTTTTCTTAAATAGCTTATTTTTTGGAATTCTATACCTGTATATTGAACATTACTGTGTATATCCCTATACAGGATTACAGTGTATAACCCTATACATTAAATAGGTTCTGGCGTATCTGGGAGTTTTCAAAACCCTCAATTCCACCTTACAACCAGGTTCGAATAGAAACCGGAACTCATTTCTGGAGATGGACCTAAAACTGGATTTCCTAGATCCGCCGGAACTTGGAATTTGCACATTTCTGACTCTTTTGGATTTTACCAAACCCGCGGAACTGTTTTCAATAATTATCGAATGCTCGAGAATTTTCTAATTTAAAGGGCATGTCCACCCGCAAAGCTAAAGTTTAACCCACTACTGGCTCCACCGTGAAGTGTAAAAGCATCCTTACCTTACATCTCTGCTCCTAAGACGATCACTACTTACACTGCCTCATGAAACTGCAAGCAGGGAGCCGAACCGGGATTGGCTGAGAGGCAGCCAATCACGGACGTGGTTTCCGGCAGTACAGAACACCCGGGGAAAGAGGTAAGTACAGTTTGATATTGCAGGGCAGCCATTTGGAGCAGGGATGTAAGGTAAGGATTTTATTAAACTACACAGTGGGGCCAGTAGTGGGTTAAAGTATAGTTTTGGGGGTGGACATGCCCTTTAAAAAATAATTTTTAGGATGGACATGCCCTTAAAGAATCGTCAATTTTCTAAATTTCCGGAAATCTCGCATACTACTTGCAATGCTAAAACATGAAGTTTCCGGTACTGGAAGTTTTTTTTTTAAGACTTTGGCCTTTTTTTACTCCATTGACTTCAATGGGTTTACTTGCAGTTTTTCGAATTTTTCAAAAACAATCAAATCTGCAAACGGAACAGATTTCAGTGAATCCGATCATCTCTACTCATTAGTATTATTTATGTAATTAATATCTGTAGAATAGCTTGTACTTCCTCTTTTATCTGTGTTTGAATGTACTGTGCCCTAGTGGGGCTTTATACATATATATACACACACATACTGTACACACACACAAATGAGAGACTGTTACTGTATGACAGAATTTAATGAACACTGCCAGCTTTACCAGACAAAGACATGTTATTTCACTCCCCAGAACCAGTTTATATTGGATTTGTATACTCTGAGTCAGCACTTGCTGCTCATTCAGCAGACACGTCCTATGGAATTCCACACTTCAGAGAATAAAACTCGAATTCATACAACCCTTCCTCACATGGGACTACAGCTTTGGTTCCTTTCCAAAGGCACATTTGCTTTCTTGTCTCAACACACATTTGTATGATTTGTTTTGCTGTAACGAACAATGTTTTTGAACACTAATCCTAATCTCTCTGGAATTAATTTGAGGAAAATCATAGCTAAGGATTCCCCCCTCTGGAATGCTGGATTTCCCTCAATAGAACTCCTACAGATGTCCCAAGTAAGACAACTGAGTCATAGATGACAAGAAAATGTTAATCGGGGTCAGAGACATTATGAAATGAAGACAATTTTACTTGCCAGAGGTCCCTTTTTACTGGAATAACTGCTTGGTAACAAATAGTTTATTGGAAAATAGCCTGCTCAGACAAAATGAGATCATGCTTTAGTCTGGGGATCTGCAACATAGGCAAGTGAACTGTTTTAACAAATTCACCACCGCTATTAATAAACCAGCCCAGGGCAGTAAAAACGGTCTGTGTGGACTGGTAAATCTTATTAAATATTATATGCTCAGAAGGTGTAAGACCATTGAAAAACAGACCCAAACAGACAATTTATTAATCAAATATTACAAAAATAACAGCAGAGGGTACGAGAGAAATAAAGTGAAAAGGGTATGTGTACTGAAAAAATTACTTTATCTCATCTTAATCTATTATTAAATATATGTAATATCACTTATCACATACACTGAGGTGTGTATTAGAGATGGGATCTGGGTCCGTCTCGGACCCGGATCCAAACCTCGGTTCCAAAATCCAAATGATCCTTCTGAATCAGGACGGATTGTTCGGATTTCGGGCCTTCGGAGCGCATTTTCAATTATTATTGAACGTTCAAGGCTATTTTAGAAAATTAGCCTCGAACATTCGATAATAATCAGAAATTAGTTCCATTTTCAGATTTTCAGATCTTTGGGATTTTTCCAAGATCTGGGAATCCGAAAACTGAACGAAACTGGTGAGTTTCGGACATCTTTAATGTGTGTGTTGCTGCATGCCCTGTATTGTATATGTCCAGTATTGTATATATTCAGTATTTATTTTGTTCTGGATTAGTATCCCCCCCCCTCCCTCTTAACTGACTCCTCCTTTCCTCAGACCTGACTTATCCAGCACTGAAAGAGTGGATACCCTAACTGTCACCAATCCAGTTACAGTTATACCCTGCCAGTTACAAGAGATGGTCGAACTTCCTAAAGTTTGGTTCGGTTCAGAAGTTTAAAACTGCAGTAAAAGTTCTAAAGTTCTATATTTCGAAAACGAACCCATTAAAGTCTATGGGAGTCAAACAGTTTGAAAGGTTTGGATTAAATAAGGTATAAATAGTAGAGATGGCCTAAACTGTTAAGTTTCGTTCCGTTTTCAGATTTAAGGATCTCGGGGAAAATCCCAAAGATGTGAAAATTTTAAAACGGAAAATACTTTCGGGACTTGGATCCCATTTTCGAGTGTTCAAGAAGCCCAGGTTCATCTGAACTGTTAAAGTTAGTCTTGGGTTAGAGTTCGGTTATAAGTCTATCTCTTCCAGTTACAGCAAAATCTAGTACTTGCACAGTGAAAGAGTTTGTCAGCTGAAGCATATTGTGCTTTAGATTAGATATCTAAAGAAATAATAAGTAATGGGCAATTTAAAAACAAAACTATTTTTCCAGTGTATATGAACTATATAAAGTAGGAATCTGTGAGTAGGTATGTATGTGCAGTCCTCACAGCCACACACCCCAAATACACTCACGTGAAGACCACACCCTCTGGACGGGCCGATGCCCATGAAGTCCACTTTGAACAATAAAAAGCCTGCACGCCACTTGCAGAGTGTGATATCCTGCTTCAGCAACTCGGACAAAGAGCCTGGTCTCCATGCACTGCCCAACTTGAACAACACAGACAAAGAGTGCACTTCAGTGACACAACAACATCGTGACCTACGGCTACAGAAACTCGGAGAGCTGCAGACACAGAACAACAACTTCTATAACAGAGGGAATTGGACACTACCTTAAGGCAGTGGTGTAATTAAGAATCAATGGGCTCCCCAGCAAAATTATGATGGGGCCCCTATCTGTACTTTATCCACAGTGCTATTCTGGGAGGAGGCTATATGTGTCATAAGAAAAATAAAAAGATGGAGTCCCCCTGCTCCCCCCGGTAATTACACCCCTGCCTTAAGGTTTTTAAAGGGGAAGTTCAGTGCAAATACATATGCTTTTAAGAAAGAAGAGCAGTATTTTTTCATCCCAATGGCCTTAATTTGCCAATTCAGCATTTTGTGCGTAAATAAATGCAACCGAAATACTGACTTCCTGTTTGCAGGACCCCTAGTAGAGACCGTTATGGTCTTGCCTTGACCTTGTGCCTGGGTTGATTCAGTTGCTCAGTAGAGATCTGAGCATGTTTGATCCATCCCAACAGCCAATCATTAGAAATTACTGTTAGGAACATTCCAAGGATGTGGCGCATCCTGGAAAGAAGAAGGACCGTTAGAACCTGAAATGTCAGCTCACTAATGTCAACAGCAGGGAACAGCAAGGGGTATGAAATCAACCGATTTTTCAAAATGGAAGAGAATATGTAGAATAACTAAGTATGCATTATACATACTAACAATTTAACAAATATTGGTAATTTCCACTGAACTGTCCCTTTAAGACTTTCCAATTTGCTCCTGGAAGATTTTAAACATGAACCTTGGAAAGACTATCAGGGTTATTCAATAAAAGTTCTTATCATTTAAAATGGTGCTAATTTTGCCCCAACCAATCAGATGTAAGCTTACAAATGTTAAATAAGATCTGATTGGTTGGGGCAAAATTAGCACCATTTTAAACGATAAGAACTTTTATTGAATCTCCCTGTATGTTACTATGGGTCATATGAACCACATTTACCATTGTTGTCATTCTAAAAAATTTAAAGCAGAGCCTGTGCTGTAACAATGGAAAATGGCCCAAGACATCATGGCTGCAAAGGCATGGCCACGTCACCAGACATCACGGACAAGCCACCAAACATCATGGTCACGTCCATTCCCAATCGTCAAGGCCATACCTCCAAAGATAACTTCCGTGCCCCAAACATCACAACCATGCCCCTAAAAGTTGTGACCACGTCCCAAGATATTGGGGTCATGGCCACACCCCAAACACCAGTCATGCTTATACCCAAACAGTCAATGTTATGCCCCAAATATAAAAAGATGCCCCAAATGTTGTGACCACGCCCCCAGATATTGTGATCATCACCCCCCAAAAAAACATTGTGCCCATGTCCCCAAACATCACAGGTATGCCCCAATCACAACTACAACCACAAACATCATGCCCATGCCCCCAGACATCACAGGCACCCCCCCAAACACCATACCCCCAAACTGTGCAGCAACACCCTCATATTGCACGCCCACGCTTCCCCTTAGCATCACCACTACGCCACCAAATGTCACATCCAAGCCTCCTGGAAACTACAACATCACAGACATGCCCCCAGATTTTCCACATCCCAGAATGCCATGTCCTCACCCACTGCAACATTGCAGATATTCCCCCGTTCACCTACTCAAACGGAGACGGTTGGGGTATGGACTACATGGGAATTACCTGCATTACTTGGACTTAAGCACCAGACAAACACTGCCCACATGTCACATACTTCACAGACTAAAAGAACAAAGACATCATGGCACTTTCAATTCGGACCAGAAACGAACTTTTTTGATTGGGCTCTAATAGTCCTTGCGCAAGGATAAAGTGTTAAAGTGCAAACAAAGGGCCATATTTATGTATTGAATAAACATAATGTCTAGATGCCTACTCCATATATTAGAAATGGGAATGGGAAAACCCTATAATAAGGGGGTGCTATGGGCTAAATAACTGTAAATATATAGGGATAGACCTAAGACAGAACCCCTAAATATAGCACTCTATCCCTTGGAACCCCAATTATATATAACCATCGGTCACATAGTCCCCGTGTGAGAGAGTGGTAGGAAAGAGCGGATCATGTATATCTATATAAAAAAACACATCTTTATTAACATATAAACATATAAATATTATACCAAATACACCGTAACTAAAAAATCGGGCATCCCCGAACTCTGACTGGACTTATACCCAACCACAAATCCTGAGTATTGGAACCAACCGCTAATGTCCCATATATATGTGTAGAACCAAGTCTTAGTTGCTGTGTCTATTATTGTGTTCCAACTGACATGGAAGAGCAATATATTCAACCAAGGTGAACCAATTACTTGGTTCTACATATATATGGGACATTAGCGGTTGGTTCCAATACTCAGCATTTGTGGTTGGGTATAAGTCCAGTCAGAGATCGGGGATGCCGATTTTTTTAGTTACGGTGTATTTGGTATAATATTTATATGTTTATATGTTAATAAAGATGTGTTTTTTTATATAGATATACATGATCCGCTCTTTCCTACCACTCTCTCACACGGGGACTATGTGACCGATGGTTATATATAATTGGGGTTCCAAGGGATAGAGTGCTATATTTAGGGGTTCTGTCTTAGGTCTATCCCTATATATTTATATTTAAAGGGCCATATTTATAAAGGCATGGAATCGCTTTTCAGCCATACTGCGCCTTGAACGATTGTTCAGCGATCTTAATTTACAGTTGCTATCAGAAATCTACAATAGCGTTTGTAAATGTACGATATCTACCATACACAGCATACTATTGATATTCTACTTACAAACGTTTGTACATTTAGGATGAAGATTTATAAATCTATGGTTGGTGTACTTTTAGGTTGTACAGTAATGAAATATGGTTTAAAGACATACTGCTAACTAATGTGCAAAAAATAGAACACGCGTGACAAAATCACACAAAGCTCACAGACAGAATGAAGCCTGGGGCTTTAACAACACAGACAAAGATCCCCCATGTCACATGCGTCAGCTATTCAAGTGTTGCGGTATTCAGTTGCAATGAACATGTTTCTCCTATGGCCAATTATAAGTAGCATGTTCACGAGTAGGTTCACCTACTACAGTCAGTGGAAAAACTTATAACCGTCAGGGAGATTAAATAAAAGTTCTTGAAGCAGGGAGATTTAATAAAAGTTCTAATCTTTAAAAATGGTGCTAATTTTGCCACAACCAATCAGATTTTATTTAACATTTGAAAGCTAATATCTGATTGGCTGGGGCAAAATTAGCACCATTTTTAACAATATAAAACTTTTATTGAATAACACTGAGTGTATGTAAAGACTTGTTATATGTCCCTCAAGCAATGTCACCTCCTCAACCCATATTTATTAAATACATAACGTACATTGCTTACTGTGTACATCTAAGCCCAACATACACCCGCACATATAGTATACCCACATGTGTACATGGGCAATGATGGGTACAACTGGTAGTATCCTTTAATTTTAACTATACAAGTCTAAAAATGGCAGGACTGGTTTAAAGCAATGTAGAGTTATGCAATAGGCATTATCTTTATTCGAATTTTGATTGGACTTTAATTTGTAAATAAACAACCAAGCGTAAAGTAAACGACTGCCGGCTTTCTTTGTAGTCATTAAATGCTTCAGACAGAGAAGAT
This sequence comes from Hymenochirus boettgeri, assembly GCA_019447015.1. Lineage (NCBI taxonomy): Eukaryota > Metazoa > Chordata > Amphibia > Anura > Pipidae > Hymenochirus > Hymenochirus boettgeri. The sequence goes on along the minus strand of CM033476.1, from coordinate 135,227,386 downwards.
CTACAGACTGCTGAATAATTTACTCTCTCAGAGCAAAGGCTTTAACACAAAGTAGCCCCTTTGTATATAGCTGCTGTCACTCTCGGAAATCGAACTGCCAGAGGGTATGAGAAACGTGTAATGCAAATGATACGTCTGTTACTTCCAAGGGGATTGAAGCTATTGGGTGTTAAAGACATGAATGTAAAACACAACGGTGCCGCCTGTCAGCTGTCAGTCACAGATGTTTTTTTTCTGTGCCAGGGATCGCCTTGCATACAGGTCTGCGAACATTATTTTTGTCGTCATTTGGGGTTAATTAGATGGTGTAGCATCTGAGTAAGGCAAAGGTCCCCCCCTATTTTGTCCATCTCTGTTGTATTGCAGCTAAAAAGCTGTTTCTCAAAGTCTTTTGTGTAACCACACACACTATGGCTGAAACTCTGCAAGCGCTGGTATTCTGCCATACATTTCTATTCACTAGAAGACAGGCTGTGAATACAAAGCATGCCAGACTGTACCAGCCTCTGCTAAACAGAATCTTTAACCCTCCATAGTTGGTAATGATGAAAATGAAGCAATAGATATTTTGTTGCAATCCAAGGTAAACATAATCTGTGGATTACTAGAGGTGTGCACTATCTAGCACACATAGGTAAACGCACTTTTTTTTAAAATATTATAATACCCCTATTGCTTAGCCTCACAAGGGGGAGGGTAATGTCCTACTACACTGAATAGCAGGAGAGTTAAGTTCCCTCAACATTCCTTTAGATGTCCTAAAATGAAAGAACCGGGGAAACGTTGCAGGTAAGTTACTAGTATATGGCCACCTTTACACTCCTTGTTGCTCACATGCCAATGCATGTATATAATATATTAAAAATATTTTGCCTATTCGTACATGTTCCCAATGCCCTTTTCCACCTTCCAATGTAATTTTTTAATAGCAAAACAATGTGTAGCAGAGTTTCGTATGGACTGAAGGGGAGAGAGGGGGTTAGCAGGAAGACCAGTAAGTAGTAGGTTACAGTAGTCCAGGCGGGATAGGATAAGAGCATGAATAAGCATAGCAGTGTTCGGGAGCGAAAGGAACCTGAGGATTTTCATTATATTTTGAAGGAAAAAGCAGCAGGTCTTAGCAACACAGTTAATGTGATTAGGAAAGGAGTCAATTACCCCTAGGCAGCGTGCCGATTGTATAGGGAAAATGGAGGTATTGTCAACAGAAAATATAGAAAGATGGGACAGGACCAGGTTTAGGTGGGATTTAATTTGAGGCAGCATTGCGAGATCCAGGAGGATATGACAAGGAGACAGTCCACGTGATTGGACGTCAGGAGTTAGGGCAGGGTGGACAAGTAGATTTGTGTATCATCTGAATATGTGATACTTGAATCCAAAAGAGCTAATGATATCTCCCAAGGAAATAGTGTAGAGGGAGAACAATAAGGGTCCAAGAACAGACCCCTGCAGCACCCTCACACTAAGAGGAACTGGAGAAGAGGTGTTGTAAGCATAAGATACAGAGTAAGTTCTGTCAGAGAGATAGGATAGAAACCAGGATGCCACTTCATTCTGAATACCCATGGAGTGCGGTATACGCATAAGAAGGGAATGATCGTCTGTGTCGAAAGCAGAGGAGAGGTAAAGAAATATAAGAATAGAAAAGGGACCATTGGCCTTTGCAACCTGAAGATCATTCACAACCTTACACAGGGCCGTCTCAGTGGAATGTGCAGGACGGAATCCAGATTGCAAAGGATCCAATAGGTTATGAGCATGAAGGTAGTTAGCGATACGGGAGAAGACTAATCGTCCTAGCAGTTTAGAAGCTATTGGTAAGAGAGAGACTGGGCAGTAGTAAGTTAAACAAGTAGAGTCTAGAGAGGGCTTTTTTAGTATGGGTTTGACATGGGCATGCTTAAAGATGGAAGGGAAAATTTTTGATTGAGTATAGTATAGTATAGGGACAAGCACATGATTACAGTGCTTCAGTAATACAGAGGGCATATGGGATCAAGAGGACAGGTCATTAGCAGACAGGACAAAAGCAGACGAGAGACTTCTGAATGGGTCACAGGAGTAAAAGATCCAAGAATAGCGAGGGCAATATAATCTGAGAATCATCCCTAGGACCAGAGATGCATGCGGACAGACTCCACTTTATGATGGAAGTAATGGGTAGAGTGTGGGAAAAGGAGAGACTCAGCGGGCGAGGGGCGCAGAAGGGAGTTGAAGATGAAGCCCAGGTGGCGTTTGGCTAGATTTGTTGTTTATAAGTTTTCGGTAGTAGTTCTGTTTTGCTAGCAGGAGCACAGAGACACTGCAGCACGAACTTGTAATGGAGAAAGTCAGCCTTTGAATGTAACTTTCTCCATGCACATTGAGCAGCACATGTGCAGTGTATACCTGTGTATAAAACAGAAGGGGGGGGTTGAGTTACGGATGAGGATTAGAGGTCCATTGACTGCGGGAATGCAAGGGGGCAAGAGAGTCTATCGTGTTAGTCAGGATAGAATTATAGGAATCAGTAAGCGAGTCAGGGTTATCCATGGTCAAAAGGCAGGAGAGACTAGAGGACAGGGATGAGGAGAGTGCTGGGAGATCTATGGATCTAGTATTACAAACAGACACACGAGAGGGAGGGACAAGAGGAAAAAGAGGGTGTTTAGCCTTAAAAGTGATAAGATGGCGATGGAAGAAATCGGGAAGGGGTTAGATTCAAAAGATGAGACAGAGAGGTTAATAGTGAACACTAGATCCAGGAAGTGCCCATCTTTATGAGTACTAGAGTTAGTCCACTGTTGATCACAGAGGTTGAGTGTAGAAAACGAGAGTGCCAGGAGAGGGAGGAGTTGTCAATGTGAATCCGAAAAGGTGGGAGGTAATGTTATCAAATTGACAGGAAAGTGAAACACCAACATCCCCACCATGACCTGTGGAGTGAGGTCCGTTATGAGGAGCGATTTAGATAATGGGATGTTTTTATCAAAAGTGAAAAAAAAACTGATGCCCCGGGAAAGCTTGTTTATTGATGTTTAGAGGGGATATTATGTATATAACTACCAAGGGAGCAGAGGCTGTGGCCACAGGGAAGCCTAACTTCTTACTCTTCCTCTCACAGACACAGCCTCCTTCTAGGCAACTGCTGTATATAAAGCAGACAGCAGGGGGGACCATTATTGTTTAGCTGTGGGGCCCTATAATTTCTAGCTGCACCTCTGTGTCAATGATAATGTTCTGCTGGCAACCTGAAGGATAAGGGCATCCTCAATGTTTTTGATTAAGGTTGTGTTATTAAAAATTCTTGATTTTTCTAACAAAAAAACCCAAACTTTTAAGCCCCTTTGCTTAATGTTTGTGTTAAGTGGCGGTAAAACCGGGCCTGCGACAGCAGGGGGGCCCGGTAGGTAAGAGGGCCCTCAAACCCCTCCACGATCAGCCTTTTTTAAAGCTATTTAATGAACTTGCCATTACCACATCTGCCACAGTTTCACTGTTCTCACTGTAAAGAAACTTTCCTAACCTGAAGATGAAACTTCTTTTCTTCCAATCTTAAAGGATGTCCACAAGTCCTCTGATATGACCTATTAGTGAACAATGCACCAGAGAGTTCATTGTATGGGCCATTAATATATTTGTATAAGGTTATCATGTCCCCACGCAAAAGTCGCTTCTCCATTGTAAACACCCCTAACTTGTCTAATCTGCCTGCATAGTCAAGCCCCCCAAAGATGTCCCTTTTGTATATGGATTCCAAAACTGCACCGCATATTCCAAATGAGGCCTTACCAGTGCCTTGTAAAGAGGGAGAATAATATTTTTCTCTTTTGAATCTATTCCCCTTTTTATACAAGACAATATCTTGCTAGCTCTAGCTGTTGCTACCTGGCATTGTTTGCTATAGCTAGGTCTGTTATCTACCAGAACCCCCAAATCTTTTTCCATTACATATTCACTTAATACAGAGTTATTTATTGTGTAGGTGGCACCAGGATTGTTGAACACCAAATGCCATCACCTTACATTTATCAACATTGAATCTCATCTGCCATTCTGCTGCCCATTTTGATAATCTATCTAGGTCTGCTTGCAACATTTGCACATCATTTGAAGTTTCCAAAGCTCTGCATAGTTTAGTGTCATCACCAAACACTCTCAATGCCCCCTTCTAAGTCATTTATAAACAGATTAAACAGAAGTGGCCCCAGTGCAGAACCCTGTACTAGGGTACAATTCTATTGTGCTATTTGCAATGCTATTGGCATTTAACATTGTAGGCATGATTACACCAGGGAGCCAATTGCGTCTCTTGGTGCATCACCCTGAAAGTGATATCAAAAGAAAGTTATATTTTTACGAACAAAAAAATCCACCTTGTGAGAAAACTGAAAAAATGGACACCCAAGGGTCATACAATGTTAGAGCCGATTGTTTTCTAGAGCTGTTCCTCGGAATTTCAATTTCCCCCATCTAACCAAGCTGTTTAATATGAGTCTATGATCAGACCCAGCTGGGAAGTCTGTATCATTTACAGAGATATTTTTGTGAAGAATGACAGGAGCAAAATGGCATTTCAAATCATTTCAAACCTTAAGCATACAAACATTTATTGTGTATTTCTCCTCAAGCATTAAACCCAGTTTATCTAATTAACGGGCCCCCAAAGCCCTTAGAGTCGTCTTTTCCACATGATGGGATGTCAACCAGATGCTGCAGTGGAGTGGAACCACTACAATGACAAACCTGTCTCATTCTATTGCAGTCAATTGAAGCAAATCCATGAAAGTCAGTTAATAAACACATATGTCTACTCTCTGTTATTGGCTACTACTGTACCTCTAACATCTGGAGGGCTGCAGGTTTGACATTCCTGCTGTAAGAGTTATTAGGAAGATTTCTAAGATGTCCTAAATTATGCGTTGGCATAACAGTATTACCCATACTAGGAAATCTCAAATGGTGTGCCTCCAGAAACTACAGCTCCCAGCATTTCTCAACTACAGAGAGACGCTAGGTTATGCTGGGAGTTGTAGTTTTCAAACATCTGAAGGAACACAGAAATCCCTGTCCTATACATTAATATTAACATTAATATAAATATTACTAGACCTGTTGTTTTTGTGGCAATCTGTTATCCTTTAATAATGAGGCTAAAAGTAGATACCACAGTTTACATTGTATGCCCATGATACACTATTATCAGTCTGGCTTATTTCCAGAAATATAACTCAATACAGTTTAAAGGGCATGTCCACTCTTTATAGAAACTTTTCGTATATTATAGTCTATGTTCCGCCAGCCCCAACCACTTATATTCTCAGAAAGTCCCCCGATTTTTACTTACCTTACCTCTCTCCTTCGCCGCAATGCCCTGGCCCTCTGCTTGCACAGAACTGCAAGCAGGGGGGCGGGACCGGCAGCCGCATCTGTGATTGGCTGAGAGAATCACGGACGCGGCTGCCGGCTGCTCAGAATGGCGAAGAAGAGAGGTAAGGTAAGTAATGATCGGGGGACTTTCTGAGAATATAATTATAGCGGTTGGGGCTGGGGGAACATGGAGTATACTATACATAAAGGGATTTACGCTAGGTGGAGGGAGACCAAAGCGGGTGGGAAAGGGAGGGAGGGGGAGAAGGGCTGCAGTGCACATGCCAAACTTCTCCCGGGGGGGAGACAGGAGGCAGAGTCCTATATGGACTCTGCTATCCTCCTGGTGGCCAGTTTTTGGGAGTTTGGGGGGGGGATTACAGGAAACCATTTGTAGCTGGGATGTAAGGTAAGGATTTCATTACACTACAGAGTGGGGCCAGTAGTGGGGGGGGGTTATAGTTTTGGGGGTGGACATCTATATCTATCTTTAAATCTATGTAATCTTCATACATGTTTTAACACACATTTGCATTTCTTCATATTGACTAAAGACTTCTCTTCTTACTCTTCTATAGTTTTTTTTTTTCATTATTATTCTGATGTTACAGCCAATGGGTAAATCCTGCACACACAAAAATGTAAAACTGTTTGAACTCCAGTGACCTATCAATTCCATGTTACTATTCTGACGCAACAATGCTAGTGAAAATTGGACCACTCGAGTACTAGATAAAGTCATCCTGCTTAGATTCAAGGATTCTTTTTCATTGCCATTTAGAGTTGGGAAGGAATCTTAATGCTGACATTGCAACCAATGATTGACTTTTGTTTCACCCGAGGCCTCCTCTGCACATGCTCAAGCTTATAAAAAGCTCTTTGAGAACTTGGAATTAAATATCTGGTTACAAATACATGTAATAAACTGGGGAACATAGCAGTTGGGGTAGATAACTGGCAAGTCACCATTTTTTTGTTTTAAGGGTGGACCTTTAAGTACAGCCTTTCCCAAAGTATGGCAACCAAAAGTAATTCAACAAAGTAGTATAGAGTCGCACTCCAAGGTGAAATAGTGGGTTTATTGAAAACCGATCATCAACAACAGCATTTCGGGGGTACACTCCCCCTTCATCAGGACCTGATGAAGGGGGAGTGTACTCCCAAAACATTGTTGTTGATGATTGGTTTTGAATAAACCCACTATTTCTATTTCACCTTGGAGTGCGACTCTATACTACTTTGTTGAGTTACTCGTATGTTCCCTTGAAGTGGGGAAATTGTACGTCTGCACCCACCAGGCTAGTGTGCATATGGACTTTTGCTGATCTTATTGACAAACAAAAGTCATTACAGCCTGTTTATAAAGGCATTAAACCTGCAACAGGGTTACTTTACCATCGTAAAAATACCACACAGTATTGGTATTTTATTACCACTGTGCCATATATGCCCTGTGCCAATTCTGCTACATCAGAGAATATTGATAACAAAAAGTAATTCCTGTTAAACACGTGACTAGATGCACTACCATACTATCATTATAGGATATGTTTTCCCCGTAATCGGGTGGTGCTAAGGATCAACACAATAATAGATATATACAAATAAGAAGATAGCTTCCTAAGAATCCTCACACACTTGAATCCAAAATAGAAACTACATGATTAATTGGCACAAATCAATAGAAAAAGCACCCCTTCCTTATATACTGAACCTCCCTCCCCCATCATCAAAACAATAGTAAAACTAAATATCATAAAGCCGGGCGTCCCCAGCTGAATGAACACGTAGATAGAATAGTAGTAAACAGTGTCTCTTCCAAAGGCATCGGAACCTGTGCTGTGTGAAACAAAATACCAAGTCCAGATATACTGTTGCAGTTCGAAAACAGTGAAGCCAGTGCTAGGATAATAACATGAATCCACCTGGTGAGCACACAACACTGTTGCTAATAGTGTACACAGGGGAACTTCTAAATTCAAAGTATCCACTTACGGCACCTCTACAGTGGAGGACAACACAACTTGCATACAGGAATATTGGAGATGTGTACAGTCCTTAATTATTAGCTTACCTGGGACTCGGAAAACAGACCTACTTGACCAAAATGATTTGCATGGGCTGTCAGCTTTGCCGCTCCATATTCCAGCCTTTACTGTGGTCCCTCTTCAGTCCGTGCTTCACCCGGTGCCATTATTCTACTGTTCTCCTCCTGAGTCGGTCCCCACTTAAGCCAAGTCCAAACACAAGCATAGGTTCCAAACACCTGGAAAACAAACCGACGCGCGTTTCGCTTGCTTAGAAACTTTTCACGCAAGCTTCGTCAGGGTCTCTCGAGACTTCCATGCGAGACCTGGAAGAGCTTTCCAAAAGTTTCAAGTGTACTTAGGCACACCGCTGTTGGCTGGTTTAGCCAGACAAATAGGTAGGTGCAATCCTCTCAGCCCCCTAAATCCAGGGCTCCATAACCAAGCAAGGTATCAAAGTAGAGGAGCACACTACTGCAAGTGAAAATTTCTTTAATAGTGTGAAAACAACATACAACGTTTCGGGACTCTGCGCCCCTTCCTCAGGTATATCTGAGGAAGGGGCGCAGAGACCTGGAAGAGACACTCTTTACTACTATTCTATCTACGTGTTCATTCAGCTGGGGACGCCCGGCTTTATGATATTTAGTTTTACTATTGTTTTGATGATGGGGGGAGGGAGGTTCAGTATATAAGCAAGGGGTGCTTTTTCTATTGATTTGTGCCAATAAATCGTGTAGTTTCTATTTTGGATTCAAGTGTGTGAGTGCTTTGTAAGGATTCTTAGGAAGCTATCTTCTTATTTGTATATATATCTAAAAAGTAATTCCTGTTTCGTATAATTCTGATGTAATCGGTAAAAGCTTTATGAATAAGCCCAAGTACTACGTTAAACCTTTTTTACAACTATAACTTGAAAAGTACTTTGATTTTTCTTTGTGTTTTGTGTTGTCTTTGTGAACAAAATACCTAAATCTATATATTTATATTTATATTTTTATCATAATTTAAATGCTAATGCAATGTGTTGAGAATGGTTAACTTTAAAAAACATGACAATTTCACTTTAAAGTAAGTAATTGAAGTACAAATTTAAACCCCAATTCTTTGAAATATAGCCATCTTTGAACAATCTGTAGCTGTTATCTGTACCTGGATATTACAAGGTTTGATTGTTTGGCATAAAAGAAGTCTTACTGTTCGACTGTTCGCTATCAATTTCCTTGTGTGACAAGCTTAGCTCTAAGAATTCTGATAAATCTATTTATACGAATTTTAAAAGCTTCATGGTCCCAGCCTACACAGTGTCACTGTGAATGTTGTTCAATTGAAGATCGCTTATTAGTGTGCTTGCAGTACAAATGCAAAGCCTAAATTAGACTTCAAATTAGAGTCCTAAGTTTAGAAGTGCAAATGAAAAGCCAACAGTTTTACATTAGTCTTTGTAAATCTCTAGCAGTAGAGATGAACGAAACGGGCCAAGTTTAGTTCCGATGACCCAACGAAAGTTTTGAAAATCTGGTTCAAACTGAATTGAATCAGAATTTTTTCAGAATTTTGAATATTCAATAGAAATTTTTAAAAAATTTGTTTCGAATTTTCTGTTTTTGAATACATTTTTCGTTCATAAGTAGTGATGAACAAAACTGCCAAGTTTTTATCCAATAGCGGTTCTGCAGAACCAGTTAAAGTTTGAATTTTCTGATAGCATTTTCGATTTACATTTTTGAAGTTTCGAATGGTAGTAGTAGTTTTTGGTTTTATATTTTACTATAAGTTCAGAATTTCAAAAGTGTGTAAATCTGTTGGATCCACAGATTTTTTAAACCAGCAGTTCCCAATCACAATCAGGTTCACTGCGAAACCGGATTCATTACTATTCATTCTCCCCAAAATACAATTAATATTTTGGTGCAGCACCTCCCAAAAATCATGCCCCTGCATGAAAGTTTGCCTAATCTTCTTGAAGATGTACAAGCAGGGGAGGTGGGAATGGAAGCAGCCATAAGCCATAGCTGACAGTTGCTACCTCAAAGAACCGAGCCAATGATTACAGGTGCTACCAAGACTGGGAGAAATATCTGTTTTCAAGAACATCAGAGGGGATTTGGGGTGTCTTGCACCTAAATATCAATTGTACTTTTGGGGTGGCGGACATGCCCTTTAAAGTTAATGCATGCACAGGTCTTATAAGGCAAGGATTAGTTGGTATTGTGATTAGTGGTTGTAGCTGTATAGTTCAAACCTTGTATGCTAGGGATATCGAAATGTGCACCTTGCAGCTAAAGTAAAGCATAACTGCCAGCATGCCCAAAAGTCAATTCAGTCATCTGATGCTGAAAAAGGTTTTTTGATAACATCTGGAGGGCAGAAAGTCAGGCATGCCTGTACAATGTGGGACAAAGAGAAAGGTCAACAAAGGCATTAAGAGTTGAAGCATAAACTCTGAACAGCCATAGCAATGAATTCCTGGTTTTTTTTGTTGTTTTTTTGGGGGGGGGGGGGCTGTGTGGTATGGGGACAGATTGTAAGATTTTAGTTGATTCTTAGGCCTTTATAGACACCTGCATAAGTAAATCAGTAGTTATTAAAAGCTCTTAAAACCTTTAAGTCAGAGGAAACAAGAAAGGGCCTTTAGGGATTATAAAAACTGTAACAAGGAGTGTAAGAAAGCAATCAAACTAGCTAAAATTAATAATGAGGTTAGGATAGCTCAACAAAGCATCACTAAGCCTAAAAATGTTTTAAAGTATATTAATAGTAAGAAGATGAGGACTGAAAATGTGGCACCAATAATTAATTAAAGCAAATGTCTTGAATATTTTTTTTTCTCTGTATACACTATAGAAGATCCAAGTACAGATATCATAGACTAACAATAATGGTATAAAAGATGCAAGTGCAATTTGGTTAACCAAGGATATGGTACAGAAAGAACTAAATAAGGTTAATATTAATAAATCTCCTGGACCGGATAAAATACATCCTCGGGTACTTAGGGAGCTAAGTTCAGTTTTTTCTAGGCCATTGTTTCTTATTTTTGCAGATTCCCTCATGTCCGGAGGTGTGCCTCTGGATTGGAAAAAGACTGATATTATTCCAATATTCAAAAAGGGTAGTCGTTCACAGCCGGGTAATTACAGGCCTGTAAGTTTAACTTCAGTGGTGGGGTAGATACTGGAAAGTTTAATAAGGGAACATATTCTAGAGTATGTTTCAAGGACTGACATTATAAGTAGTAACCAGCATTGATTTAGGAGGAATAGACCTGGTTAAACTAACTTGCATGGCTTTTATGAGGAAGTAATTAGAAATTTAGACTCTGGCATATAAGTAGATGTAGTATACTTGGATTTTGCAAAGGCTTTTGATACAGTCCCCCAAAGGCGACTAATGTATAAGCTAAGGTCTGTTGGTCTGGGGAGGCACATTTGTACATGCATAGAAAATTGGTTAATGAATAGGATACAGAGAGTAGTTGTAAATGGGGCTTCATCATATGGACTAAAGTGCTAAGTGGGGTGCCACAGGGTTCTGTGTTGTGGCCGCTGCTTATACTATAAATGGCTCAGTGTTAAGTGAAACCCTGTTGGAAAGGGATCTTGGAGTTTGGGTGGATAACAAACTTAAAGCAAGCAAGCAGTGCTAGACGGCAACATCGAGAGCCAGCAGAGGTATAGATTCAAGGGAGGAAAATGTTATTCTCCCTCTTTACAAAGCATTGGTAAGGTCTCATTTGGAATATGCAGTGCAATTTTGGAATCCTATGTACAAAAAGGACATCTTTGAAATGGAAAGGGTTCAGAAAAGGGCAACTAAATTAATAAGGGGATTGGGGGAGCTTGAATATGAAGAGAGACTGGATAGGTTACAATTATGTACGTAGGAGAAAAGGCGCTAGCGTGGGAATATGATTACTGTGTATAAATACATTAACAGGCCATACAATTAACTATCTGGGGCATTGTTCACCAATAGAACATGTCAGAGGACATCCCTTAAGACTTGAAGAAAAAAGGTTTAGGCTTAACATAAATGTAAAGCATTGATTTGAGGGGGTGGACATTTGGTTACAAAAAATTAGGCTCCAATATTTGTAACATATGCCAAACCCCAGATGTTATATGGGTTCGATCAGAACCCAGTTTTGAATTGAATCTGAGGGTTTCGAAGTCCCGACAAAACTTTCGGAACTCCCGAATTTTCAGGTTTTTTTCGAAAATCGAAAGTAGATAATTATCAAAAAATGAAAATAGATAATTATCGAAAACCAAAAGTAGATAATTATCAAAAATCGAAAATCGAAAGTAGATAATTATCAAAAATCAAAAGTAGATAATTATCAAAAATCAAAAGTAGATAATTATCAAAAATCGAAAATCGAAAGTAGATAATTATTGAAAAAATCGAAAGTAGACGATTTTCGAAAATTAAAAGTAGCGATTTTCGAAAATCGAAACTCGAACTTTCGAATTTTTCGAACTGTCAAAATTTTTTCGAAAATCGAAAGTAGATAATTATCAAAAAATGAAAATAGATAATTATCGAAAACCAAAAGTAGATAATTATCAAAAATCGAAAATCGAAAGTAGAGAAATTATCAAAAATCAAAAGTAGATAATTATCAAAAATCGAAAATCGAAAGTAGATAATTATCAAAAATCAAAAGTAGATAATTATCAAAAATCGAAAGTAGATAATTATCTAAAATCGAAAGTAGATAATTATTGAAAATTGAAAGTAGACGATTTTCGAAAATTAAAAGTAGCGATTTTCGAAAATCGAAACTCGAACTTTCGAACTGTCAAAATTTTGAAAATTCGAAGACGAAACGAAACTCAACAGTTTCGAACATCTCTAGTACCAATCTGAATGTGTCAAATATATTGAGTCCCCAACTAAACCGTTACAGGGTTATTCAATAAAAGTTCTTATCGTTATAAATGGTGCTAATTTTGTCCTAACCAATCAGATGTTCGCTTTCAAATGTTAAATAAGATCTGATTGGTTGGGACAAAATTAGCACCATTTACAACGATAAGAACTTTTATTGAATAACCCTGTTTTAATGTTTTAGCACTACAAATGGCTTAAACCGGATGTATCACTGTTAGCAGATGTCTTATCCTAATTCAAATTTCTTTTAGATTTTTGTTAATCTAAAGTGTAGCTTTTAATGCATCCGCTTTGTGCTACAAACATTAGGACATGCTGAGTCTCTATCTCTCTATGCGCCTAAGACCTATGAAAATGTATTGAGTGCACCATAAGTGCAATGCAATAGTTAAAATGTTCTGCATGGTGGTGCCACAAGGAACAGCCAAAGCAGCTCCGTGCCCTAGGGGTTTCAGTAGTTATCTCACCTTTTTACTTTAACTATTCAGTACAAGGATGTATATACCAAAGTTCTAGATTTCCTTTGCTCTCAGTGTTGGCTCCTATACTCTGACTTCAAAGTGTCTGCTCTCTATCAAACTCCTTTCCTACCTTTCCAATGTCTTGGAATACCAATTGCATCATACTGTGTCCTTATAAAGTACTGTAGACCGCAATGCAAGTAATTCTATTTCACACAAGACTCAGTCTTACTGGAATGCTATTGTAGGAAACAAGGAACATTGTGTGCTCAAGAAAAAGCCCAGCACACTTTAAAACACGTCTTAATGTATGTGAAGGTTTCTCAGTATCATTAGTTATCTTCCTGTAGACATCTACAGTGATTATAGTTACAATTCTTTAATGCATCCTTACTATATAGACCCACACACAGCGGTAGACAGAAGTATATATACCAGCTATTGGCTGGCATTAAATACTTCTGTCCTAACAGCTGCGCAGCCACGGGCGAATAGCTTGCACAAGTGCCTTGTTACTCATGCAGCTGCCGCTAGCTAAGGGTTAAAGTCATACTAACCAATCATGAATCAGTTTGACTTTAACATGTCTTAGGAGGGTTGTGGGTCTCTGATAAAACTTTTAACTTTTCACCAAAGGGTTTTCAAGCGATGTTAAATATTTTTATTTAATCATTTAAGGGATAAGACCAGGTCACCAAAAAGTGTTAAATATTTGGTGGAAAAAGCGCAACATTTTTGAAAAGTGGCGAAGTTCCGCAATGTCGCCGCTAACCTGGAGCAAACTGTTTAATGGCATTTGTTCTGATTTTCACAATAGTGAATCTCAGTGAGTAACCTCCGTAGTGTTTTGTAATCAAAGGCAATTTTGTTGCCAGATGTCACAGCCGTCGGTGTCATTCAATATTCTCATAAACATTCTCCAACAGTCTATGGGCCGTATCTAGAGCTAGAACTTAATGCATAGGAACATACATCAGGATATTTTTTACATGACCACTGCTTAGTTGTAAGCACTAGGGGAGGTATACATTCCGAGGAATGCTGGAGGTATGTTTATAGATGCTAAACGTGTGTTAAACACAATGTACAGATGGTACTAAAGGATTCCCTTAAGGAAAATGTTTCATCAGGATTCACAGCATAAAATCGTACAGGTCTGTTCTCAGTTAACCCAGCAATAAGGAGGATCTATACTTTCCTGAGTAAAGACTGGCACGTCATTTGGTTTATGTGCAAAATTACTTGCGTGTGTAAATTAATGTTCAAATGGGGCACCTAAAGAATCATCTAAAACTGGTTCAGAATGAGGCAAAACGTCTACTCTTTCCTATAGGACTGTTGTGCAATCGTCATACACGTTACAGTGTATATTGTTAAAGGGTTAGCTATAAATGTTCATAATCAGAGGCGACTGATGAAGTGCTGTTTTTAGCATGAAATGCGTCAGGTGGGACTAGTGGAGAATCTAATGTTGGAATCTAATAAAAGTCACATTTTCACCCTTGATGGATATCTTTGATCGGTTGATGCGCCATCCCTGGTGAATGATTTGCTGTCTGTCTATAAAGAAACATCAGGGGAATCTTTAAAACATATTAGTAATGCTAAAGCTAGGTTGGGGGGGAAGTTAGTAACATTTATAGCTTTGATCGGTTGATGCGCCATCCCTGTTGAAGGGTTTGCTGTCTGTCTATATCGTTATTGACTTTAGCGAAGGGCTTGGGCATGAGTGCACCCGAACCAGCTGACAATAAAGGTGAGCTCACTCAGCGTTTTACCCGCAATTTGTAAAATGTTGGATGTCTGATTGCTGCACTTGTTGATTCCACGTATCCCGATATTGCAGTGAATGCTAATGTGAAGGGGCCGGGGGCTGAGTCCATCCTACCCAATCAAACACAGGAGTGAGTCCTATTTTATACATATGTTTTCTACATTGGAAATTATAGTGGCAAAACCTTAATGTGACAGGCATAATTTGGGCGCTTTATTTATCGGCTGGCTAGCAAATAGACTGGTGGGCTGTCTGGCAGGCTGTTTATTGTAAATTTCACACAAGACTAGTGATGAATCCCAGTTTAGAAACAAACCTGCTCTCGGTCTGGAACTGCCGGTTTCAAAAATCAGTGGATCTGCCGAATTTTTTACACTTTTTAAACTCTGAACTTTTCATCTAAAAATCAAACAATTTGGATTTTCCAGCAAAAATTTTTATTCATTTCTACACAAGACAGATATTCAGCACTGTCTGCCTTTCCCTAATCCAATCATCAGCTCTCCCAACATACTGCCAATGGGATCAGAGGTTTTCATAGTCAGGGGGCTGGACCAGCGTGTAATTGTCATGCAGGGCATTATGGATAACAATATATATTTCCTCCAGCCCCTTCACTTACAAGCTGTAGTATCATTTTTATTTGAAACTAAAACGCATTGTATTTATATTATTAAAAGAATCAAGTAACTTGAAATAAACCAAGAAGAAGAATTTCCTTTTTGTTACCATTTTTAACATAAACATTACATTGTATACTTTCATGAGATGCAGATGTGAGTCAGTTATGGACTTTCTCATTCAAACCAATTTAAAACACATGTTGATAAAGTGTTAAACATCCTTGAATTTGATGAACACTTTAATAAATAACAGAACAATTATTCTCTGTTCCTTTTTTTGTGTAGTTGTTAGATCATTAACTTCTGTCTCGACAAAGTCCAGAATTCCTGGCCACTGTATACTCTGGATGAAAGGGGGGGTGTTTCTTTTGTTGTCTGCATTTTGCTTGATGGAATTGTCTGTGATGTAACTGTATATGTTAAGGCTTCTTCCATCAAACTTAGTCAGCAAACATGCTTTGTGACTTCATCCGTGAGGTATCTCTGAAGTAAATATAAGTGAAGTGTGTTATGAATGATACAATCCCAGGACAGCTCTACAATCTAAATTCTAGAAATAGCTCTCGCCAGCTGGAGACAATTTAACTTTGCTTTCATGAATCATTGAGGAAAGACTGACATCCCATGAGACTGTGGTGTTTTGTCCCCGGATGCTGTGGGATGTGCGGTTTATGATAGAGACAACTTGGACACTAACACTATTGTTGGGCAGCTGTTCCATGTACTTCATAACCCAGGAATGTCTTTAAAAGAGAAAGATTTTTTTTTTTATGTGTTGCCTTTTTTTTATTTTTGGTTAAAAGAAAAGTATCTCAGGAGTCAAGCAGGTGGAATCCACATGTATTAAATTCAGTTGTTGTACTGTAGAGATGGCCAAAGTTCCTGAAGTTCAGTTTGTTTCTGAACTATAGAACTCTATAGTTCTATAGTTCAGAAACAAACCCAATGGGAAAAAATAGTCAATACGAGAAAATAGTTCAAAAAGTTCTAATGAAATACTGTTAAAAGGTGATATCATTCAAGGGATATCACTAAAAAGGCAGCATTGGAGTGTTGTTATCGTCGAAACTGTACATTTGAGCGTTATCGCTGAGACGTTACTTTGGAGTGTTATCGACGAAATGGTACATACGAGGGTTATTGCCGAAACGGTACATTCGAGGGTTATCGCTGAAACGGTACATTCGAGGGTTATCGCTGAAACGGTACATTTGAGGGTTATCGCTGAAACGGTACATTCGAGGGTTATTGCCGAAACGGTACATTCAAGGGTTATCGCTGAACGGTACATTCGGGGTTATAGATGTGAATGAAACGGTACATCGAGGGTTATCGCTGAAACGGTACATTCAAGGATTATCGCTGAAACGGTACATTCGAGGGTTATTGCCGAAACGGTACATTCGAGGGTTATTGCTGAAACGGTACATTCGAGGGTTATTGCTGAAACGGTACATTCAAGGACTATCGTTGAAACGGTACATTCGAGGGTTATCACTGAAACGGTACATTCGAGGGTTATCTCTGAAACGGTACATTCGAGGGTTATCACTGAAACGGTACATTCGAGGGTTATCACTGAAACGGTACATTCGAGGGTTATCACTGAAACGGTACATTCGAGGGTTATCACTGAAACGGTACATTCGAGGGTTATCGCTGAAATGGTACATTTGAGAGTTATCGCTGAAACGGTATGTTCGAAGGTTATTGCCGAAACGTTACATTCGAGGGTTATCGCTGAAACGGTACATTCGAGGGTTATCTCTGAAACGGTACATTCGAGGGTTATCGCTGAAACGGTACATTCGAGGGTTATCACTGAAACGGTACATTTGAGAGTTATCGCTGAAACGGTACGTTCGAAGGTTATTGCCGAAACGGTACATTCGAGGGTTATCTCTGAAACGGTACATTCGAGGGTATCGCTGACGGTACATTCGAGGTTATACTGAAACGGTACATTTGAGGGTTATCGCTGAAACGGTACATTCGAGGGTTATTGCCGAAACGTTACATTCGAGGGTTATCACCGAAACGGTACATTTGAGAGTTATCGCTGAAACGGTACATTCGAAGGTTATTGCCGAAACGGTACATTCGAGGGTTATCACCGAAACGGTACATTTGAGAGTTATCGCTGAAACGGTACATTCGAAGGTTATTGCCGAAACGGTACATTCGAGGGTTATCACCGAAACGGTACATTTGAGAGTTATCGCTGAAACGGTACATTCGAGGGTTATCACCGAAACGGTACATTCGAGAGTTATCGCTGAAATGGTACTTTCGAAGGTTATTGCCGAAACGGTACATTTGAGGGTTATCACCGAAACGGTACATTTGAGGGTTATCGCTGAAATGGTACATTCGAGGGTTATTGCCGAAAGTGGTACATTCGAGGGTTATCACCGAAACGGTTACATTCGAGGTTATCGCTGAAACGGTACATTCGAAGGTTATTGCCGAAACGGTACATTTGAGGGTTATCACCGAAACGGTACATTTGAGGGTTATCGCTGAAATGGTACATTCGAGGGTTATCGCAGAAACGGTACATTTGAGGGTTATCGCTGAAACGGTACATTCAAGGATTATCGCTGAAACGGTACATTCGAGGGTTATTGCCGAAACGGTACATTCAAGGATTATCGCTGAAACGGTACATTCGAGGGTTATCGCCGAAACGGTACATTCGAGGGTTATTGCCGAAACGGTACATTTGAGGGTTATTGCCGAAACGGTACATTTGAGGGTTAACCCTGAAATGTTGATTTGTGGGTTATCGCCAAAACGGTATGTTCGAGGTTTATGGCCGAAATGGAGGGCTAGCGAACGGTACGCAATATCGATAATTATCAAATTTTTGATAATTATCGAAAATACGTCCGCAAGTTCAGAAAAACCTGAACTAGTTTGTAGTTCGGGAAGTTCTTTAAGTCTGAGTTCGGTCAAACTTAAAAGGTTGCTAAATTGGGTTGAAAAATGTGACCATTTTCATAACCCAATAATGTCAACCTCAAAATCTGAAGAAAATAATAAATATAATTAAGCAGTAAACTAAAGAGAAAGGTGAAATCCTTTAGTATTAACCTTTGATTTTGGCCATAGCCAATAGAGTTAGTTATTTACCTGTGACTTGGGCCATAGCCAATAGAGCTTGAGTTTCAGTAGTCCTGTTAACAATCTATAACAAAGCCCAGACAAACCATTTACTGGGTATAAGGAACAGTGATATTCTCATATATTCAGGCTCCTATATACCGTAAATTTATCGTTTGTACCACAGCTAGAAAAGTCCATGTATTCAATTATGAGGAAAAATAGAATACCAGTTTGTATTTAATTTCTATTTAGATTTTATTTCTATTACATGTTAAAATTCCATTCTATTGCTAATCTTTTTTGGGTATAAGCAAAGCAATAATGGAGCAATGCAACATAATGGTGCATGTAATATCAGTTCGTGCAGTGGCAGCTTGGGTAACACGACAGTCTGCCGTAGGTGATTTTAAACATGTAGCAGAATTACATTGCAAGAATTTTTAATGACAGCCATTGGTTAAACTCCAAAAGGCAAAACAAAGAAAGCCACTACTTTAATATCAAATCGCTGTTGCAGTCACACTACTGGGGAGCCACTACTGGCTCTCTGTGCATCGCAATGTTATGGTGGCCATAGATGCTACAATCCGATCGTACAATCCAGGTCAAATGATTGGATTGCCGGTCACTTGCGCAGCCAGCACAAGCTATGTAATAAGCTCTTATTGACTAATTATTTAAAAGAGATTTACTGGCCAATAATCATTTTACCTCAAAAATTTGGCCATACATGGGGGTAAAAATCTTGATCCTGACACTGTCAATCCCATGAAATCAACACTTGATGTGCTGATATTTCTACAGTTTTGAAAATAATGGTTGTACTTGTAACCTGCATATAAATTAGAAAACCTTAATTTGGTTCAATTCTATTGCCAAGAACCTGATGCTTAAAGGGCAACTGTGGTCTCCGAACAAGTAAGGGTTAAATAAAAGCCTTCAGTCTTCCCTTTAAAAGTCCTGGTTCACATCTCTGGCTGCAGCCTGTGAGATTATATTGTATTATAATATAAGAATTTTCAAATTTCCTGCTTCCGGTTGGTTGAGTGACACACCTGGAATGGTGACAGAATTTTGACAGTTGGTATGCTGTGTGCAATTTTGACTGTTAGTATGTGGGAAATTCCCCCTCCCCTCCCAGCATCAGAGTAATTGCTACTTACACATATTTGTTTATAGAGTAAGATGAAGACAAGTTATTTTTTTTAGTATAGTTGCCATTTAATCCTGGGGGAAATACCTGCACAGACATAAAAAATTAACTACAAGTTACAAAAATTCCTTGAAAACAGGAAGCATTCAAGCAGGAATTAGAGATGGACGAAATTTTCATTCTGTTTTTATGGATTTTGGGAAAATCACGAAGCTCCGTAAATCCGAAAATGGAACATGCTTTTGGGACTTCGGAGCCTATTTTCGATAATTTAATGAACGTTCGAGGCTATATTTGAAAATAGTCTTGAATGTTTGATAATCCTCGAAAATACAATCGTAAACTAATTTTGAATTTCCAATCGTATTTTCGAGGACTATAGAGCTTTCGAGGCTATTTTCAATAATCCTCCAACATTCGATAATTATAGAAAATAGGCTCAGAAGTCCCGAAATCCAAATGATCCGTCCTGTTTCGGATGAAACATTTGGATTTTGGAACCAAGGGGTTCCGTGTAGGATCTGGGTCCGAGATAGACCCAGATCCCATCTCTAGCAGGAAGTAATATTGCTGAACATTTCCAGCAATAACTTCTTACAAATTTTAGCTAGAAATGTGATTTAGGTTTCATTATGAAGGTACAATGGTAAGTTTTTTATATGACCCTAACTTGACCTAATTGGAGGCCACAGTTACTCTTTAAGCAGTCACTTATGGACACTTGTGCTGCAAAAGGTATTTCTAATGACATGCTTTTATTGAAGATTAAAGGACAACTCCACCCTCATAAGAACGTCTTTTAGAAAGAATGGCCTCTTTAAAATTTGTTGATATATCATAATTTGTCCTAGGAATTCATTACTGTATGCCTGCTATGCTTCTGGATGCTTCATGGAAACTGAGCAATTTAGAAACCTGTACTGAGCCTGTACTGAACCTGGGCATGCTCAGAAGAGGCAGACAGGGGATTAACATTCAGTCATTGGCTGTGATGTCAACTGTCAAATCCATAAGACAGTTGTAACTGGAAGAACCAGGAAGCAGAAACAGGGGCAACAAGACATTTCAGGTTAGACTTATATTTCAGATTTCAAACTATTACCGTTTAGGGTTTTGGGGGGTAATTTACTTGTATGTAAGTTTTCATTTTAGGGCTGGACTTGCCCTTTAACAGCCCATTACCATTGGCTATTTGAGAAAATACAACAATTCTTTTTACATTTGATGCTACTGGTGGTGTCTTTAATTTAAAGATAAAGAAAGAGAAACTGCTATTGTAAAAACATCTCCCTGCTAACAAAATATCCAAGTATAACCGAGCAATTGCAAGTGAAAAAAGCATTAGGACATTCCAGATGAAATCCCTGCCCATAGGAGCTTACAATCTAAGTGGGAGGAACAATATATAGATACAACTGTAAAAATTTGTTTCTGAAATAGAAGAGAAAAAATTACTTTTGTGTAATCTAAATGGTCCTCAGTATCCCCAAACAAGATATATTGTGGAACAAGACATCCATAAAGCATATTGTAAGTATAATTTATAGCCCAAATAAGCTAGCTTAAATTCATAGCTTTGTTTCCCCTTTCAACTTTTATTAAAGTAGTTGCCCCATTCCGACCCTTTCTAGTTCTACAACGTCTGTTTATATCTCCAGAATTGTAAATTACACTGTGCCCCGGCTGCAGGCTTAAAGCCCCATCAATAAGATATAAACTCCCATATATAATTAAATTAGTAACATCTGTCTTGAAGAAAGCAAACCATTGTTAATGTCTTCAAAAATGACCCTTATCCGTTTTGGCCATTTTGTATTTCCCCTGTGTCAAATTACATGTTGATTTAGTGAATTGTGACCTAAAACCATAAAACCTAAAACTATGTTCATTTGGAAACTATTGTAACTTGGTACGGTCAATAAATATTTCTAATTTATCAACAAGTCTATATAACAATATAATGGAGAATTTAATATACTGTAGATGTGGTTATGGTCATAATGGAACTGTGCTTTTTGAATGTAGAACAATAACATAGAACTTTTTCCTAGTTGAAAGTCCACTATATTTAGCTCATGGGCAGTGTGGGGGGGGGGGGTTGGATAATTTGCTGCCTCGAATCATAGAAAGGAAACACTATTTGGCATGTATTGCCATTGCAAATTCCATATATATGTCTATTGGCAAACTTCTATACTTTTCTTGAATGATTTTAATTATTGAGTTAACCATTTAAAAGAATTGCCTGCCCTTTTTAATTGGTTTCTCATGTTACTAATGGTTAACAAGGTAAAAATTGCCAGAAAGATATAAGGGATATCTTAGTTGGAAGCCAGCGCAAGTGGTTAAAAGGGGAACTGTGGTTCAAAAACAACTTTAGGTAAATTGACAGGAAATGCTTTCCTGAGTATTTTTGCAATTTACTTTCATTAGTTCTTTTACATAGTTTTGAAGATATTTACATTTTATGTGTGATATGGTAGCATTATCACCAGATCCCCTGCACTTCCTGCTCTGAAAATTTGTGTCAGTCCCTCCCTGTGTGGGATGCATTAAAAAAAAAAGACAAAAATGTACAGATCTTACTCACTCCATGCTGTGGGCTGTGATGTGTTGTCTCCCCTTCCTTTTAGTCCTCCTTCAGTCACTGGAACTGGAAAACTGGAAACTCTTCCTGTTTATTCTGCTTTCTGAGCATGTGCTAACTGCAGATTAGAAGGAGGGACTGGTATTTTGACCGCAGATTCAGAACCTCCCACCCCCTAACTTTCTGATAAGTGATTTCTTCATATCTTGGGCTGTGCAGGTGAGGTGGTTGATGGCTCATTTTAAAGGTAGGAACTTTCATTTCAAATCAACTTGATTTTGAGACCACAGTTCCCCATTAATATCATTATTGCGCCACTTTTAGGGTGACTATTACATTTAACAGCTGGTGCTAAAATCACGCAGTGGTTAATTAATAAACAGGAGCTGTCATGACCAAGCGCTTGTGCCTCTTGGTAAATTTCCCCTATAGCTACCTGCTGTTTCGGAACTTCTAATATTGACATAATAATTCTTTTAACACTGTCCTAATTTCCCCTGCTGACAGCTTGCTGAGCCAGGTGCTGAGGTTATTAGAAATTACAAGGGGTGTTAGTGACAGAGGGTTAGATTTCATAGAAGCCAAGAAGCAAAGATGAAAGTAAATGTTAATATTTTGGAGACAGGTGTAAAATTGTAAACATGAACAGTGATAGTCCACACAATGAGACAAATAATCGCTTGTCACATTTATATTACCCTGGTACCAGTTTTAGAATGAACTTAAGTCTCACATAATATATCCATATCAATAAATCCCTTTAGTTTAACTGATGCCCACAGAACCACTCACTATGCTTAGCTTTTATACAGGGACAAAAAGGAACAAAGATACATAGAGAGATTTTTTTAATGTACTGGTTGCACCTTTAAGAAGCATATTTAGGTAGTTTCAGGCTTCCGCATTGAATTTTCGAGGGCTACCAAAATCGATTACCACATTCGAGGGTTATCGGAGAATTCAAGGGTTACCATAGGCCGATACGATTATAACCCTTGTATGCACCAAACACCTCATTCTAGGGTATGGAGTACTAAAGTCGAGGGTTATCAATAAAATCTGTCTTGAACTTGGATTTGAATTCGAGTTCTAGTCCATCCCTAATGCATTTGTGGCCATACTGGGGCAAATCCAGAATTTCCAAGGGGGATTCCTCAAAGGGAAAAGGAGACATAGCAGAGAGCGATAAAGGAGAGCATATGTTTATGATAACAATTAGGAGGTTGCCTTCTCTCCTGCAGACCATGGGACATGCTCCTGGATGCAGAGAGTGAAGGACAGATTGTTTAAGTGTTTCAGACTGTCCCACAGAATCTGGGAATATTGGCAGCAAGGCCCCTAGACATTTTGCTGCCAAGGTGAAGGAAGAACAGTGCTTCCTTTAAGTTAACTTGGATCTTCCCTCTTTTTGATAATCAACATGAAAGCAAGGACATTTTGGATATAAAATGATAATTAACATGTAACATGTAAAAAATGTACCCAATATAAATTAAAAGTCCCCAAGTTTTCCCATGACCATATAAAAGTACACGGTAAGTTAGTGTTTAAACAAGTTTTGGTGATATGGACATGTTCCCCAGATCATTTCCCAGAGCCATTTAGGGCTAGGCCACACTGCTGCGATTTTTCTGCGTTTGCGCTTGCGTTTTTTCAAATCATTGGAATTGCGTCAACGCACCGAAAACGAGCGTTTTCGGGTGCGATGCGATTTGAGTTCCGCATTTTAAATCGCAATCACATGCTCTTCCAATACTTAATGAAAAAACGCATGCACAAACGCAACAAAGTTTTCCGCGTGCGATAGCATTTGCGTTGCAGTGTGGCCATGACCTTACAGTACATAACTAATGCTATTTTAACAGTATTTAATTAGAACTTTTCAAACTATTTGACTCCCATTGACTTTAATGGGTTCATTTTTGAACAATAGAACTTTTACTGACATTCGAAAACAAGCCATCTCTAAAATGCATATACACATAAAAACATATTTAATGGAAAATTATACCTACCAAAGTGACCAAAGCCTGGCATATTAATACATATACTAAAATCCCCCTATTTACCTCCTTATGTGCGATGCCTGTGCCTAGATACAGCTCCTTGTACATCTAGGTCGTATATTCATATGGGTTGTGTATACACCTGCTGATTTTTTCTTTCTTTCAGTGGCACAACCACATAATTGTCCCATGTTCATCAATTGGCACAATTGACTGCCGCAACTAAAAGTTCAGTAGCTCGGGCTTAGACCTCCAACCAGCCTCCTGGTTGTAAGAAATTTTCCTCTTGGTCCAGGAGCAGCAGGTCACAATAGATGCAAGAATATCATTGCCTACAAGGGAAGAGGAGGAATCGAGAAGGGCATTTATATATTATATGCAAACACACACACATAATTAAACATATACACGGATTATCTGTTGTATTCAGTTAGATCAGCTGGACTTGATGTTAATTTTTGAACACTTTTCGCTAGTCATCCATCTGGCTTTCTCACTTCATAATGACTTGTATAACAATGCACTGCATCGCAGCTCGTAGGTGTGAATGGTACTGTTCACTCCTATGAGTATATCTTTTTGGTACATAAAAGTGCACCATAACATCCCCTTGGGTCAATGAGAATTGACCATTTGCCATTTAATGTTGCATTGCATGTGACTGTATTTTACTTTCTCACTTATACACAATAGATGGTTTTTCAAGAAAATGAATAATATTTTATTTTTTTGCCAATGCTGTTTTTCAGCTTCTTGGGCCCTATGACATAGGACATTCTTGGGGGACTTTTGTTTCCTTGCTGCTGTTTCCTTTATTGTATTGAAACTGAATCTTTATTATACATATATGTATTACCAGACTGAAAACTAACCATGACTAATTGTTTTCAGATTAATTGAAACAAATGCAGATTCCTTCCCAGTAATCCTTGACGTTGTGTCATTTTGTGGACCAGCATCTGCCGTGGCCATGTTTGCAAGGTCATCCGTGCTTCCTGGAAAACAAGTTAACGTTACCAGAGTAAAATGTAAAGTGGGATATTTTAATTCATGTCTCAGTAGACACGTTTTCCTTCAGTGTGTGGGTGTTTGTCAGTCCCTGCCAGAATGTGATATATGGATTTTATTGTGAGTCAATAGTCTGTTTCCCTACTTGGACACAGTTGTTGAGGTTTGCTCTGTGGTCTGTGAAGCATTCCTAAAGCGTGAACATGCCTACTCTTCACAGTCAGTGGATGGAATTAGATTAGAGTCATAGGAACGAAGCAGAATTTTCCTTTCCTTGTAGTTTCCTATTTAAGTCCTTGATAATTTATAGAACAATCCAAAGCTGCAAGTTACAAGCCATGAAGTGCTATCTATTCCCCAGAATGTATATTTTAAATATCATTTTTTTAAGTCTGCTTTGTCGCTCATTTTAGATTCTTATCCTGATAAGAAAGGCAAAATAAATTAGTAACCATCTACATTTGCAGTCTAATAAGATCTACTCCAGTAGATGTGGAGAGCACTAGCAGCACTTTTGAAAGGGTCCAGACGCCCTTTCCCACCTTAATGCTGCCTTGCCTGCCTTTACGCCACCCAATTTGCCTTATGCCCACCCCCCACCCCCCAACACTCCAAATATGACAAAATGTGTACTGGGAATTAATATTTCTAAGTTCATTTTATCCAAGTGCTTTCTCTTTGAGATGCTGCAGGTTTAGTATTTGAGGACACAGTCAGGTATCAGTAGGCAACATTACCCGCACAACTTCACCATCCGTCTCATGCAAAGGTCCATCCACAGGGAGTCCAGAATGGTCCTGTCACTTCATCAGAGGGAATGTGGGGATGAACATTCCCTCTGGGGAAGAACATTCCCTCTGATGAAGTGGCAGGTTGCTGTCACGAAACGCGTCGGAGTACAGGCGTTCTCCCCTTGTGTGTATGGTCATGTATTATTCTGGCATAAAGTTTCCTTTTCTCATCCGATGCTGGTAGGAGTCCTCCATTTCTCTTTTATATTTGAGGACAGCTGGAACAGATTCTTCAAAATGTTTGCCAGGTCACAATGTAACTTAAAAC
The DNA here is from genome assembly GCA_019447015.1 of Hymenochirus boettgeri. NCBI lineage: Eukaryota > Metazoa > Chordata > Amphibia > Anura > Pipidae > Hymenochirus > Hymenochirus boettgeri. The sequence goes on along the minus strand of CM033476.1, from coordinate 135,201,335 downwards.
TACCTGTCCCCCAACAAAACTATAATGGTGCCTGTGACAGGGACACTACAACCCTCAGCCCATGGGTGCTCTGAGTACGCTTAGCTCACTGTGAAAACCCAAAAACCCAACTGAGAGTTGCCTGTCACTTATATATATAAACCATCGGTATCTGACACCAGGTTTGTTAAAAGGTACACCAACCTACCCAGCATGCACAGCTGTACAATAAAACTAATAATAATAACCGTTAATCCACTACCGCGTACAGGTAGGAATATAACAGGATACAGTAGAATATAATATACTGGTAAAAACGTAGTGTCTCAGAGCCAGAGTTCCTTAGTTCTAATTAGAGCAATCAGAGATTCAGCTAACGATTTGAATATCGTTTAATATAAACAAAAACAGTGCAAACAATAAACTACAAAAAAATATAACAGACAAAATACAACATAAGCAACAGTAAAACAACATGGGATGAAAAGTGAAATAATACTTAGTTTCGGTCCTTAATGTTCCAGGATGAAGGAAGTAGATCTGAGAAAGATGGAGTCCAGAGTTACCTGTCTTTAATATAACTCTTATTAGTCCAATATTAGATGGTAATGGAGAGCCAGCTCTTTGGGTTTCAGAGCCAGTTTTATACCCCTTAAAAGGGTGGAACCAATTACCCACACCCAATCAGAGAAAGGTGTGGGATGAGCTAGGAGGGTGATCTCCCTGACACCCCCACAAGGTGTCTGTCCCTGAAAACTCCCGTATGCCGATGGTGTAACGTGCCAAAGCATGTCTACTCCAAATTCAATATGGTTACTGCTTATTAACACATAAACCAAACCAAAGTGTCTCTGTCACGTTCCACACCAAGTAGACCATGGGTGTTTGGATTCCCGTGAAACAACTTTTACTCATGAGTCCACTTTAAAACCAGTTCACCTAAATTATGGTCACAGAAAGAGACATGAACCCTGATATATGTTTTGCTTTCTAATGTGGATATGAACTGGGATAAAGTACATGAGATGTCTTGTAATTACCCCCTATTGATTTCAGAGTCTAGAGTCTGTACTTGGGAAATACAGACTGGGACCACAGGATGTCCTTTCATCCTGGCTAACTATACATAATGAAGTTACCTGTTGGTATCCACATTGACCAAATACACAAAATACCTTATGCTGACAGAAAATAATAAGAGATGGGGAACTGAAAAATCACATACAATTATACAGTTAAAAACATAACAAACTGGAGAACCATATACAAATACAGGTTATAACATACATTTCCCATATAAACATACATTAAGCACATGATTGTGACAGTGCCCACCTCCCTGCTTCCTCTACAATGGTCACCTGAAGAGGGCTGAATCCATGAGAGTAACATTAATAAGTTGGTACCTCCCTGTAGTTTACTTCCCAGGTTAGTTGCGCATCTGCAGCCAGGCAAAATGGCAGTTACAAACATAGATCCTAATCAGATGAATCATTTGGTTTTCCCCATGTCTGGGAAAATACAATTTACTCAGATAATAAAATAATAATATATGAGCTAACCTCAAGATTCTGCAGTAAAAAAAAAAAGAACTACAGCATGATTTATAAACATTTTTTTTGCTGAATGTTGCGTCATTCCCCTTTCTAAGGATTTCTATCCATCTAACCATAAGGAGTTCCTGTATGTTGTACCTCCAGAATTTTGGACTAACTACAAACAAATAAAGTGCAATTTTATGAAGCATTCACTTGGTGCCGATGAACAAACGCTGCACGGAACGTTTCTAAAACGCATGAAAAGTCACGCTGAGCAAACAACACTTGAAGTTTAGTTCTTGAACATGAACAAGTCCAGTTGATCTAATTGAATACAATAGATATACCATGACCTGGATGAATGAGAACCTTCACAAGCATACTTGAACGTTTAATTTTTCGGTACCTGCCACTTCCAATGACTACAGCAGGCAGACGGTTTATTAATGCCAAAAACTTTAGAAAAACCAGCTGCCAGCCACCCTATTGAAAGTAGATTAATTTTCTAGAAAAAACGAGATTCTTTAACATATTTGATAATCTTGTGCACATTTTTAAAAAATCACTGTAAGGGTGTCTCATTCTGCTGACTAGAGATGGCCGAAACTCACTAGTTTCGTTCCGTCTTCAGATTCCTGGATCTCGGGAAAATCCCAAAGATCTGAAAATCTGAAACTGGAACGAATTTTCGAAAGTACGGGGCTATTTTTGATAATTTTCTAAAATAGTCTTGAATGTTCAAAAATTATTGAAACTATGATCGGAGATCATTTTCGAGTTTCCAATCTCATTTTCGAAGATTTTAGAATGTTTGAGACTATTTTAGAAAATTATCGAAAATAGCCTAGAACATTCAATTTTCGAAAATACGATCGGAAACTTGAAAATGGTCTCAGATTGTATTTTCGATAATTTCCGAACGTTCGAAGTTATTTTGGAAAATTATCAAAAATAGCCCTGTACTTTCGAAAATTATCGAAAATGTCTTGCGAAGTCCCGAAATCCAGAGGATTCGTCTCGGATTCAGATGGATCTTTTGGATTTCGGAATCAAGGGGTCCCGTGTCGGATCCTGGTTTGTGTCAAACCCGGATCCCATCTCTACTGCTGACTACATATCCGTGCCCCTTTGATACAGTATTTACTTGTTTTATTATTGTTAACATAATAATTTCAGATTTTCAAGGGAAAAGAATCGGGGCACAGTATGAATTTCTAACGAGCGGATTCCCCAGGACATAATACAATACATTCTTTCAAACACTGACTAACAGTTACATTTTATGATATTTATTTATTTTTATTAAAATGAGAAGAAAAATAAAAATATAAAAGAGGTTCAAACAAAAGAAAAGTTTAGTGCTGATATTTAGATATCCTGGCTGAAAAAGTTAATGTATGATAATTGTCTACTCCTAAAATTTAGACAGATAAATAATCAAAACACTTTACATTGTATTGTATTTTTTCTTCTCATTATTTGTAAAAATGTCCTCTGGCTAACAAACACACCTATAAAGGTACTTAAAAGGCAAGTCCACACCTCCTTCCATCTGACTAGTCTCTCTATGAGGGCAAGCATGCTTAGTGATCACTATGAGGCAGCATTGGTCATCGGGGCACCTGCTACCTTGAAAAAAAATGTTTTTCCAAATTTATAGTTTCTTATGAGGTTTATTTAAATTTTCTTATTACAGCTATCTACTTGTGCCCATTTCACACCTCCACTACTGTTTTTCCCCTACACACACCCTTCTGAGTCTGTATCTGTACCTGGTCATCTGTTCAATTTGTTTGATGTTAACTGTCCCAATGTGTACATTAAGTTTGTGATTTCTCCATTTCTTTTGTAACATCCAGCCTGATGAAGGGGGCTTAGGACTCCGGAAAGCTTGCTAAAAAATTTTTTTATCTAGTAAGCCAATAAAAGGTATCACAGCTCTACTTTTCTTCTCTTATGGCTAACGCGGTACAAACCTCAACTATTGCTTTTATTTTCTTTGAAATTGCATTTTAATTGCTACAATTTGGGGCACATTTACCCAGAGCCGCTATAGCTCTGGGTAAATGCTTCTTCTGCAATTTAATATCGCGTTTGCAAACGTGGGTAAATCCCGGTAAGGGATTTACCCACTGAGCAATTTTAACGCCAACTACCAGCTATCTGCAATCCGGTTAACGCAACTTTAACTGCATATATTTGCCCAGCGAGCCTGGGTAAATGAGGCCCTATATGTTCTCTAAAAAGTTCATCCTAACCAATTAACTTTGTTAGTGGCTAGCTGTGGCTTTAAATCAAATTGTGGTGGTCTTTTTGCCTATTTCCCTCCCATACGTTCAGTGCTTGAAGGTTGCTGACTCTCTTCTCTGGTCTAATTCCTTTGTTTGTCTAAATGATCTTAATAGAACTAAGTAAGAATCCTGTCCTATAAGGACTAGACTATCATTAGTATGTATGTATATGTTTGTTTATATAGCGCCACTTGGGGACGCAGCACTGTATTAGATATATTATGATATTATGTATAATATTAGATTTAGGATTTATTAAACATCAATGGTCCAATGTCAGACAGGAAGGGGAATCTGGAATAAGGCAGGATCAGCAGGCAAAGTAAATCCCCAAAATACACAGACCTGGCTGACAAGTACAGCCAGCACTCGCCATATCAGAAGACCGGCACTTATAGGGCTTTTTCAGGGTGTGACATCAGAGCGTGCATGCCTTTGCGCATGACAGCATCACCGGCGCGACCGAACCTGCCCACTTCTGATTGGCTAGAGAACCAAGCCGGGGAACAGATCCAGAAGCTCGCAGAGCCTGACAAATGTATGGTTAAATTAAAACTCTTTCATCATACCTTTAAAATGAGCCCTGGATCATATCTCTAGGTAAAATTTGTGAGAAGTTATATTGCTCTGAATCAATTGTTAGGCAGGAAATGTGGGTATTGCTGAGTAGGTTAGACTAGATGGTTTTACTAGAAGGTTCCAGCAATATAAATTCCTGAACACTTTCTGCTTTCACAAGCTTGTAGCTCTGTGGCCGGTATCTGCCTGCATTAATATTAATATATTATGCAGGTACTTTCAGGGATATTTTCCCAGAGCCGCACGTGCTCTGGGCAAATCTACTGGAAGAGATTTACCAAAAGTTTTATCGGCTATGTGTGAATCATACCCTCACGTAAGTATTTAACGCTAGCTGTAAGCTAGCTTTTAATATGTACACTAAAGGAGCCATCTGTAAAAACCCTTGCTTATGTCTATCCCCATCATTGTCTGAAGTGAGCATGCTCTGCCTCCATGGAAAGGTGGAGGAGCAGAGGGTCAATTGATGTCACACAAGCAACTGAAAGCAGGAAGTTTGAACATTAGCAACAATATAATTTCCCACAGGATGCAGCCAGAGATGAAATCCACCTCTTATTTTAAAGGAAAGTCTGTCTTTTATTTAACCCTAAATTGGTTGGACACCACAGTTACCTTTTAAGTGTCCCCAATGATCTACGTTCATACCTGGCTGAAATTCACAGTTCTGATCAAGTTGCCAGATCAGTAAGAATCAGTTAGGGACCCCTTTTAAAAACACATTCTTAGGGGATTATTTTGTTTATTATAGATAAGCATCCACGCAATTCCCTGCAGAGAAAAATGCCTGGTATATTAAGAAGCTTTGGTGTTTAACTTCCTTACCCCCAACTCATGTCCATCTTTCTTAATAGTTCCTCCTAACAACTTCCCAGAAATATAAAACATTGAATGGTTTAGACATTTAATGTGTCTAATCAGGCTCAGCTGTTGATCTTAAATCCTATAACTTCTCTTGACAAAGACATTCTCCTTAGGCGGTAATATTACAGCTTGAACTAGCAATATCAATAGGAGGTTTCATTATATTGCATCCCAAGGAAAAAGTGTTTTGTGAACGCTGTTTCCCTTTTAAGAGAGCATTATATTTTATTGACAAAATGCTTTAGCTCCATGGCAATTAGCAATGCCTGAAGCATCCATATGGAAGTCCGTTTTTCTTATTTACATTTTATAGGATACATCATCTCTCGGTTGAGAAATGTAAATCCTTTAATAAGCTTATAGGGAATTATTACATATGTTATAAATAAAAGAGGAAGGAATCAGTTAGTTGGCGTCAGGGTCATTCATAGAAAACTGCAATGCAACTATCTTTATATCTTTCATTTTATCTCTTTCTTTAAATGACAAAAATGGGGTTTAGGAGGGGCCCATATCATAAATATATTTATATGATGGGAGGGTCAATATGACCTTTAAAGTTGACCTTTCTCTCTACAAGTTTATGAGCAAGGTACAGAAGCCAAAATGTCTTGGGTCTTAAGTGGAAGTCTCGGCAATGAACAAATCCCAAACGCAAGGTTTGCTGTGTACGGTTGTAATAAATTACAGAATGCGTTCATCGTTGGCTCACAAATGTTTTATATCGGACACAAGTTTGAAGAGGTTGTTGAATCAGAGCATTGGTATGTTGCTGAGTAAATAAAGTCTTGGCATTGCCTTTAGGGTCAAGGTATTGTACAATTATCTAGGATGCTGCAGACAAACAGAAAATGATCGTACAGAATAGCCATAAATCGATACATTTCTGGTTAAACTATAGTATAAAAAGCTAATCATAAGGCCACACAGACAGGCTGGTAGTATTGCTGCCTCCTTCTGCTTGCTCTGTCCCGGCAAATATCAAATATGAAAAGGTTAGAAATGCAGGATATTCCTGGTAGGACTTAAAGGGCATGTCCACCCCCAAAACTATAATCCGCCCCACTACTGGCCCCACTGTGTAGTGTAGTAAAATCCTCACCTTACATCCCAGCTCCAAATGGTTCTTCAGTAATCCCCCTGCAAAGTCCAAAAAAACTGCCCAGAGAAAAGAAAGAAGGTGGGAGGGGGAGATGTGTAAGCAGAGCAGTGTCCATGGTGAGGCTGTGCAGAACTTATACAGTAAGAGTCACAGACACTACAAGAAGGCAGTGAGTAAAGGAGGGTGATTTAATGACAAAGCAAGCAAAGATTAATATGTGAGTAACATTATTTTACTTCTCTTAAATTGTAGTTTCAGATAATGTAAAGTTGTTTGAGTGAGTATAGTGACCTATTAAGTCCTAATAGAAAGCTAAATAGCCATGTAACTACCCTGCATAATTTCTTTCCTTAAACCTTCCCTCATGACCCACACAGCACCCTAACATCAGGTAGTATTGAACAGTTCTTTAAATTGAATTGAAGTGTAACATTTTAAGACATTATCAGGAAGATTCAATAAAAGTTCTTATTGTTTAAAATGGTGCTAATTTTGCCCCAACCAATCAAATATTATTTAACATTTGAAAGCTAACATCTGATTGGTTGGGGCAAAATTAGCACCATTTTAAACAATAAGAACTTTTATTGAATAACCCTGGATGTGTCAATTAAAACACTCATAAACCCAGTTTCACGGCAGATTTTCAAGATCCGCGGATCGTGGGTCTCACAGAATTTCTGGAATTCCACTTTCTGAATTTTGGTTCACAAATTTTCGAAAAGCGTTCAAGTATTTTTGAAAGTTCAAGGATCTCCGGTCGTTTGGTAATCCTTGAATGACTAAATTTGAGAACCCTTGAATGTTCGAGGATTATTACCGAAAATGGCCCACTGTTCTTCCCGCAGGGACGTGTTCCCTGGACCATGTCCCAGATTCCAGAGCCTTTAAACACTAAGTACAACTGCTATTTAAACCATTATTTTAGGCGGAAATTTCCCCCCAAAATTTTCCATTGACTTTAATGCCGAATTTTCAGATTTTTTTGAAAATCTGTGAATTCTCGAGCGGAACGGATTTTCGGAAGTTCGCCCATCTCTACTCATAAACTGTGCTGGTGCTCTGATAGGTAGGTAAATCTAATTCAAAATAGATTTCAACTTACTCACTGATTTTTTGACAAAGAGAGAGAGAAATCGAATTCCATTAGATGTGAACAATCATAGAGAGGTTAAGGATGGGAGGAAGCAGTGTAAAGGGGGGTCTATACAAGAGATGGTTCTGTGATGAGCGTAGTGGTGTGCCATTTAGGAAGAGATGACAAAGAGACAGTTGGAGATTGGAGATAACATTTCCCAAGGAAATACTGTACAGTTATAAAATGATGATATTGGCAACCAGAAGGCCGTTTATTACCTTACACAGAGTGCAGAGTGTTCAGAATGGAATCCTTACTGCAAGGGTACAACAATAAGATACGATAATTAGTGAAACAGGAGAGGACAAGCCTTTCTAGTAGTTTTGATGTTACCGGTCGCAGAGAGACAGGGAAGTAGTCAGCTAGAAACAAGAAAGAAGCAGGTGGGACTAAAGATTTGAGGTGAGGGCAAGAGAATTTGTGAAATTTGTGTGTGGATAAACTCTACTTTAGTCCTAGAACACAGCCATTTGGGGCTCGTAAATGATCGGCCCAGTGGATTGGGCAATGAGCCCTGACCGAATGCCCATTTCACCCCAATAAAGTGCCCATACATAGCATGATAGTCAGCCAAAACAGACATGCAAACACATTGTGTGTTGCGGATCAGCCCCCATGATCGCAAATGTGTATGAGCCATAAAGTTCAGGGTCAATTTAATGGGGGAACTGGTTTCAACCCTAATCTAGGTTCTGTTCAGTGATGGCACATTCAGCACAAACACTGGGCTATATGTTTATCATTGTGAAAATAAACCGCCATCCAGTCATGGACAGGGAGCTATTCACCTTGGGTCCATTACTCTCCATGTAGCTGATGCAGGAGATAGTACAGTACAATTAAAACAATGTGATGGATTTAGATCTTGTTGAGCCTCCTTTATAAAGAACATTTTGAAGAGATATAACATGTTGGGTTTCTAAGCGCTAACGTACAGTTTTTTCATTTGCAAATAAATTCCTTAAAATATTGGTGTGTCCTTGCATTTGAATAATTTCCCAAGTATGCGGCCAAAACATTTTGGAGGAGGACAAAACAAAAAATGACATAAGGTATCGCACTGCTAAAATGATGCATCTGTTTGAAAATAAATAGGTTTATTGTGTTAGTGAAACAAGTTAAACCCAGAAGTCTGTATTGCCAAAACTGCTTCAAAGAAACAAATTACCACTGGTTTGTTCATTTTCTTTTAACAGCAGACACATGTTTAGATACTCCTTAGCATAATATTTATCTATAAGGGATACTGTAATCCTTACTAGAAGAAAAACCCACTAAGGAGCATAATGAGCATATTCAAACAAAGATTTGCTATTCTACACTGAAGAGGCCCAACAAGGCTGCATGCATCAACTTTATTTACTGCTATGAAAGGACAACATACAGTACAGCAATGCAAATAAGTTGGAGGAGCACACTATTTCATTTTCAGTGGTTTATTCAGCAAAAAACATACAACGTTTCGGGGGATATGGCTTCCATATCATACCTGAGGAAGGAGAAGCCATATCCCCCGAAACGTTGTATGTTTTTTGCTGAATAAACCACTGAAAATGAAATAGTGTGCTCCTCCAACTTATTTGCATTGCCGTATTGCTGTGGCCCTTAATGTGGAGGGCTGGGAGGATTGCACCTATTAATCGAAGGCCGCGCCAAAGGGGGTGTGCTTGAGTGTACTTTATTGAAAGATTTGGACAACATACAGTATGGCATGGGATTTAAAATGTTTGGCATTCAAAAACAAATTGGAGAACCAAGACACTTTCATGGGACATATTTACAAATTGGGAAGCAGATGGGGTGCTGTGCCCATGAGGCAGGCTGAAAATATGCTCAGGGACCCTGCACCCATGGATCCAAATATTTTTACCATGTTTGCTGGTTTGCAGCTTAATTCAGTTAAGAGGAAGTTAGTGCCTTACAATACCTTTATAAAATGAACACATTTACTGTACTTTTAGCCATGAAAATGGTGATAATGTGGCTGCCACCTCAGGGATTAGTTGTGTATTTTTAATTCGCCTTGTTCTGATACCTAACTTGAACTTCTACATTGCTTTAAGTAAAGGGATATGTACATTTAATGAAAATTGCACTGCTCTTGTGGGAGACTTGTTTATTACATCCAGTATGTTGACTGTAATGTAAAGTTACACAAGAAGGGCAATTCATCCCTTCAAATAAAAAATAGCATAAATATCAAACTGACATAGTTTGAAAGCTGGCAAATATAGGACTAACCTGTTATGCAGCTGAATTTTTTCCTCCCACTCTCCTTGGTCTCTCAAAAGGTTTCCGCCTACTCTTCAAGCTATTGGGGTTTGTTATAAGCATGCAGTTGCTCACAGGATGCTGAATATATAAGTTAATTCAACTTATACGTGTGGTTTGTTACTGTTAGTTCAGTGTATCGACCAATTGGGCCGAAAAGTTTACATTGTTTTTTTAGTTTGTCCTCGACCATCGAATCGAATGAATGAGCAATCAGACAAGTTGGAAAACCAGGGCGGATCGTGTGGTTCTCTATAGACGGCACTATCAGTCCACCAAACTGTCAGCTGTGGCTACTTTTGCCACGACCAACAGTCTTTAGTACCAATGCCAAATGGTTGGTCGGGGTGAAGGATCTAAATCTAATTTGAATTTCTGGGGTCCAATGTATTGTGTTAGGTAGAATTGGAAAAGATAAGTGCAGATATGCATTGATATGGAAGAGACAATCGAAATGCGCCATCAGTTTTCAACAGATTTAAGCTTGAAATCTACTCGAGATGCCTTCTGGAAAATGGGGTGGTAATTATCTGAGATGTGGAAAAATCTACCCTTTGTATGGTATGCTTTAGTTGCTTACTTAGAAAATACCTGGGAGATATACAGGGAGATTCTATAAAAGTTCTTATTGCTAAAAAATGGTGCTAAATTTGCCCCAACCAATCAGATGTTAGCTTTTAAATGTAAAAGATCTGATTGGTTGTGGCAAAATTAGCTCCATTTTTAACAATTAGAACTTTTATTGAATCTCCCTGATAGTTTTCAATTAAAAAAGTTGGATTTATAGTTGTTCTTTGAATATGTCACATTCCTTTACTTCAACCAGTATAAGATAAGATAAACAAATACAATGTTTTTCCTATATGAATGTTGGTCTCCTGACAGTTCTCATGTAACTAAAGAAAATGAAAAATTAATGCAGTACAATGTAATGGTGGTCAGGGGCTTGAAGACTTTCCTAGTAATAGAAATGAGAAAATTATCAGAAATCTCAATTTGCTGAGGGATAAAGGATGTTACCGATATGTTTAGATCCCCTTATTTTCTTATTAAATAGGTTTTATCTTGTTCATCTGTAAGACCCGAGAGCCTGCATTAATGATAGCATTTTTATAGGAATAAAACATCTGGAATCATGATTCTTGTGTTTACTGTAAGGCACAGTAATCCTAATATCATTCAACACATGGCTATATTGAGATGTTGCAATTTTTGTTACAGGAAACTTCAATCTGTTATAGTATTCAACATGAATCAACTGAGACTTTGTCCGGAACAAAATTGTGGAATAACTGCAGAAAAATATTTTCAGGCAAACATTTGTAAATGTAATTCCTTGTCTTGGGACCACAGCAAAAAGCCTCCATGTTCCCTCACACAAACACCTGAAGATGCTAGGAATGCATTTAGCAGTAAACATGACAGACAGCCATGGAGAAACATGGAACGAATGCTTTAGAGTAGGAGGAAATAGTTATTAGTTCCATTGACAGCTGAATTAAATAGGTTTTAAGAGTTTGTAAAGTATATGTATGGAAAAAAATCTAGAATATTAAGAGGGCAATGTAATACCCTCCTCCTACTTTTGGGTACTTGCGATGTAGCATTCACTGTATTGTGGGAACCCAGGAACATTGTGTGCCTGTGCCAATGCCATTAAAACAAACTGGCACAGACCCCAGTTAGTTATAGTTAAACCCACAATAACCTGATATTACATCAGGAAAGTGAGGTTCCCTCCATTTTACCCAACAGCGTTCTATATTACATCTCCCTGTAAATGTTTTGACAATAACAGGCCCAGTTAGAAACTAGGTTCTATTGGCCATGTACAGTTTCTTAGAGTTCAGAGCACAGAAATGAACCAAATACATCAATGTTGCCTTTATAGAGGCACCCGAACCAGACAACCTTGGGGCTTTGAGTATATTAGTTCAATTTAATGTCCATCCTCCCAACTAATATTAATAGCCAAGCTTGCATCACGCTCAATAATCTTGAAATGGAGGCATGTAACTGTCAGTCCTGGACAGAAATCAGGAGAAATATAATTCAGGGACTTATGCTTGTGAATGTTTTCATTTATCCAGGTCATGGTATATCTGTTGTATTCAATTAGATCAACTGGACTTGAAGTTTAGTTTAGATCAACTGGACTTGAAGACATTTCGCTAGTCATCCGATTGGCTTTCTCAATTCAGAATGACTTGTACAAGAATCTGTGGAAATTATGTGCCCTGGAAAATCCCAAATTAGCATATCACAGCCAGGTGTTAAGGGCGTGATTGGATAGTGGCTATGAGGTGTTATAGGAACGCCCTGAGTAAGGTGTCAAAACAGCATTGTACATGGCAGACAGTTGGTGTCGACCCCCCCACCTCTATTTAAGCTTGGTTTCTTTATTTTCGCCTCTTAGCCACTATCCAATCACACCCTTAACACCTGGCAGTGATATGCTAATTGGGATTTTCCAGGGTACCTAATTGCCACAGATTCTTGTACAAGTCATTCTGAATTGATTAAGCCAGTCGGATGACCAGCGAAACGTCTTCAAGAACTAAACTTCAAGTCCAGTTGATCTAATTGAATACATTGAGAAAGCCAGTCGGATGACTAACGAAACGTCTTCAAGAACTAAACTTCAAGTCCAGTTGATCTAATTAAATACAACCTATATAATTCAGGGACCTTGGGAAAACTGGTAAATGGGCCCATATACAAAGCAACCCCCGATCATACTATGCCAGGATATAAAGATATCGTACGATTGTTAGACCTCCTCTGGCCAATTGTTTGATGATCGTCTGTTTTTTCCCCTATTGGAAGTTTTCATCAGACCAAATACAAATATGATACAGAGATTGCATTATCTTTATAGTTGCATGTGCGAGTCTCTTAAGGATTGCAATCTCGTGGTTTGGGGGGCTTCACAACTTGGATATCACCTTTAATGTTTTAATATGTTTATCTAATGCACATTGGGGCATGTTTATAATAGAACAGCAATACGTGTGTTGCAAAACTGATAGCGCTTAGTGTTTTGCAACTTCATAGTAATTTCTATTTGTTAACATTGTGTTATTTTACCTCCATGTCACAAAGCTAAGATTGCAGCGGTAATTGTGTAGTTCCAGTATAACTGATAAACACAGTAAATTGTAATAGATATTATTTTTTCTTTGCCTGTGTGCGTGGTCTTTTAACTATTTTACATGTTACACGTGTGGGTTGATCATTGATATTTTCCGTTGGCTGCTGAATCTCACAAATGTAAATCCGGAAGGTAAAAAAAAAAAACAACAACCATCTGTCTAGCCTTGTAGAATACAGCAATACATTACTAGCATCTGTACATGTAAAGAACATTTTTATGAACATTTTTAAAAAATGAACAGCAATACGTAAATATAGTACATGTGTTTTACAATAAGATAGGAAACGTGCAGGACTGTCTTTGGTTTACATTAGAGATGGGATCTGGGTCCGACACGGAACCCCTGGATTCCGAAATCCGAATGTATCGGACGGATCGTTCGGATTTCGGGACTTCGGAGTGAATTTTCGATTTTTATTGAACGTTAGAGCTAGTTTAGAAAATTCTCGAAAAAAGCCTTGAATGTTCGATAATACTCAAAAATACGATCGGAAACGCGAAAATAGTTTCTGATTGTATTTTCACGGATTATCAAACGTTCACTCCGAAGTCCTGATTTTAAGTTCCGTTTTTTTGGAAAACCTGTCAGTTTCGGCCATCTCTAGTTTAAGTGGCAGTATGCGCAAACCACTACAAAAGGGCTTTAATCAAAGAATAGCGCTAACAATGAGCTTGGCACCCTTTTTGGATATACAAAGGCTAGCACCATGGTTAATGCTTAAAAAAAATTATACTTACAATTCCACAATCCACCACCGCTTCCTCGGGTTTTACTGCTGCTGCTACGTACTTTTTCCGTTCACATGCAGCAGCAGTGGAGGCTCATCTGGTAATGGCCGTCAGCCATTGGCCGTGTTGTCACGGCCATGACTGATGGCCTTATCAGGAAGTAAAAGGGAGCAGTGGATCGTGGGCTTTCTCACTCTGGGGGCATATATGACAAGTTTAAGCAAAACGTAACTAAGGTTTGGGGGGTTCTGCGTAACATTACATTTTTTCCGAAAGGGTGGACAAACCCTTTAAATGCAACATCTATGGCAATTGACTTTTCTTTTTTAATTCCATGAAACTTTATTAAACGTCACACTCCTTGTAAAGAAATAATTGCTTTTGGTAGTAACATAATTACTAATAAATGTTTCTGCAACTCTTACACTTGTCCATCAACCCACAAGATGTCCTTAAACGAACCCTCCTTATTGTTTACATTGAGCTTTCTAGAGCTGGGTTTTGTCTCTTGGAATGTTTCTTAAAATGACCATATCACATTGTCTTCTAACAACCCAGTGTTTATATGATGGCTTTGCACTGGAGATTTCTGCTCTTGCGCATAATGGTGAAATTTGCTGCTAGTATTGAAAGCCCAGCATTGTTCTTTGTGCTTCCTTATTAGTATTCCTTCTAGTGTGACTAGGTTGATTCCATATGGAGATGACTGCAGCCATTGGCACACGAGAGATGGAAATATAGAATTACTCAGACATCAGCTTAGCCTCTTTCAGTTTGATCTGACTGCCTCCGATTTTCAAATATTATTTCTTTTCTACAACGCTATACATAAATCAAGAAGTGACTCCATAAACTTTATCCACAAACAATGGAAATTCAGGTCAGATGTACAGTTGCGAGACTAATTAGATGTGCCAGAATTCGTATACATTTGGAAAAGTGGGGGGAAGTGATCAAAGAGATATTGCAGTGACAGAAGGAGCCTCAATCACATTGTACCTTTCCGGCTTGGAATAATGTCACAAACTGCGGGATCTATAATAAGTGGAAAGGGAGAAGAGATGGACTCTTACAATATGTTCAATGTGAGATGATATAAGACGAGCCCTTTACTCTTTAGCAAGTTATAGTAACTAATGTTGTGTCGCTGGAACACTGTGTATTGGCAACCAATCTTTCCTTTACACAAATAACAGAATCAACCCATAACCCGTAACTGGCCATAAATCATTGGTTTGCTTACTGCAATTTGATAGGCTTATTTGATGAAGGCATCATTAAATATAATCCCCTGTGCACCAATAAAATAAATAAAAGCTGTTCCAGGGGTTTTTAAAGAGGCTGAGTTGCATTTGTCTCTATATTACTCTAATAACATTGATTAATACAGTATAATATAATACTAGAGATGGTCCCAACCCATTTCTGAATCGGATTTCATGGATAAAAATGGAACTCGGACTTTACTGATTTTTTACTTTTTTCGGATTTTTATGAACTGCAGAACTGTTTTAAAAATTGTTTCTAACATTGGAGAAATTTAGACTTTATATAAATCGCCAGTCTTTGAAATTTCTCGAAATCTCGGAAATAGTATACAGAAAGACTAAACGGAAACAAGCGCATGAAGTTTCCGGTAATGGGTGGTGGTTTTTTTTAAAGACTTTGGACATTGATACATGTTCCCCAGACCATTTCCCAGGCCCCTGATCCATTTACAGTAAATTGAGTCTAAAACCGTAATGGCACACTCACATACCTGCTAGTTCTCTCCAGTGCTGCTCCGTTCAAACCCCATTCCAAAGGGCCAATCATCACTGCAGAGCAAAAAGTGTGAAAAACAGGTGATAAAAGGGGGAGATCCCCTATAGTTTATTCAGACACAAAGCCATCCAACATTTCAGAGGGACGTGTCCACCCTTCCTCAGGAGTCAGCGGATACATCCCCCCCAGAAACGCTGGATTGCTTTGTGCCAGAATATACTATAGGGGTTCTCCCCCTTTTATAACTTGTTCATCAGAGTAGCATTCTCGTTCCTCTTTTTGTTCTCTATGTACAGTAAATTACCAGTTTTTTTTATCTCCCATTGACTTTAGTGTGTCCTTTTGCGGATTTTCAGATTTTTATTGAAAATTAGAGAATCTGCAAGCGGAGCGAGTTTCAGTGAATTCAGCCATCTCTATGTAATGTTAGTATAATGCTAATAAGAAACCTTTCTCTTTCGACTCCTAATGCTTTACTGTCCCTTCTCTGCCTATCATACTTTTTCTATCCTTCCCTGCTGAAGTTATTTCCCATTGAAGATATACCATTGCGCAATTTGGATAATCTTTTACTAGAGCGTTTACTTCCTTACCAAAGCAATGTCCCTGACTTTTCTTCGGGATGAAGCACACTGGGCATGCCTGTACCGCTGATACAGGGAAGGGGAAGAAAGATTGCACTTAGGGAGACCAGAGATGTATCATTTACATTAATGGTTTCTGGGATATTAATCATCATAAAATGTATTTCAGATCATAGTTAGACTTTTAATCTCTGGTCGTGGAAGGTAAATCATATGTAAAAACTGAAAAATAAAACATTTTTAATTGAGACATTCGGCAGGTTTCCCATATGGCTTTGCCACATGCTGAGGAACATGTTCTCATGTAAATCCTACGCTGACTGCTAATGTCATTTGTGCGCCCCTGCAGTAATCTGGTTGACCACTGAATTAAGTTATATTAAGATTAGAATTGAAATACGATAGAGGGTCATAAAACATGTCATGTCCCACCTACTATTGGATTCTAATCCTTTCCAACAAGAGAATAATGTTTAAAGGGTTTCTAAAAAACATATGTTTTGTTGCTACTACCCACACCAATGGAAAGCCAATATCGTTAAGTGACAGATATTTCCACTTTTACTCTCATTTTAGTAAGTCGTTATTATTTTCCTATATATCCCCCATATATGATGGTCCTAATCTTTAATGCCTAGAACAGGGATTCTCAAACGGTGTGCCTCTAGAAGTTTAAAAACTACAACCCCCAGAATTTCTCAATTTCTCCCTGTGCTTCCTACCTGGCTGGCAGAATGATGCTTCTGGTCCTAAGGTTGGAGGCTAAAATCTGCAGCTGAATAGGGAAATGTAGTGAGGAATCTATTGAGTTCTGTAGTCCCATATAAAAGCACCATGGACTTCCTTGGTGACATATCCTAATAATTTATAGCAGGGGATACATTGTTCATTATAATCCAAAATCATTTTGAAAAAACGTGTCTGGTGACCCAAAACTCACCCCCCCCTACGTTGGGCTGCACACACTATTACAATTGGAGGAATGTTATCCACAGTATGGGTATAAAATGCTCTACATTTTGGCCAGATCATGGACCGTTTTGAGATGCAGAAGTAGCCCGGAGCAGCGAGGGAATGTTTAGATAAGTATATCTGTTGGTAGAGACTAGGGATGTGGCCAAGCTCACTGAAATTTATTTAGCTTGCAGATTTGCACATTTTCGAAGAAAACCTGCAAGGAAATTAAGGTATAAATAGCAAGTAACTTACTGTAAATAGCTCAGGGACCTGGGAAATGGTCTGGGGAACACATATCAATGCCCAAAATCTTCAAAAAACACCGTCCAGTACCGGAAATTCACACGCTTCTTATTTTGTCTTCTTTGACTTTTTTGGACAATAATGTCTTCCTTTCACCAGACTGTTTAATATTATCCATACAAATTCCACCACCTCCTGTTTTTTTTACAATCATGCTAAAACAAATTACTGTTACTTAAAGCGGGGTACTAGAGATCGACTAGAATTCAAACTCGAACCCGAGTTCTAGCCGAACGATTCGAATTCGAACAAATTCGGACTTCTCAAACTATCCCGGATTTTCGATATTTTCGGACTTTCGATTAAAATGTCCAAAAAATTTCGAGTAAAATGTCCATGGTATCTAGGCGCAAACATCGAATCTACGAGTAAAGTGACCATTAAAGCCTATATGTGAGCATCGAATCCGCGAGTAAAATGTTCATGGTACCTAGGCGCGAACGAGCTTAAAAATAGCACGAGTGAGAGTAAAACTGATTTTTCGAATGTCCTGGATATTGGAACATGTTCCCCAGACCATTTCCCAGGTCCCACAGCTATTTACATTAAGTTACCATTAATATTTTAATTGTATTTCATTAGAACTTTTCAAACTATTTGACTCCCATTCACTTTAATGGGTCCGTTTTCGATCTTTCGAACTATAAGGAACGAAAGTTCGTCCATCTCTACTGGGTACACACAATGACAGTAACGATAAAGCCCAATACCGTCAGATCCGATGGTATCGGGGCTTTATCACCAGTGTGTGTAGAGTCTTTCCCATACGAACATTCCCTTCGGCTTCACGGTTGTTCAGGAAAGACCGAAAATGTCCCTTGGCTGCGGTAATCTTCCTGTAGAGTCAGCTGCAGTTGTGGGAAACCCACATTCCTGAACTATCTCCCTGTGCTGTGTATATTCTGTGTATAAGGAGAACACTCTGGACTGTGTGTATCCTGATCTTTGAAAAATGACGGACAAGATCTTGTAGGTCTGCCATGTGTGTATCCAGATCAAGTTTACAAGTGCCAGATTTTAGACCATTTTAACACTGTCTATCTCTCTGACATGATTAATAACAATCTTTGCAGAGGATCTCCTACTTTCTTTTACATTGTCTATTCAATATGATGTCTCTACTGCCACCTATCTGTAGGATCTTTATCTCTCTTCCCATTTAACTAACCACAGAACAAAGATAACAGAAATTCCTTTTCTCCATTAATTTGTCTGAGCTATGTACAATTGTTTTTTATTGCTATTACCGCTAAGCAGATAATGCGTTCCTTTTTTATCTTGTGGTTCTACAGAATTGCCTAGGGATACTCAGTGAACTTATGTTCATTTGAGCCATGAGAGAATCATGCTATTTTTATAAGAACTGTATGATAGATAGACATTTTCAAAAAGACGCAATGGTGTTCGTCCACCAATAGAGATGAACATTATTGGCCAATAATATTGCTACATGTATGGCCACCTTTATACATAAAGTCACAATGCCAATAGTTCCCTAAGAACCTATTACTAGCAAAGAGCGACAAAAAAAATACAGAGCAGGGGGAGCAACCCCAGGGGGCCACAGGAGCCAATGGGGACCCATCTTTTTAGTTTTCCTATGACCGATATAGCCTCCTCCCAGAAAACCACTGGGGATTAAGCAAGCATATGAGCCCAATCAGTTTTGCTGGGGGCCCCTGTGATTCCTACTTACGCCACCAATACCAAGACCTTTAAAAGAAAGACATAGGGGTCATACACTAAGAATCCTTATCGCTAAATTTAAGATTGCTTAGCCCAGAAAGCCATATTCACCAAAGGCTTTGCTACAGATATTGAAAGGGGTTTTGTCTTCTGCACTCTTTTAAGCATTAACAGGGAGTTTCTACCAGAGCCACATATGCTCTTGGTAAACACTAGAGGCTGAATAACTCTGGATGAATATCTACCCACGTAAGTATATATAATACATAAGGCTCTGGCATTTCAATGGGGAGGTGCAGTGGCGAGAATCTATATTACAGAATCTATATTACAGTCATCCATTTTTGTACACTGACTGACTGACTGAATTACCGATAAGGAGTGAGCGGCCGAGTCAATTATCACTCACAGGAATGTGCTCGCTCCTCCTTATCAGCACAGTAATTCAGTCAGTCAGTGTAACGAACTGAAACTGCACCGGGTGAGAGAGGATGTTTATTGTCTTCTTTTAGTTTGAGATAGAAACAACAGTTAACTATTTGTATTTTCAAAAACGGGCTTGTAATCTACATTACTAATACAGGGAGGGGGAGAGATGCAGGGGGGAGACAGAGTGTCTGTGCTGGATTTTTCTTTTTTTGACTATTATATTGAATATATAATACACTACCTACAGTATAATATAGGGATATTACTTCACCTCGGGGTTCCCTGGCCTCTATAAAAGCACTCGGCCTAAGGGCCTTGTGTTTTTATATGGTCAGGGAACTCCTTGGTGGCGTAATCTCCTTATATTACACTGTAGGTAGCATATTATACCTTATATAACTCTATTAGCTGGCATTAAATACTTGCGCTACACCAGCTGCACAGCCTTTGGCAAATAGACTGTGGTAACTTTAAAGGAACACTAAACAGATTTTGTGTACATTGTTAAGCACATAAAATCTGTTTCTATCATTCACAGGGAGGTGAGAATGCTTATTCCCACCTCCATGTGAATAATAGAATGCCCAGTGGTCACTGGAACTTACCTTACCGCCACTCCACTCACAGCTGCTTTTGAGCTGTCTGGACCAAGCGCCTATCTTTAGCGCATGCGCGCCAATACAAAAGATAGGGGCGCTATCAGGGAGGTGGGAATAAGCGTTCTCATCTCCCTGTGAATAATAGTAAGAGATTATGTACTTAAAAAGTGTACCTTTAACCTAGAGGTTAAAGTCTTGCTAACCAATTATAAATTGGTTACCACGACCTGTAAGGTGCAATTTTGACACAAAACATAAAATTTTAAAAAGTTGCTAAATTGACACTAGTTGAAATGTTGCAAATGGCACAATGTCACCGCAAAACTGCTCTTGAGCCAATTTTCATGATAAAGAAACTCGGTGAATGACCCCCAAAGTTTGTCTTTTTTTTCTAATAGTAATAATAAAGCCTGTTGCTTGTTCCATGATTTTCATGGCCATATGACACCTTGTGGGTGAGGACACAATACATTAGAAAGATGTTCCAATCATATGCTGTACGGCAAATATATTTTGGACTTTGTTAATAAAACGTCAAAAGAAAATTTCTGCATGTGAACCATTTGTAACACATACTGTACATTCAGGAAATACAAACTGTACTTTTGTTTTATGCCAGAGAATGTACAAAGAACAAAGAAAATCTGAATTACAATGGGGTGCAGAAGGCCGGTGTGAAAAATGCCATAAAATAAGTTCGCCTTTTCCCAAATAGAAGTGCTAATAGTTTATTTTTATCATTTAACAAAGCAAAGTTCATGAATAGAAGAGAAATCTTAATTGAAACAATATTTGGTGTGATCCCACTTTGCCTTCAAAACAGTTTAGATCCCTTTAGGAACACTTACATACAGTTTTAAAGGGAACTAAGCAGGCAAGTTGTTCTTGTAGAACTAGTAACAGATCTGTGAATGTTGGCTGCCTCAAATCCTTCTGTCTCTTTAAGTAGCTCCAGACACATTCCGGACTTGTTCTTCATTTCTTTGAATATTATTTCTTAATAAAATTGGCTGTATGTTTGGGTTCTTTAGAAAATTGTATTTGGCATATGTGGTGGAAATTTGTTAAACAGTAGAAAAAGGGGAAAATAGAAAAATAGCTCCAGAATTGCTGCTTCATAAGTATCCCCCCAATTAATGTACTTATGTCTTTAAGAGATGCTTAGGGCTTTATTCATTTAAAAACTGTATTTCCATAGACACTGATGAGAAGGGATACTGTTTTAAGTGAGTTACATTTGCAGATGAGATCTGGTTTGTCTGTTTGCAAAGATGACGGGTAAGTCCCTGTTTTAACCCCATAGATCCAAAAAAAGCCATTGATATTAACAGATGAGTGGATAGCTAAGCATAACCAGGGGAATGTAGGAATTGACGCCACCTAATTTCATGTGAACCTACAACCAGCCAATGCAAAGTGGGGGGGGGGTTCCAATGGGACTTGCATGAAACTTGGAGCATTTGTGTAGAGGCAAAAAGGTTTTTCATGATAGCACGCCTTTAGAAATCATTTAAAGTTACTGGATCGTAGGAACATGGAAAGGAAGGATTACGCAATGTCTATTCCTGCCTGAATTAAATTATAAGTAGGGTCGAAAGTTAAACTAGATGGACACATGGATTTATTCAACCTTAAATATTTAATTTGGCTTATTTTGTATGTTTTGGTTGTCGCTAAGCTGTTTTAATACAATACTGTGGTAATCCTGTGACCTCACTGTGCCTTGTCAGTGACATCAAAGCAACCCCATAACATTATTGAGCCTTATTTATAACTTAAAGTTGTGTTGTCCTTTTCCAAATATTGTTTTTGAGTTTTTTTGCTGTGACTTGCCATAAGCTCTTTTTTTTATGTCAAAAAGAGACTTGGGTTTGTCTACACACACTTTGGTAAAGGTATCACAGCTCTACTTTTCTTTTTCTAAATGTGATTTTAAAGGTAGAATGCTACATTTTATCTTAAATGTTAGAGGACAGGTATACTCACCCCAGCATCGATCCTCTTGTTTGATCCAATATAAGTAACCAGGGTGAAGGCCTAGCAGTTTAGCTCCTTACTCTGGGTACTTTTAAAGGGAGGAGGGGTTCAAAAGTTAAAAAACTGTAAAATGTCCAATATTGTTGTGTTTTGTTAGTAACCAAATAGGATTTGCCCCTTTAACATGATTAAACCAGAAAAGTGAAAGATACAAGGTGAACTAGAATTCAATGCCAATGCAAGAAACGCAATTTTGTGGAAAAATTAATTTAAAAGGACCAAAATGTTTTAATGTCCTAAATGTCAATAATACAATAATATCCATTAATCCATTAAATAGGAAACCGATTCAACTTTCCTCCTGAATTTGAAATACTTAATAGAAATGACAGTTTACTTCCATCATTCGTTGGCCACATTTCATTTTTTTGCACCACACTAAGCAAACCACAGCAAACCCAATATGTAATTTCCTTTTTACTACGGTCGTGGAATAAATTTGTTTGACGTCAGCTTTAACTAAACTTTAATGATAACCATTAGAAGATTAGAAGGCATTGTGCGGTCAGGGAGCTAAGATTCCTCTGAAGGACATTTCTTTGAGCCCTTAGTATTACTGTCCAAAAATAGAAAACTGGAAAATAATTTTATCACGCAAGCTGTTTAAATGGGACACCTTACAGTAGGTTAATGTTGATCAGCCCTACTACATGATAAAGAGGATCACAAAATATCCTCTGACAATATTTGAACAACTGTGTATGGAGCTCAGACTGAGTGATCGCCCTCATGTTAATAGGCATTTAAGAATACAACCCCAACTTCTTAAAGCAAAACATTGGATTGTGCTTGTGAAGATTTTCATTCATCCAGGTCATGGTATATCTGTAATATTCATTCATCCAGGTCTTGGTATATCTGTTGTATTCAGTTCAACTGGACCTAAAGTTTAATTCTTGAAGACATTTCGCTAGTAATCCGACTGGCTTTCTCAATTCAGAATGACTTGTACAAGAATCTGTTGGCAGTTGGAGAAAAGCATCTTCAAGAAAAAAAAGGAAATACCTTTGAAGATTATAATGTCAACATATTGGCAAAGGAACGTGATTGGTTCAAGAGAGGTGTCAAGGAGGCCATTTATGTGAAAATAAAGAAACCAAGTCTAAATAGATGTGGGGGAGTTTGACACCAACTGTCTGCCATGTACAATGCTGTTTTGACACCTCACCCTGGGCAGTTCCTATAACACATTTTAGCCACTATGCAATCAACCCTTGCTTTCAGAAGGTCCCTAACACCTGGCTGGGATATGCTAATTGGGACTTTCCAGGGTACATAATTGCCAACAGATCCTTGTACAAGTCATTCTGAATTGAGAAAGCCAGTTGATCTAACTGAATACAACAGATAAAACATTGGATTGTGCGGTGATGATATAAGACTTTTCAGTATAATATCATCCAACCAGAAGGAGAATTAATATGATTTATATCAATATGTATACAAATTGGTTTCATGGATGACTAGCATTTGTTATGCAGTTATTTATTTAGCCAACATAAAAACTTATAATTATCGTAAGCCCTTCTAAAAGACCAAAATAATAAACTGTCTTTATGGTAGGAGACATTTTAGTACAACTTCACCTTACCAGTGAAGAACTAATATGATCTAACAGCGCCATGAATAAATGGATGGATATATGCCCAGCAATTAGAGATGTCCGAACTTCGCAAAATCCGGTCCGCTCGAGGATCCGCGAATTTTCGAGAAAATTCGAAAATCTGCGAGCGGACCCGTTAAAATTAAAAATACCATTGAAATAACGAGATTTTTTGTATTTTCGAAAATTTTTGAAAATACGTTTTCACGTTTTTTCGAAAATATTTGAAATTACGAGTTTTCATGTATTTTCGAAAATATGCATTTTCGAAAATACAAGTAATCTCTCGTAATTTCGAAAATTTTCGAAAATATGTATGTATGGGATTAGGAGAAATCCTTGTATTTTTAAAATTTTCGAAATTACGAGGATTACTTGTATTTTCGAAAATTTCTAAAAACGCGAAAACTCGAAAAATCCACGAATCGGAAGTTCGGATGGCGGAAAATCCGGAAAAATCCGCCGTTCGCGGAAGGGATAAATCCGCGGCGGATCCGGGTTCGGATCCGCGAACCGGCCATCCCTACCAGCAATGGCAAAATTTACTGCATCTAAGACATCCAACCTAAAATAGACTTTAAAATTCTATTTTCATATGCTTTATCAGGCTGTTAATATGTGTAAGTATCTTTTGTTGAAAAGAAACATGCAGTATTGCTTTTTAAAAGGAAAAAATCTATAGTTTCAGTGCAGCCACCAATGCATTTGTTGAAAAATAAACAAATGTAGTGAAGAGCGGATAATTTTGGTTTCCTGCAGGTTGCCTTTTTGTTTCTATTACAGGGAAAGTTCTATGCGCCACTAATATTTATCTACTCTCGAATAATAGACCCAACAGCTGATGTTCAGGTGCAGTGTACTTTAATAAGAAATCTGTATAACACAATCATTTTAGGGCACAGGGCTACTATATGTCTGCCAAATAGACCAATGATACTCAAGGTATATACTATACTACCGGTATATGCATGTTCAATATACAAAAAGATAATTAATGAAGGTACAAGGGTTTTCACTAAGTCCTCCAATGCCCGATACTATCGGCCTACCTGTAGGAGTCAGTTCATTCTTGTGGATTTTGGGCAATAAGTAGAAATTTGGGACCACTTGTAGAGATTCTGCTTCCTTGGACGTAATTATTCTCTCCTCCTGGGCATTATCTATACGATGTAACAGCCGTTTCTGGAAGATTTCTTTGGGATCAGATGGCAACAACTTTGAATTTGCCCAGTAACTTTGATCTTAAAGAATTTGATAGAAGTGCAGGCACGGACTGTTCACTAAGGAAACGGTTAGCTGAATATTCTGGGTGGCTGACGTCATTGGTGAAGGACAGAGGTGAGCGTGTTCCTGAAACCGCTAAGTCAAGCGGGTCTGATCACCCTGGCTGAATATCTGGCTAAGAACTGTTTGCCTGCACGACTATACCTATCGTTCACACATGGAACCTGGACCATAAAGGTGACTGTGTACCATCTAAAAAAGCAAACTCAAACTGTTCGAACTGGAGACCATGGTAACCGGTCCATGAAAGGACTTTGCTTCTAACTCCAAAAACCACTCTGCTAAGCGGCTTTGTGATACTCCGAACCAGGGACCCAGTGTGAAGGTCTGTAAAAGGGATCGGAGGATTATCAACATCTTTACTCCGAATCAGGGACCCACCAGAAGGTCTGTAAAAGGGAACGGGGATCAAATGTATAGCCAGGGAACGGGGATCAAATGTATAGCCGCAAAGTGAGTGGACTTTAACAACATCACGATATTGGAGTGGAGAGATTGGGAATCCCCAAAACCAGGGACCTCGCAGCAGGATCCTTAAAAGGTGTCGGGGAACTCTATTGTACATAAAGGCACAAAAAAAAGAGATCCATTGGAGTCACGTCCCAGTATCTACTTTATTGAAAGATGTGTGACAACAAAGAATAACACAGGAACGATAAGTATCGATCTTTAACTGTTACTAATTATCTGAGAGACATTGGTTAATTTCAAGTAAACAGCCACGATGGCTCCAGCCTTAGGTCTGGTAGCTCCGGCCCGCGGTAGGGACCGGAGCGTCTGACCTGAGGCGGGCGGGGCCAGCGGGGGATGCTGGGAGGTGTAGTCCCGGTCGCGGCCGCGGCCGCCTCCTGGCGTGTTCCCGCGAGATTCCGGCCGCGGCGTTGCGTATGACGTCATCACGTCATTACGCGAGCCCGGATTGGCCGCAGGCAAGTCCTCCACTGGGGGGTTAAGGCAAGTCCTCCACTGGGGGGGTTAAGGCAAGTCCTCCACCGGGGGGTTAAGGCAAGTCCTCCTGTATGTAAATTCAGCCTTAGAGGAAACAGTGATTGAATGCAGGTTGGTCTCTATTATACTGTACAAAGAAACATTATAGAACTGAAGATGACTAACATAATCCAGTGAGGGAAATGGATGATCTCAGAAATGAATATAGGGTAGCTAAACTGGATTTGAGCAAGAAATGTCCCAAGCACATCCAAGAGCACAGGGTTCAGATTCTTCCAAGCACCTGATGAAGGGGGAGGAGCCCCCGAAACGTTGTGCGTATTTTGTTGATGGTTCAATAAATTTTCTTCACTTTCAAATGGTGTGCGATCCTTCAAAATTGCTTTGACTATATTAGCTAAACTGGATTCCCCATAGGGGGATGTGAAGGATTTTTAAGTGCCTGAAAGGGATTTATCCAAAATGGCTATCCCTTGAATGAATTAACAATGATGGACATTTGTCTATAGGAAAGAAATAGGAAATATTTAAAAGTAGTTCAAGTGATTGCATTGTTTTCACAAACTTTTCATGTTATTTTAAATGGTAGTGACTACTGTGAGATCAACATGTGCAGCAATTATTACATCTCAACCAGACAGCCCATTATTTTTATTTTATATTATTCCACGCTCTCCTGGTGCTTTTGTTTGATGGTGCTGTTTCCCTCCAACTGCCAACCACATTCAGTTAATGCTTATTCTTATAAAATATAGTTGAGAAACGCGCTCTTTCATATTATTGTATTTTTATTGTGACATGCTGTGATGCACAACCTTTCAGGGGTCCTCTTCCTTCCTCAGGTGCACCTGAGGACCCCCGAAACGTTGTGCATCACAACATGTCACAATAAAAATACAATAATATGAAAGAGCGCGTTTCTCAACTATATTTTATAAGAATAAGCCCATTATTTCAGGATTTAGTGATACAGATCTCTTGCATGACAGAGGTTTGGTTGCCAATTAAGCAAGTGTTTCAGAGGCCACAGTAAAAACACAGAGGTGAGAGTAATTGTAGATAATAGTAACATGGGTATTTCTAGAGGTTCGTAACAAGTCGATCGCGGGTCCCGACCTGCGACGCACGATGTTTACATATTTAGTTTTGGCCGATCTCGGCCCTGTGTAGGGCCTTTATCAGCCGAAATGGATGTTCGGTTGGGGATCGCCGAACAACCGACTTGGCAGATCCCACGAACGACCGTTAAAGGCCCTACACAAGGGCAATTATCGGCTGAAACTAAACGTTCGTAACACATCGTGCGTCTCGGGTCAGGACCGGCGATCTCACTGTGTACCAACCATAGCACATTCACTAGAGATATGAGAAGATAGCAGGGCAAAGTACTGACAAGTATAATGAAATGGCAATTGTGGGGTAAATGCCATTAGAATGGATGTGTGTATCAAGTTGTTAAATTTACAAACCTAAAGGGTCTTTAAATCATCTGACAACATTGTCCCATGTGTGAAAGATAAAAAAAATGGTACAGTAATAGTTGGGAAGTATTATAGCTTCAACAATGGACTATTTAAAATAAACTAATTTCCCAGTGTACATTCCCTTAACCTGCTTGTTAAAGTTTTTGGTATGGGTGAAAATACCCTTTAACCTGGAGCTAAAAGAAACGCAAAGGTCTAGAGAAAAGCAATTCATTTATGGAACCAACCAGAGTGCGGATTGAAAGTTATTTTAGTTTCCATTATATACTGTAAAATGTATCTAGCTATCCTTACCTGTTTGATTCCTTAGTGACATCTATAGTTCTGTAGAGACCCTTTTATGAAGAAAGTAGACTTGTTAAAATAGTCCCAATACAACTGATTGCAATAAGAGTCCGCTATTATTCCACCACTGCAATGTGAAAGATTGAGTTACAAGAAACATTTGGTTGCAATTATTGCAATTTAATGTGCTGTAGCCAGTTATTAGTTTAGTATGTTATATAGTTATCTAATATCCAATATAGTCCCATGAGGCCTCCAATGGCTCAGTTCTGCCCTATCTAAAGCCTGAACAGCTGGTAGCCATCTTTCTTTTTCATGCAAGTAGGAAAAAGGAACTAAAATGAAATTGTTTTTATTGAAATAATTGAGTGTCCTGAGTGTAAGTTTTATAAAACCAGTTTCTATCGTATGCTAAGATACATTGGGATGTTATAAGTAAATCTTTAGGCACTGGATGTTTAGAATAATCGTTACACCTGTATTTTAACTTTGGTTCCCTTTAGGGAAAAAAAACCAACCTTTTCTCCTTGACTGATTGAAAGGATGTGGTTGATTAGTTAAATAGCCTACACACCTACACACTGGCTGCTATCTAGTTTTGAACTCTATGGCTACATTCAGATGAACGTCCATTTTGTTTGCAGTTCTCCAGTTCTAGGTGTTCTGCTGCCAAGAAAACAATGCATGTAGCCATGCCAATCACTGCTTGTGAGCCAGAGGACCATCAAACACATTCACATGCCATTTGTCTGAATGAACCTTCAATTTACTTTAGGCATTTAAACAAGAAAGGCGTAAAAGCATGATTGCTGTTGTTTCATAGGGTGTTTAGCATGGACAGTTTTTTGATGGAGCCACATGGATGACAATGTGATGCAGCCATTCCTAGGGACCATTTTTCAGATGTGAATGGCTTCCCTTTTGAATTGTAGGTGTATAATCTGAAGGGGAAACTTTAAAGTAAATTTAAAAATGAGGTAAATGCAGTATGTAGCGCAGAAAAAAAAAGAATGTAAACTGGATTATAGGTGTCTATTCGTAAAGTTCACATTATTGCACATTCTAAGCATCTAATCATAATATTGACATTGATTGCAGTAGTGGAATTTCTAGCGCAGCACAAGGCAATAGCTACTAAGGTCACCATATTAATCTTCCTTTTACATCTAATATCCAAGGCCAGCCACTATCCCCCTTACTCCCCATTTAACCTCCCCGACACTGCCCCCTTACCCTACAGGGTACAATTTACCACCATAAGACAAAATGGTTAACTTCTAACATGAAACACCCAAGGCCTCAACGACAAATTAAAGCGAGCAGCAGTGTTCTCATTTCTCCAGCATATAATCCTGCAGGAACCCACCTAACAAAATACACCACTAAATATCTATGCAAAAGATGGATAGGATGGGCAGCACACAGTTGCCACACTCATACTCCCGAGGTGTATCAATTCTTATATGCAACACCACCAAATATAATATTAAAAAACCTCAATAGATGATCAAGGTAGATATATATGCGTGGCTCTGGAAATTAAAAAATGCTCTCCATCACACTCTGTCAAGAATAGATTACATCTTTCTTAACTCATTAACAACTATCAAGTCCAATTAATAACCCATCTCCCTAGAGGCATCTTGGATCATTCTCCAATACTAATCCAAATGGATGATAACCTCCCTAGCAAACGGAAACCCTGGAAACTACACCCTTTTGGTTATCGCTATTAACTGATACAGATGCACACAAGATAATTGTCAGAATACCATACACTCAATCAGACGACCCGCCAACCCCTCCCTACTGGGACAACCTTAAAGCCTTCATGAGAGGAAAATTCCACTCTGCCATCACGAGTATTAAAAAGCATCCACAACTGAAGAATATACCCTCAACGCATAACTCCATATCTTCGAGCAACATATATCCTAGACCCACAGAATCTACGTATCTGATTCTTAGCAGCACAGAGGCGGCTTCATATATTACAAGAGGAAAAGGCACAATGGAAAATATTCCTTTAAAATAGCCAGTTCTTTGAGGCCCAATGTAGACTTCAATGGTCTCTCAATAGAAGTCTACATGTCCACTGCTTGAAATAGCCCAATCCAAACTAACAGCCTGGAAACTACTGCCGCTCAACTTATGGGTCGAATTAACCTAATCAATCAATTTACTCCCCAAGCTATTCTACACCCTTCAACACGCACTACATGGGTCCCACAGTATTTTTTCAAGAAACTAAACAGCTTGCTACATCCTTCCTTTGGGGACATGGGAGAGCAAGCACCAACTCACTATTCTGCAATGTCCCAAATGTTTGGTGGACTTGCAATGCTGAACTTCACCTATACTTTCTGCAGGGCAACCAAACATCTTCAACTCTGGTTAAACCTAGGCGCAGACTCACAGAATCTGAAGAAATGCTACAACAATATCTGGTCTATTCATGGCCTTTCTACAAGACCCAAAACAGCACCTTAGAGAGAGGCACAGTACTGCACACTGTAGCCACAAAAACATGGCAAGCAGCTAATTCAATTATACAACAATGGACTCCCCCCGAAACACCACTGTGGCACAACAAGTGCTTCCCAACACTGGCGCGCTACTACTGCAAAAGAATGGCTGAATAAAACACATCACCACTTTTGCTGACATAGTAAGAAACACTGCAATAATCCCATTTAGCGAACTTCAGCACAAACCACAAACTGCCGAATACATACTCTACAATACCTACACTGAGACACTGTTTACGGCAGAATTCCCTAAATATCCCAATCTGGAAGTACAAAAACAACCCAATCATTGGTATTTTACACACCCAAGGAATGCAAGGCCTATTTCTCGCCACTAAACAAACTAATAGAACGCCAATCAAAAACATTACCGCAACATAGCCAACAAAATGGCAAAGATACATACCAGAAATTACTAAATGATTCATAGAATGATTTTGCTAACCTACATATGTCTGTCTCACCCTGCAGCCAATAACAGATTAATACATAATATCATTCACCAAACCTTCTCTCACCCAAAAGAATGCACAATATCTCAATCAATATCCAGAAACCCCACATGCCCGAAATGCTACATAGACAAGCCGATTCTGGCATCTTATATGGACATGCCCAAACGTGAGAACTTTTTGCTGCAAATTATTACCTTCCTATCTAACATAACTGAAATAACCATCCCGTTTAAAGGCGAAAATATGTGGTCTATGTAGCTAACAAAGAATATGGACTAAATATCAGAATCCTCTTGACAGAAACTCTCTTCTTTGCTCGGAAGACAATGTTCTTAAATGGATGGCGCCTGCACTCCACCCTAACCCAATGGAAAACTCTTAATAATACCACACTACCATATTTCAAAATCTTATCCCAAAAAGGAAATGTCCACAGAAATTTACCAAGATATGGAACCAATGGATCGAAACACTACTATTTAAGAATCGAGAAGGTTGCGTGTCCTCCCCTCTTTACCCTTCTCCCTCTTCCCCCATACCCCCCCCCCTCAATGATTAAACCTTGATATCTATAATATATAATAAATGCAAATCAAGAAATGGTGCTTGTAAATAGTTATAAAGTTTATTGTTTAAATGTTAATTATACATGTGCACCAACCCTGATCATATCATGAGAAGATATACAACAAATTGTATTGTAATAATAATTATATGTTTAAGATTGTCATGTACCGTATATACTCGAGTTTAAGTCGAGGTTTTTAAAAAAAGCCTAAATCCTACTCGACTATACTCTGGTCACTAACCTGAACCCGGCAGCGATTGCTTCTCCTTCTTCCGCATCCATTGGGCTGTGGCTGACATCACTAAGCCGCGCCGAGTTTGTCAGGCGCTTGAACATTGGATGCGGAAGAGGGAGGAAGCGTGCGGCTTCAGGTTAGTGATGCATTCTTTCTATCTGCACAGCCTGGCTTCGTTTTGGGGGCATTACTAATATTGAATGTTAAGGCAAGTCCTCCACTGGGGGGTTAAGGAAGTCCTCCACTGGGGGGTTAAGGCAAGTCCTCCACTGGGGGGTTAAGGCAAGTCCTCCACTGGGGGGTTAAGGCAAGTCCTCCACTGGGGGGTTAAGGCAAGTCCTCCACTGGGGGGTATGCAAGTGGGGGTTAAGGCAAGTCCTCCACTGGGGGGTTAAGGCAAGTCCTCCACTGGGGGATGGGTTGGGGTGGGGTGGGGGGGTAGGTGCCACTGCTTGCCACTGAAATGTTTGGAAACTACACTCCCACAACTAAAGCATGCTGGGAGTTTGTAGTTTCCAAACATCTGGATGGCAAGAAATGAGGGTTAGTGTGTGGGATTCCTATCAATTTAAAGAGCACTAATGCATTAATACAACATAGATTAAGGAGAATGGTATGTTTTGTTTCTGTATTCTTTAAGGCTTTCGTTGCCCTAAAATGGACAGCAGAGTTCCCATACAGTAGTCCCATACATATAGCCATACTGGATTGGCTATTATTGTATGGACAACTGTATGGGAATTCTGCTGTCCATTTAAAGGGCAACTAAAGCCTTAAGACAACACAGAATCAGGAGGCAGTAGTGGTCATTGGGTGTGAATGTCTTCTCTTCTGGGGATGATGGGTTTGGCATGGAAAGGAGAATCTGCCTATTTTCCACCTGAAATAACTATGTAGCTACATATTGACATTGATCAGATGTAGGCTGCTTTTAAAACCATATTAATATTAAACATCTTAATTTTTTATCAGAACTAGAAAATAAGAAACATTTTTTAAAAGGCTCCAAAAATTATTTAATAAAAATTCTAAAAAATGTTGCTAAAAAGCAATTAGAATAAGTAAATGATAGTTGAAAAAAGAATGACCGACCAGAAAATTTGTTCATATAACATGTCAGACTATTAAAATAACCATTTCAGCAATATCCAGTACCTTCCTTTTAACCTCGATTTGCAGCATCATTGTATATCATGCCCGATACTGACAGCGGCTGCTAGGAGGAACATGTTATGAAAAGCTTCAGTGATTTATTAGGATTATATAAATTATTTGGAACCCATGTTTAAGAAAACTCAATCCTTAAATAATTAGCAACAGTGGTCCAAATGCCAGTGGTAGAATCAATCCTTTAGAGCTTCTCAAGCACATCTCCTATAAGCTTTTAAGGAACTAAAGTCAACCAACCATATTGTCCCAAGAGCTGAGCACATTCACAAAGATCCAAGAGGCTGTGTCTCACCTCCCCCTTAGCTGTTGCTGCTGGTGTTTGATTTATGAATTAAGCTTTGGGTACTAGGGGTTAGCTTCCATAATCCACCTTGTAGGGCGACACAGATTAGCCACAGATCATTTCACAGTGTTAAAACAGTGTTGAGATTTAACATTTTTAATGTGTTTCCCCACACATGCCTTTGCACTTAATACAAAAGACAAAAACTCCTGTTCCCTCTGTAATTATATTTTTGTGTATGTTATTTATTATGAAAAAATATAAAATGATCTATTTGTTGAGAAACGCGCTCTTTCATATTATTGTATTTTTATTGTGACATGCTGTGATGCACAACCTTTCAGGGGTCCTCTTCCTTCCTCAGGTGCACCTGAGGACCCCCGAAACGTTGTGCATCACAACATGTCACAATAAAAATACAATAATATGAAAGAGCGCGTTTCTCAACTATATTTTATAAGAATAAGCCCATTATTTTCAGGATTTAGTGATACAGATCTCTTGCATGACAGATGTTTGGTTGCCAATTAAGCAAGTGTTTCAGAGGCCACAGTAAAACACAAGAGGTGAGAGTAATTGTAGATAATAGTAACATGGGTTATTTCTAGAGGTTCGTACACAAGTGCGATCGCGGGTCCCGACCTGCGACGCACGATGTTTACATATGTTAGTTTTGGCCGATAATCGGCCCGTGTGTAGGGCCTTTATCAGCCGAAATGGATGTTCGGTTGGGGATCGCCGAACAACCGACTTGGCAGATCCCACGAACGACCGTTAAAGGCCCTACACAAGGGGCAATTATCGGCTGAAACTAACGTTCGTACACATCGTGCGTCTCGGGTCAGGACCGGCGATCTCACGTGTGTACCAACCATAGCACATTCACATAGAGATATGAGAAGATAGCAGGGCAAAGTACTGACAAGTATAATTGAAATGGCAATTGTGGGGTAAATGCCATTAGAATGGATGTGTGTATCAAGTTGTTAAATTTACAAACCTAAAAGGGGTCTTATAATCATCTGACAACATTGTCCCAATGGTGAAAGATAAAAAAAATGGTACAGTAAAGGGTTAAGTTCAAGTAAACAGCCACGATGGCTCCAGCCTTAGGTCCGGCCGTTTCGGACGATAATCGGTCCATGTATGTGCACTTTATCGGGCAAAATGCCCGCTCGTTCGGAGATCCACCTGCCGGATCGGGCAACGATCTCATGACGAACGGCAGTTTTGCCCGATAAAGTGCCCATGCGATTATCGGCCAAAACGGCCGTTCGTACACATCGTGAGGTGCGGGTCGGCACCTGCGATCCTGCGAACCTTAAGGCTATTGTTTAATAACAAAAATAGGTGTTCTGTGTGTATTAGCCAATTTGACACTAATCCACCAGGGAGTGTTACCTATTTATACCATCATATGCGCTGAACTTAACTTTTCACCACATTCTCAGAATTATTGGTGCTACTTTTTGCGTAATTTTCGCCTAATGAAAATTTGCCTTTTCAATAACATTTGACGTTATTGATAAAGAAAGAAAATCGTAACCTTAAAAAAGCGATCTTAGGAAAGTCGGAAGTCACAGATAGTATTACAGTAAATACTGGAAAATAGTCATACACCCCCCTGGGTACGTATTAGTATTGAAAAACACTCCACAATTTACTGAGACCCATTGGAAGGCTAGATAAATGGGCACTTATGTGTTTTCACCACCTTTGAATGGCTGACCTTAATGCAATAAAACACTTTTTGCCACGGGATATCACTGCTTTATAAATTGCAATAAATTTTGGCAAAAACAGTGGCGAAAAATTTCATGAATGTTTACAAATATGCCCCTAAGTGTTAACCCAAAATTTTTTTTTGATCCCTCTTGTTCCTTATCTTGTACCTCCTTCTCTTCCCATCGGTAGTCCTCTTCTGTTGATCATCTCCATAACCCACTGTGCCAATTCCCCTTTGCTCTTTACATCTGTTATAATGGCCCCCTACTGGTCATTGAGGATTTAGCCTGCAGACATCCCGGGTCTTTAGAAGTCCTGATTTTAGGGTAGAAGTTCCCCTCCATGGGAGCCCTGAGTGCCATAAGAGCATAGTGGTTTAGGAAAGTTTTCATAGCCTTCCTATCTTTTGCCTCCCAAGAACTGTAAATAATATACTGTAGCAAGAATCAGAAGAGGAGGAACTATAGGAAGATACATCACTGGTATCACTCCTAAAACTCACTTGTTTTTTCCTACCAGTATACACTCTTGTCCTAGGTTTAATTTGTGTATCAGATTTTTTGTGTGTAGAGTTAGCCCTTGTGTATTTCCTTTGTAACATGTCTCCTCAAGTCCCCTTTCCCTAGGGTATACCTGGTTATTATCACCAGTGCTGACTGACTGATTACTGATTAGGATGATGGGTACATTTATAGTTCTGTAGAGACCCTTTTATGAAGAAAGTAGACTTGTTAAAATAGTCCCAATACAACTGATTGCAATAAGAGTCCGCTATTATTCCACCACTGCAATGTGAAAGATTGAGTTACAAGAAACATTTGGTTGCAATTATTGCAATTTAATGTGCTGTAGCCAGTTATTAAGTTTAAGTATGTTATATAGTTATCTAATATATCCAATATAGTCCCATGAGGCCTCCAATGGCTCAGTTCTGCCCTATCTAAAGCCTGAACAGCTGGTAAGCCATCTTTCTTTTTCATGCAAGTAGGAAAAAGGACTAAAATGAAATTGTTTTTGATGAAATAATTGAGTGTCCTGAGTGTAAGTTTATAAAACCAGTTTCTATCGTACTGCTAAGATACATTGGGATGTTATTCAGTAAAGCTTTAGGCACTGGATGTTTAGAATAATTCGTTACACCTGTATTTTAACTTTGGTTCCCTTTAGGGAAAAAAAACCAACCTTTTCCTCCTTGACTGATTGAAAGGATGTGGTTGATTAGTTAAATAGCCTACACACCTACACACTGGCTGCTATCTAGTTTTGAACTCTATGGCTACATTCAGATGAACGTCCATTTTGTTTGCAGTTCTCCAGTTCTAGGTGTTCTGCTGCCAAGAAAACAATGCATGTAGCCCATGCCAATCACTGCTTGTGAGCCAGAGGACCATCAACAACATTCACATGCCATTTGTCTGAATGAAGCCTTCAATTTACTTTAGGCATTTAAACAAGAAAGGCGTAAAAGCATGATTGCTGTTGGTTTCATAGGGTGTTTAGCATGGACAGTTTTTTGATGGAGCCACATGGATGACAATGTGATGCAGCCATTCCTAGGGACCATTTTTCAGATGTGAATGGGCTTCCCTTTTGAATTGTAAGGTGTATAATCTGAAGGGGAGACTTTAAAAGTAAATTTAAAAATGAGGTAAATGCAGGTAATGAGCGCAGAAAGTAAAAAAGAATGTAAACTGGATTATAGGTGTCTATTCGTAAAGTTCACATTTATTGCACATTCTAAGCATCTAATCATAATATTGACATTGATTGCAGTAGTGGAATTTCTAGCGCAGCACAAGGCAATAAGCTACTAAGGTCACCATATTAATCTTCCTTTTACATCTGAGATATCCAAGGCCAGCCACTATCCCCCTTACTCCCCATTTAACCTCCCCGGACACTGCCACCTTACCCTACAGGGTACAATTTACCACCATGATACAAAATGGTTAACTTTCTAACATGAAACACCCAAGGCCTCAACGACAAATTAAAGCGAGCAGCAGTGTTCTCATTTCTCCAGCAATATAATCCTGCAGGGAACCCACCTAACAAAATACACCACTAAATATCTATGCAAAAGATGGATAGGATGGGCAGCACACAGTTGCCACACATCATACTCCCGAGGTGTATCAATTCTTATATGCAACACCACCAAATATAATATTCAAAAAACCTCAATAGATGATCAAGGTAGATATATATGCGTGGCTCTGGAAATTAAAAAAATGCTCTCCATCACACTCTGTCAAGAATAGATTACATCTTTCTTAACTCATTAACAACTATCAAGTCCAAATTAATAACCCATCTCCCTAGAGGCATCTTGGATCATTCTCCAATACTAATCCAAATGGATGATAACCTCCCTAGCAAACGGAAACCCTGGAAACTACACCCCTTTTGGTTATCGCTATTAACTGATACAGATGCCACACAAGATGAAATTGCAGAATACCATACACTCAATCAGACAGACCCGCCAACCCCTCCCTACTGGGACAACCTTAAAGCCTTCATGAGAGGAAAATTCCACTCTGCCATCACGAGTATTAAAAAAGCATCCACAACTGAAGAATATACCCTCAACGCATAACTCCATATCTTCGAGCAACAATATATCCTAGACCCAGCAGAATCTACGTATGCTGAATTCTTAGCAGCACAGAGGCGGCTTCATATATTACAAGAGGAAAAGGCACAATGGAAAATATTCCTTTAAAATAGCCAGTTCTTTGAGGCCCAATGTAGACTTCAATGGTCTCTCAATAGAAGTCTACATGTCCACTGCTTGAAATAGCCCAATCCAAACTAACAGCCTGGAAACTACTGCCGCTCAACTTATTGGGTCGAATTAACCTAATCAAATCAATTTACTCCCCAAGCTATTCTACACCCTTCAACACGCACTAGCATGGGTCCCACAGTATTTTTTCAAGAAACTAAACAGCTTGCTAACATCCTTCCTTTGGGGACATGGGAGAGCAAGCACCAAACTCACTATTCTGCAATGTCCCAAAATGTTTGGTGGACTTGCAATGCTGAACTTCCACCTATACTTTCTTGCAGGGCAACTCAAACATCTTCAACTCTGGTTAAACCTAGGCGCAGAACTCACAGAATCTGAAGAAATGCTACAACAATATCTGGTCTATTCATGGCCTTTCTACAAGACCCAAAAAAGCACCTTAGAGGAAGAGGCACAGTACTGCACACTGTAGCCACAAAAACATGGCAAGCAGCTAATTCAATTATAAACTACAATGGACTCCCCCCGAAACACCACTGTGGCACAACAAGTGCTTCCCACACCTGGCAGCGCTACTGCATAAAGAATGGCTGAATAACAACATCACCACTTTTGCTGACATAGTAAGAAACACTGCAATAATCCCATTTAGCGAACTTCAGCAAAACCACAAACTGCCGAATACATACCTCTACAAATACCTACAACTGAGACACTGTTTAGCGGCAGAATTCCCTAAATATCCCAATCTGGAAGTAACAAAACACCCAATCATTGGTATTTTACACACCCAAGGAATGCAAGGCCTAATATCTCGCCACTATACAAAACTAATAGAACGCCAATCAAAAACATTAACCGCAACAATAGCAACAAAATGGCAAAGATACATACCAGAATTACTAAATGATTCATAGAATGATTTTGCTAACCTACATATGTCTGTCTCACCTGCAGCCAATAACAGATTAATACAATATAATATCATTCACCAAACCTATCTCTCACCCAAAAGAATGCACAATATCTCAATCAATATCCAGAACCCACACATGCCCGAAATGCTACATAGACAAAGCCGATTTCTGGCATCTTATATGGACATGCCCAAACGTGAGAACTTTTTGGCTGCAAATTATTACCTTCCTATCTAACATAACTGAAATAACCATCCCGTTTAAAGGCGAAATATGTGTGCTAGGGATGCTAGACAAAGAAATATGGACTAAATATCAGAATCCTCTTGACAGAAACTCTCTTCTTTGCTCGGAAGACAATTGTTCTTAAATGGATGGCGCCTGGCACTCCAACCCTAACCCAATGGAAAACTCTTAATAATACCACACTACCATATTTCAAAATCTTATACCAAAAAAGGAAATGTCCACAGAAATTTACCAAGATATGGAACCAATGGATCGAAACACTACTATTTAAGAATCGAGAAGGTTGCAGTGTCCTCCCCTCTTTACCCTTCTCCCTCTTCCCCCATACCCCCCCCCCTCAATGATTAAACCTGTGATATCTATAATATATAAATAAATGCAAATCAAGAAATGGTGCTTGTAAATAGTTATAAAGTTTATTGTTTAAATGTTTAATTATACAGTTGCACCAACACTGATCATATCATGAGAAGATATACAACAAATTGTATTGTAATAATAATTATATGTTTAAGATTGTCATGTACCGTATATACTCGAGTTTAAGTCGAGGTTTTTAAAAAAAGCCTAAAAATCCTACCTCGACTTATACTCTGGTCACTAACCTGAACTCCGGCAGCCGATTGCTTCCTCCTTCTTCCGCATCCATTGGGCTGTGGCTGACATCACTAAGACCGGCGCCGAGTTATGTCAGGCGCTTGAACATTGGATGCGGAAGAGGGAGGAAGCGTGCGGCTTCAGGTTAGTGATGCATTCTTCTATCTGCACAGCCTGGCTTTCGTTTTGGGGGCATTACTAAATATTGAATGTTAAGGCAAGTCCTCCACTGGGGGGTTAAGGGAAGTCCTCCACTGGGGGGTTAAGGCAAGTCCTCCACTGGGGGGTTAAGGCAAGTCCTCCACTGGGGGGGTTAAGGCAAGTCCTCCACTGGGGGGTTAAGGCAAGTCCTCCACTGGGGGGTTTAAGGCAAGTCCTCCACTGGGGGGTTAAGGCAAGTCCTCCACTGGGGGATGGGGGGGGGGGGGGGGGGGGGGGTAGGTGCACTGCTTGCCACTGAAAATGTTTGGAAACTACAACTCCCAGCAACTAAAGCATGCTGGGAGTTGTAGTTTCCAAACATCTGGAGTGGCAAGAAATTGAGGGTTAGTGTGTGGGATTCCTATCAATTTAAAGAGCAACTAATGCATTAATACAACATAGATTAAGGAGAATGGTATGTATTGTTTCTGTATTGCTTTAAGGCTTTCGTTGCCCTTAAAATGGACAGCAGAGTTCCCATACAGTAGTCCCATACAGTAATAGCCATACTGGATTTGGCTATTATTGTATGGGACAACTGTATGGGAATTCTGCTGTCCATTTAAAGGGCAACTAAAGCCTTAAGACAACACAGAATCAGGAGGCAGTAGTGGTCATTGTGGGTGAATGTCTTCTCTTCTGGGGATGATGGGTTTGGCATGGAAAGGAGAATCTGCCTATTTTCCACCTGAAATAACTATGTAGCTACATATTGACATTGATCAGATGTAGGCTGCTTTTAAAACCATATTAATATTAAACATCTTAATTTTTTTTATCAGAACTAGAAAATAAGAAACATTTTTTAAAAAGGCTCCAAAAATTATTTAATAAAAAATTCTAAAAAATGTTGCTAAAAAGCAATTAGAATAAGTAAATGATAGTTGAAAAAAGAATGACCGACCCAGAAAAGTTTGTTCATAATAACATGTCAGACTATTAAATAACCATTTCAGCAATATCCAGTACCTTCCTTTTTAACCTCGATTTGCAAGCATCATTGTATATCATGCCCGTATACTGACAGCGGCTGCTAGGAGGAACATGTTATGAAAAGCTTTCAGTGATTTATTAGGAATTATAAAATTATTTGGAACACATGTTTAAGAAAACTCAATCCTTAAATAATTTAGCAACAGTGGTCCAAATGCCAGTGTAGAAATCAATCCTTTAAGAGCTTCTCAAGCACATCTCCTATAGCTTTATAAGGAAACTAAAGTCAACCAACCATATTGTCCCAAGAGACTGAGCACATTCACAAAGATACAAGAGGCTGTGTCTCACCTCCCCCTTAGCTGTTGCTGCTGTGTTTGATTTATGAGATTAAGCTTTGGGTACTAGGGGTTAGCTTCCATAATCCACCTTAGTAGGGCGACACAGATGTAGCCACAGATCATTTCACAGTGTTAAAAACAGTGTTGAGATTTAACATTTTTAATGTGTGTTTCCCCACACATGCCTTTGCACTTAATACAAAAGACAAAAGTGATCTTTACAGTTTATTTACTATCAAGCACTAAGTGAGAAAAAATATCAAGTAAGTCTGAAGATTTGAACCTGTGAACTCATGGTCTGTGTGTTTCTAAAATGAGTACTTTAGACTGCTGAACCCCCACATCATATGCAATATAGAATATACATTTTAAAAAGGTTAAAGCTTGTGGTCTGTGATGCTGCTAGGGGCGAACTGTGCCTGCAGAGGAATGCCTGTGGTAGTTTGACTGCTGAAATTTTGACACATCACTAGTCTTGATAACAGGGAGATCAAGTTTACTTGTAGCTACATGTAGTTATTTGGCAGCTCTACAAGAGGAAGGACGGCTATAGATCTCAGTGAGCATGTACTATTTATCTGGGTCCAGGACCCCTTATATTAAGGCAAAATACCTACAGAATTTAACCACATTTAAAAAAAAAACCTGCTGATTTCAGAGATGGGAGATATCACGATTTATTAAAGGAGAATTATATACATGCAGTAACTAACTGTTTCTGGCTCCTTCCATGGTCCTTGTAAATGACGATTCTTCCATCTTTGACATTGGGGAACATATGTTAATGAAGGAGGTAGAGAAGCTTGAAATACTGTGTTAAAAAAGCCGTCTGTAAATGCATAAGTATAATTCTCCTTTAATAAGCTATTAAAGAATTCATGCAGGATCATTAATATTTTAGCTTTAGTTTAGTTTAGAATGGTGTTAGGGAACACCATTCTAAAATATGAAAAGTAGGATCATAATTCATTCAGAGAATTAAATAAAAAAAGAAATGTACTAATACGTACACATGAAGTACATTTGCATGGTTAGATCAATGCAGTTTAATTCAGACATTCCTCTATTTTTTTTTTTTGGTAGCGATCTTCGTGACTTTCCAGGGAGGAACCAAGAAATTATTTTGGAAGTTTTCCTTTGGCATAAACCACACTTTTGGCTTTCATGCTGGGCTGCTGTTTGGCTCTTTTCATATGAAATAAAGATTCTGGTTCTGGCTTCTTTTTTTGCGAATGTTATGCAAAGGCATATCCAAAGGCAGCCTGTCAGGATCTAGGGTTGTAAATCAGGTCCTTACTTTCAGTTATTTTTAAATGACTCGCAGAGTTTGAAATATATTTAAATCGTAAAAACTCTACAAGAGAATTTATAGAATAATTCTAATAGCCATAAATGTTTTAAGCCAACTCCTCCTGAACTTCCCAGCATGGATTTCTCTGGTTAGTACAATGGTCCCATGTAAAAAAAACATTTCTCCAAGAAAAGTATTTTTTCTATCAGTGTTACAGAGGGAGTATGTTAGATATGTGTATGTCTCCATGTGGGCAGTATTCATCCAATCTTTCTAGTTATCTTTTAGTTGTAAATATTCTTATGGTAAGATCTATTAGGTATGTTTATAGTTAAATGATTAAGGTCATGCACAAACCACTGTGTATTTTTAGTGCCGTCCTCATCCTTATTTTTCATTTCTACCTGAGTTAGGGGATGTTCCCTTTGCTACAGGTAGCTAGAGCTAATTAGGGCTTTAAAAAGCACATAAAGGGAATGTTCTCATTATGCCTATGACTAATGGCCATTTGTAAGATAAAATTACTTCCAGAAATGTAACAATAAAGAAGTTTTTATGGAATAGCGGCCTACGCTGATTTTTGAAGGTGCAGGTCATTGAGTGTGTTACCAGTTGTATGCAATTGTCTCCAAGAAAAGACCCTCACTGAGCTTTGGATGCTATGTTAATCAGTCACCGAAATTAGCTCTATCATAAAAAATGTCATAATTGATACGTTACCATAATTATGTACTTTTTACATTTCACTGGAAGATGTACACACTAAACATTTATAACAGTTTCACTGTAACACAGGGTAAGAACTGTCAGACACAGACCATTCAAAGAATCACCCCAAGATGATGAAGGGGTGTCTGTGACCCTGAAATGTTATCAGGGGGTTGTTCTAAATAAATGGGTGAAGGACACTTACTTTCATTTTGTGTGTGGTTCCTGTGTTGTAAGTTTCTATACTTCAAAAGACATGGCAGGATGTTTGGAGCCCTGCACCACGTAATAAGATCATCAGCAAATGCTGGTAAAAGGAGTGTGTGCACTTTCCGATTAGCTACAATGGAATCAACAGCTTGTGTTCAGGTGGTCCCTGACAACTTGCTTGTACAAGTCATTGTGAACTGAGAAAGCCAGTCGGGGGACTAGTGAAACATATTCAATAACAAAACTTGTTGCTCTAACTGATTACTACAAATGAATTCTAGCAATGTTTGGTAAATATTTGCCATCCTCATTATACTGTACTATCTTTGTCATTACTGCATATTCAAAGGTTTACAAATTCAACTCAAACCAAATGAAACTTTGTGTTTTTTTAAATAAGGTTTACCATTTTTATTTGCCAGTCCCATATTGGCTACTTAGGTTGACATTTGTCATTGTCATCCCAACTGTCGTTCAGGTTCATCAAAACTTCACGTAACAGAAGAGTTTATGATAATAATGCATTTGATTGACAGCTGAAATGTAAGATGCTTCAGATAGCTAAAGAAATAGGAGGCATATAAACAAAGTGGAAAAATTATAGTTTGTAGTAATTTTCTAGTATGAAACCATTTTTTCAACTGAAACAGGCACCAAACTGACTGGACTTGCTTTTGACCATTAATTAACAAAAATTCACTTTATATATAATCTTTGTATGTGCTCATTTTGACAGATTATTGCCCTACAGTTACATCTCCATATCTGCCACATTGATCCCAAGATTTCAAACTTTATTAGATCCTGCAGCAATTATCTTCAGATGTAGTAAAACCAAACATAAGCAAAAAACAAACAAAAAAAACCCCCAAAATAAGCAAAGCTGGAATAATAGGTAAAGGAGACCAACAGCTGTATGTGAACATTCAGGCACAGTTGAACACTAAGCAGACCTGTCCATTGGAGCCAAAATTGAAAATAGCAACAAGCCATGTATCCTTTACATTTGAAGCCACCAGGGCCAAACACCACCACCTCTGCTGCCACCAGGCTTAGAAATGAGTCTGAGCATGCCATGCCTGCATTTGAGAATATTACATTTATCCCTCTACTCAACTTGTGCCGGTCCTTAGACAATCACCCTCCTTAGAGATAATTTAAGTTTAGCTCTTAAATGAACTCGAGTCAAATTGTCAGTCTTTGGACCCTGGCCATGTTATTGTAGTCTAAAGCCAGGTACACACTGTCAAAGTTGGTTAGTCTGAACATTTGGACACGTTGCTAAATCTTGGACAGTCATGTAGATTTAAATAGGCCACACAGTTGGCAATGTGAAAATTATAATTTGCTTCATGGCTGGGGCGTGTGTGTTACAGCACAGAGCAGAGTGGTGGTGCTATAGCTAAAGCAATGGTAAGCCTATCTCTCCTCTTCTTGCCATTAGTTCTCAAATGATTATTCTTGCTCTGTGCTTTGTAGTACAAATGAGATAGGAGAAGCATTGTCACTGCCTGAGCTG
Source organism: Hymenochirus boettgeri (assembly GCA_019447015.1). NCBI lineage: Eukaryota > Metazoa > Chordata > Amphibia > Anura > Pipidae > Hymenochirus > Hymenochirus boettgeri. The sequence goes on along the minus strand of CM033476.1, from coordinate 135,157,045 downwards.
AAAGAACCCACTTTCTTATTGGCTGTAAGTATAGCAGAGCAAGAGAACCTGGTCAAACTGGAGAGGGAGCCTGAAAAGAGGCTATTCAGGAGATTGCTACTTAAAATTGTGGCACACCCAATAGCAGTAGACGTTATTTATAATTATACCATGATTGATGATCTTTTTGATTTTCTCCTGTTCTAAATAACTGGACTAATTCTCCAGGCACTTTCTTTTACACTTATCATATTACTGTCAGCAGCTCGGATAGTTAAAAGCATTTCAGAAGCTACCCTAAGTATGTTAGACAGGTAGTCTACTCAGGGGATTGCTTCCTTTGGATCAATATAGTCGAAGTTTTGCAAAGATCATCCTAGTTGGACTTAAAGTAATTGCTCATTTAATCACATTGACACCTTCTCTGTTTTCAATATAGAAATATCTGTGCTCAGGAAACAATGATCAGAATTAGATGGGGAAAGCTTTGATGGTTTCTCCTCTTTTCTGGGCAGTTAAGCAGACTTTTCATTGTTAAGTGAATATCTGACGGTTTAACTATATTAAATACATGTGTTTTCTAGAAGAGGAAAAAGTTCTCAAAAACAGAAGGAACATGTGTGGAATGTAGTCTACCGTACAAGTAATAAAATTTGTATTTTTACAGCCACGCTCTTCTAATTCAAAACACAAGCTGTCATAGAGTTGCCACTGGAAAAGGTGCAGTGAATATTTAAATAAAACCCATTCCAATTAATAATGTTTTGTGTTTTAATGAAATGCAACTATCCAGCTGGCCAGCTGCTATAAAATGAGTCTTCATTGTAAACAAAATGAAATGTTTTGGTGTTGCTCCTTTTGTTCTTAGAAATGCATTAAAAGAAGGGCAAAAAAATCACCAAAGAATAATTGTAATGCTTGAAACTTGTGTGTAACTTAGCCTGCTATTCCCTTGAAAGGTACAGGGGTGTTAGACAGATGCACACGTCCATTGGAATGTTTGTAATAAGAGATGGGATCTGGGTCTGACTCGGATCAGGATCTGGCATGGAACCCCTCATTTCCGAAATCTGAATGTTCCGTCCGAATCCTTTGGATTTTAGGACTTCGGAGCCTATGTTCGATAATTACAGAGCGTTCTTGGCTATAGTCACGAATGTTTGATAATCTTCAAAAATACAATCGGAAACGCGAAAGTAGTTTCCAATCATATTTTCAGGGATTATCGAACGTTCAAAGCTCAAATCCTTGAAAATAGCCTTGAACGTACAGTAATTATCGAAAATGGCCTCCGAAGTCCCGAAAATATGTTATATTTTTTCTTATCTTCGGGATTTTCCCGAGATCCGTAAATCCGAAATCGGAACGAAACCTAACAGTTTTGGCCATCTCTATTTGTAATGATCGAGAACACAGAATCCTCCTAGACATAGATCTGAAATGATAATTTTATTGATTTTTATTTTGGTTTGCAGATGTTTGAAGGACCAGTAACATATGAAAATAGATTAATTTAAAGTTGATTTTATTTTTTTTTTAAATCCTTGTGCAGGTCACCACATTATTATATATAGAAATGGCTGAATTAAGCATTTTCATTCATTGGTCAGTTTGTGACATTAAATTTTGCTGACGAAATCCAACAGTCCGAAACTAAATTCCACATTGAAATTACTGTCTTGATGTCAATATGTCAGAGTTGTTTTACTGATAAAGTTTTGCCAGTTTTATGCTAAACTTTCATCTGTAATTTCTGTTCAATCAAACAGGCTGTAATGTAATATATATTCATGTTCAATAGATCTGTTAAGCCAATCACAGTTTGTTCCATGTATGCCTAGCCTATGAACAATTTCCTAGTTGCCAAAAGTACCGGAATTCACTGAATACTCCAGGATCTACACGGGTTTTTCAAATTTAGCTTAAGGACAGACTATACAGTGGATCTTGTTCAAACACAGGGGGGCGGCCTGTAATCAATTTAGACTTGTATAAACACATTTAAATAAAGTAGACAGAGTTTAGGATCCACGGGTAATTTAATTTTCTCTTTGACTATAAGAACTCTAGACCATATGAGTATGAATTCTTCAACTTTGTTACTCTGTTTCAGCTAATTGTAAGCATATGACACTTTAATAGCTTTTAGTGAATTATAAAAGGAAATTGCTAGCACTAGTATGTATGGATAATTTTATTTATAAAGCGCCACTTGGGTACACAGTGCTGTAAATGATAACTTACAGATGAGGCTATGTACGGAGAGCTGTTATCAACTATTTGTGTCTTAAAGCTGCATTAACTAATGTACCAAATGTTAACGTGGCTCTTAAGACACAAATAACAGCTGTTACGGAGGTACAGAGGAACTGGTTTGCACAACCAATGAACTGAGCCAATAGCGGCTCTTCAAGACAGAATCTTAAGCGTCAGCAGATAAAAGATTCAAAACCCCATTCACAAAGCACAGAGAGACGCTATTGTCTCAGTGCATTGACTAAAATGGGCAATAGAGAGACTGCTCAGCTCTCTGTACTTACCCATGAGAGTGTACAAACAAGGGGATAAGTGCAAGCAATTAAATAGATTTTTTTGTATTTCAAACAGTATGTAGGTTAATATTTTTGTATAGAATAAACGTGGTGTGCCTTGACACATGAAAATAAAATCCCTGCCCTGAAGAGCTTACAATCTAAGTGTAGTAGCATCCTTCATATGAGAGACCCCAACATTTTCCCAGTATTTTAGAGAAACATAAAGAGGCTAAACCAACAACCACACCTATTACAGGACCATTACCACACATACTGTAACCTGTGCTACAATCAGTCCAGGGGCTAACACATTAAATTGTTATTACTAAGTGAAACTGCCGGTTTCAAAATTCCATGGGACACTCAGAACCTTTCGGAACGTTCCCAATATTGAATATTTGATATTGGACTTCTAATATTCAACAGCAAACATCAAATATTGTATGCAGAAAACTATCAGAAATTTGGCTCCCATTGAATTCTATTGGGTTCATTTTCAAATTGATTGATTATTCAGCTACAGTACATATCTGTACATACTGTATCTGTGTTGACACTGCACCACATATGGTTGCCCTTGAGGGTTAAATTAAATCAATTTTGGTAACTTAAGGTATTTGCTAATTACAGGTCAGTGTTCAGAAATTCATGCAAGGTATGTCTGTACACTAACTTTAATGTTGATGTTTAAATTCTAATCTTCTAAGGATTTGGGAAAAATCTTAAATAGTAGCATTCGTCACTGTTACTACTTGTACATATTATATATATATATATATATATATATATATATATATATATTATTTTTTTTTTTTTAAATAGAATTAAAAATTCTGCAACATTTAGTCTGGTCAATGTAATAAAACAATTGATGAGTTATATGCTGGTATGTAACTATATCAATTCATAAACAAAGGGTTTATAGTTTGTGTCACCCTTTTCATCTAATAACCCGACCACATGCTGCCTAAAAAGCACTAGTTGTTATCCGTAAAGCTATGCCCACAAGACATTTTTTAGTTGTCGATGGCAACCAAGCAGCCATTTACTTTGTGATTTCATTGTGGCATGGTGAGAGACTGAGGCTTCCTTCATATAAAAATGTACAATTTGACATGGAGCCGGAGTCGGGAAGAGACTGCAAACCACAAGATTTTAAAACAAACTGATGATAAAAGTATTTATCACTTTGCATTCCAATTATACCCCGAGTGACGAATAAGGGGAAATTTGCAGAATATTTCAATTTAGGGCTTTATGTGTCCTTTAATATTCAATAGCAACCATCAAAGAGAGGTTTATATTTAAGAAAAAATCTAATTCCATTCCAAAATGTAATGGCCTTTAAACATCAGTTCTTCCTCCTTGGTAATGATTACCTTACCTCTTTTTGATTCACTTAGTGTTGGAACTGGAATGACTAGTCATGCACAGTTCAACCAGACAAAACGAAAAACCCAATGCCAACAAGGCAGTGAACCATGTGACCCAGTGTGTATGCATTCTGTCTTTACAACTGGGTCTAGAGAATGCTGGGAGTTGTACTTTGCAAACATCTGGAGAGCCGCAGGTTGGACATCCCATGGTACCTCACTATCATATAAATGCACAATTAGCATTAGTTCATGTTAGTTCATCAACAATTTCCATCTTTGTTTCATAATATAAGGTTAATTATAAATGTAAGTCATTGAGCAAAGCTAAATACAGCCAAAACCTTATTTCAACAGATGTCCTAATTTAAGCTTCCCCTTAGCTGTAATGCAGGAGGTATAATCAGATATAAAAACTTTAATAAAGGGATTCTGGGAATGTGCATAATAAATAAGATAACTTATTGGCACACAGTACACACACAATATTTATTTCTTTAGGGGTTTAGTGGAAAAAGTATTTAAAAAAAAAAAAGCAAAGAACGAAAGAAACAAAATACACTACAAATTGCCAAATATGTTATTTGAAAAAACAACTTTTGAATTAAAGTTACACAACAAGGTTATTATAGTTTAAAGTTGCACAATGTGGTTATAGTAGTCTAAAGCTTTTTCCATCCCATTATGTACCACACAGTGGAATGTCACATGTGTAAGTTTTAGCACCAAGAAATTAAAGAAGAAATAACCAATCTTTGTTTTTTTCATGTTAATTACAATTTCAGAATTTTACAATCAAGCCATTGTTATGAAATGTAACATTTACATAAAAATGTCAATATATAACACAATTCAATTTGAATTTCAAGGGGTAGCGGGGGATGGAAGTGAGAAAAGGTAATAAGAAAGGAACCTGTTTACATTGTTATATATAAATGAGGTGATTTCTTTATACAATAAAAAAAAAACAATTCCCAACCTTCATTTAGTTCCCCTTTTTCTTATTACTAGGTATCTGCAAGATTTCGACCCTAGAACAATCTGGAGTCTATATAACATTGTAGACTAGCTTTGAAAAATTTTGGGAAATTGTTTTGTATGATAGAGAACATTTTCTCATATTGCATATTTGCAGATAATAGGCTTATTTTCTTGTTCAGTGATGGTACTCTTGCCGAAGGTTTATATTATCGTAAATATATGATATAATATTGTTTTCTCTGAGTTCGGATATGAGTTAAGGTCAACAAAGAGCAGGGCAAATTCAGAGGGTAATGGTTAGGGGGAATTAAATAAATCAGTTATAAAATTTTCTATTTTTACCCATAATTTTTTATTGTTGTGCAGGTCCACCATATATGCATCCATGAACCTATGGTTTTTCCACATCTCCAACAAAGAGGTGAGTGCTTTTTAGACCATTTTGCTAATGTAGCTGATGCTGTATGAAATTTGTATAACCTCATTTGGAATGTTTTAAGGGTATTGAGAACACTCTGCTCCATTGATCTGTTGTCAACAAATGTCCCAGTTCTTTTTCCCAGGATTTTATACTTGGGAGCTCAGAGGGGCACTCTATATTAATAATTAATTAATATTAATTAATTATATAATTAAATAATATAATTTAATATATTTTTAGACATACTTTAGGATATTACTAGAAACCAGTGAGTTTCTTCTGAAAGGAAAATTTAAAAACATACCCAATAGAAATCAATGGGAGCCAAAGTATCTGATTGTTTTTTGCATTTTGTATCAAATATTCTGTTTGGAATCGAATATTTGATCAACCCAGCCAATGTTCAAAGTTTCTAAAAGTTCAGAAAGTCCCATGAAACTTCGAAACCGCCAGTTTTGAATCCGTTTTTGAAACTACTCCTAAACTTGTACATACAGTATATACAGGTGAATCTTCTTGAAACAAGGAACTAAACTTCTATTATTAATTGTTTGAAGGGCATGTCCACTCTTTAAACAAAAAACTGGTCCCTTTTCAGAGACCTGCTCCCAACTGACATACTCAGAACTTTATTTGATGCATTACTAACCAGATATTGAATGATATTTATTGTCTCTATTCTGGCAGAGTAAACTGGCCCCTCCCTCCATGCAGTCAATCAAGGCTGTTACAATTGACATCACAACCAATGATTGATTGCTGCTTCCTTGCTGTCTCCTCTGCACATGATCAAGATTCTAAAAAGCTCATTGAGCAGAGGGAGGTGGCAGATACCTTTGCCAAAAAGGAATAGAACAAGTCACCAGTTTTTTTGTTTCAAAGGTGGACATGGCCTTTAAAGTGGAAATTCAGTGCAAATACATAAGCTTTAAAAATGTTTTTTCCCCTTTGCGAAACCTTAATTTGTCCATTGAATGATTTCACTTTGCATAAGTCCATTGAATGATTTCACTTTGCATATATAACTTTCTGTGTGTTGGACCCCTAATAGTCTCCATTGTGGTCTTTCCTTTTGACTCAGCTACTGGGGACATCAGTTACTCAGTAGAAATCTGAGCATGTTTCACCCACCCACCAGCCAATGAGGTGAAAATGGAAAGGAAATGGAAAGTTGACCTTTGCAGAACCCAAAAATTCCACTGCAGAACCACAGTAGGGCAAAGGGAATGAAATCAATTGATTTTTTTTATTTTGAAGGAAGACAATACTGTATGTAGAACACAGATATACTGTATATGAAATATATACATCTTATAAATATTTTTTTCTCTACCAAATTTCCCCTTTAAAATCTCTCATACAAGAATGTCTGAAACGTGTTAACAGTTGCATGAGAGCCAAAATACTAGTATAATAGAAAATAAATGTATGATTCGCAAATGGTTATCATTTAGAACTGACCTTTAACATAGTGTTACCTTTTCTATACAATTCTTTAGTCAATGTTTACATTATTTAGAATTGGATTATAAATAGAAATGAAATGTATTATATAAAAACTTTATAATATAGGATAAAACTTTGATTAAAAAGAATTTTTCAACCTGAACCATATTTAAAGGGGAAGTTCAGTACAAATACATTTACTTTTCAGAAAAAAAGCAGTATTTTTTCATCCCAATGACCTTAATCTGCCCATTCAGCATTTTGTCTGTGTATAAATAAATGCAACCGAAATACTGACTTCCTGTTTGTAGGACCCCTAGTAGAGACTGTTATGGTCTTGCCCTTGACCCAGCGCCTGGGTTGATTCAGTTGCTCAGTAGAGATCTGAGCATCTTTGACCCATCCAACAGCCAATCAGTAGAAATTACTGTTAGGAATATTCCAAGGATGTGGTGCATTCTGGGAAGAAGAAGGACCGTTAGAACCTAAAATGTCAGCTCACTAATGTCAACAGCAGGGAACAGCAAGGGGTATGATTTTTCAAAATGGGAGAGAATATGTAGAATAACTAAGCATGCATTACACAAACTAACAATTTAACAAATGTTGATAATTTCCCTTTAAAAACTGAATTAAAGGGGTTTATCTGTTTATAGATTTGTCATGTTGAAACTGGGCGGGGCTATAGGAATTATATAAAAATAGCTGTTGTTTCCTTGACAGCATAAACAATAGGTTACGTTAGTAGGAAGTCATTTTCTAGGCAAAGTAAAAATTCTGTGAAGGTAACAAACCAGTGACCCCTATCAAAGGTTAATCTTAGGCCTGAGACATTGAAGACTAGTTTGTTGTAAAAGACTATTTAAATGACAAACATACCTTCTTAAATTATCAGCAAAGTGTCAATGTATTTAGACCATAAATACACATGTTAAAGGTCACAGTAAAATGACTCTTTGTCTGGCTTTTAACTCCCAGGAATGTGGTGTGGGAGAGCCCTTTAACATTAGGGAAATAATATCCTCAGAACTGGAGAGGCATATTTATTAAACCGCATTATTAATTTGGCTTGAAAAAGCCAAATTACTGTTCTTTCTATTTCTTCTTTTTCTTCTTCCGTTTTATTCTTCCGCTTTTTTGGACCGTATCTCCTCCCACAGTTTTTGAGCTAGAGACATGAAATTCGGTACAGGCGTGCGGGGCATATAGGAGAAGTGTGCTATCTTCTAACTAAGGAATCCGCAGAAACGTTACGGCGTTATCTGCGAATTTCCGGACATTTTTTTGTAACAATCCTCAAATGTGGATATTTCAAAAGTTTTTTTCATAGTCATAAATACAAATGGTGATACCCCCAACCCCCCACACAGACCCAGGTACACCCACCTACTGACCTACCTTTCCATTCCCATGGAAGCCATATTTAAAGGGTAACTAAAGTCAAAAAAACGAATTTAGATTTATCCTCCATAAAAGATAGTTTTATGGTTAAAAACACAAAAAAGACATACCCCCTCAACCAGACCCAGGTACACACACCTACTGATCTACTTATACATTACAGTGGCAGCCATATTTAAAGGGTAACTAAAGTCAAAAATAATTTTGATTAATAATAAAAAAGGTTTGTTTTTTTAACCCCCATGTGGCACAGTTAGATACACCTACTGACCTACCAATCCATTACTGTTGCAGCCATACCTAAAGGGTAACTAAAATCAAAAAAATTTTTTGACCAATCATCAAAAAAGGTTGTTATAATTGGGAAAAGGTTTGATCAAAGTGCAAACAGAGACGTGACCACCAACTAACTCAAATAGGATGCATGCACAAGTGCAATTACAGGAAAAAATCAAAGTGCCCTGTAATCTGAACAGCCTCCTCTTTTTCAAAGGAAACACCCCTGACACTTTGAAATATCCACAAACTATATATTTTTTGAATCTACGCACATTCAGCTATGTAACGGTGAAATGTTTTTATTCATATATGCAGAATTTCAGACACAGTTCTTTGTAGAAATGTTAAATTTTAGCATAGTTCCTGAAAGAAAGCAGTAAAGACAGTTGGACTTAAATCTTAACCAAACCTCCAGTCCCACTAAATATAAATCTTCTAAATGTTTTGTAGGCGTCTTGCATCAGTGCACCTAGAGACATGGCAAGCAAATAGCCTCCAAGGGAGCCAATGCATAACATCAGGACTGTGTTCTAAGTTCATACTTGCTTTTTTCAGTCTATATGCCCCCTTACTAGGGAAACAATACCAAAAACTATACATTGTTGGAATCCACACACCTTCAGTTACATAATAATGCTATTCTTTCACACAAATGTGCAGAATTTCAAATGCAATTTTTCGTAGAACTTTTTTGCTTTGGGAAATTAGAAATCTTAAGTAAAAAAATCACACTCAAAATAATTTTCCCACATGTCCTAAATCAAACGATATGCCACATGTGTAGGTATACCCAGAAACACAGCCATTAAGCAACCCCAAAATGACCAAGGCAACAGAGAAAGGATGGAACCAACTCTGTAGTTTGAACAGCTTTCAGTTTTTCAAACTAAACACTCCTCAAACTCAGAAATACCCCCCACAAACTATATTTTTTTAGAAACAACATACCATCAGCTAAGTAATTCTTTCATACATGCACACAATTCTTTGTAGAAATATGCATTTTTTTGCAGATTTGCTGAAAGGATGCAATGAATGTTCAAACTTAGAAATCTTGATCAAAACTCCAGAGCAAATAACAATATTCTACATGTTCTGAATGAAACGGTAAACTACTTGTATCCCTGCACACAGAAACACAACCATAGCCTCCGATTTGGGGCTATGCTCCAAGTGCATACTCGCTTTTTTTAACACCTCCTTACCTGGGAAACCATCCCAAAGCTATATATTTTTTGGAATCTGTACACCTTTAGCTACATAACAATGCCATTCTTAAGCATGTATGTGCATTCCAGGTGTAATTCTTCATAGAGCTTCATGTTTTAGCAAGTATCCCATAATGGGACTAAGGCAAAATAACAATTCTAGAAATAAAAACAACCAACTCTGTATTTTGGACCGCTCAAACACCCATAAAACTCAAAAATACCTCCCACAATCTTCATATTAGAAACTACACACCTTTAACCATGTTGGTTTAATTGATTTATACATATATGCAGAATTCTGCTCACAGTTCTTTTTAGAAATTTTGAGGTTTTTTGTACATTTTTGAGAAAAAAAGGAAAAAAGAAAGATGATACGTAGAATTCTTGAACAACCCCCTCCAGTAGTAGAACAGCCCTATAAATATTGTTTCCCCCATGTCGTCAATAAAACTGTACACCACTTGCATCAATGCATGCTAAACACTGCCACCAAACAAACTCCAAAGAAGACAATGGCACTCTAGGTTATTGTTCGGACCAAACAATCTATTTCATTTGTAAAGCCCCATTGGTTATGAAATATCATAGTGTAAATCGTTTTTAATAGAAATACTCCAGGTAATGGGCAATGGAAAGATAAAGGGACGCACGCAGTATAAACTGCTTTAAACAAGAAGTGTTTATTCCAATGTGTAATAAACGTACTGTGGCACTTTGGCACTTTTATTTTGAGAAAGCGGTGATATATACGTACTGTGGCATTGAAAGGGCAAATTAATTAATACAAAAGACATTTTAAAGGGACCAAAATAGTTTTATGTTATACTAGCAAAGCACCTGGCATTGTCCTTGTTTTTTAACAATCAAAACCTTTACAGCCATTTTCAAACCAGAGGAAATGGTGTTCAGTGTCTGGTATGCCAGGGTGGCCAGACTGAGAAGATATGGGGGGAGCAAGATCTAGTTAGATAAGTGAGATAAATCATGATAAGATAAATATAATTTAGCTATGCAGTAGGTATAGCATATATTTTCTGCAATGAACATTCAGCAAATAGTGCTGGTAAAACATCTGAAACTAATAATAACCAAACATATGAATACATTTTAATAATATAATCTCTATAGGGGTTACTTGTAGTAACTATGTACCCTAGGGGATGGCAGAGATAAATATTAAAAACTTTCTGCTTTGTTTTGAATAAGCACGGGCATCCTTCTAGATTGGAAGGAGGGAAATGAGTATGGTCAATGGAGTAAATACAGAGAGAAGGAAACACAGATTAGAGGAGAGCAAATCTGAGGCAGGTGGGAGACCTTAGGCATAAATTACTAATTTAATCATAAAAATCATCCTTATTGCAGGTAGTAACAGATTTGAGGATATATTTTAAATTGTACATAATTCAATAGCTTGTTATTATCTGAAGAAGGACTCCTGTAGTATTTGTTCATACTAGTATATTGGTGCAGATTGGTCATATGCGTATAGGAGAGAGGTTCTTTACTTTATTGGGGCTCCGAGCATAGAGTAGATATAGTTAATAGTATTAGGTAATAAGTATTGGGTAATGTTCAAGTCAATTTTGTCCTCTAATTTTTTGGGTAATAATGCACGGTTACTGCTGCCTGAACACAGGTTGGCCGGAAATATGTTCTAGGTGAATGGGTCACCTTGATATATTATTTTCATTACCAATATAGAGGGCATCAAATAGTAATGAGGTATAGAGACATTTATATAACCAACAACATCCTCTCATAGGTTGAGATCCTAATTTACAAATTAATGTAAAGGACGCTCGGGGGACCTGGAACTTACCTTACCGCCGCTCCACTCGCAGCCGCTCCTTCACTGAACAGCTGTTCTCTCCTGATCTCGTGCCCTATCTTTTTTATTGGCGCACATGCGCCTAAGATAGGGCGCGCGGTCGGGACAGAGCGCCTGTCAGTAAAGGAGCGGCTGCGAGTGGATCGTGGTAAGGTAAGTTCCAGGTCCCCCGAGCTAATATTATTCACAGGGAGGTGAGAATAAGCGTTCTCACCTCCCTGTGAATAATAGAAACGAATGGCACAGAGTTGATTTTCTGGATTATGTGACTTTAGTGTCCCTTTAAAATGCAATGGTTTGCTATTTAACTGGTGATAAATAGGTCTTAAAAGCCATTAATAGCTCAAATATACCAACAGAATGTAACACACTGTTATAAATCCTAAATACAAATAATAGAATATGTAGTATTTCTTTAGAGGACAGGATACATTTTTAGTTCATTTAGATCAATTAGACAATCAAGAAAAGATTTCAACAGTATTTGTATTATGTATGGATTTATTTATATACAAGCACATATTCACATCAGGCCTTGCCCAGAAGAGCTCACAATCTAATACTTATCTTGGTGGTTAGCCATGCTGCTGCAGCACTGGGTCCTGAGCTCGATTCCACCTTTAGAACATCTGCAAGGAGTTTGTATGTTCTCCCGTGTTTGCGTGGGTTTCCTCGGGCAATATACATATTCAGTCTTACTGTAATTATATACAGTGCTCTTGGTACAGTCTCATGGTATTCATGCTATCATATCACTTGATTGGTTACACTTGACATGTTACAGTCTGTACAGTCTTACTGTTCTTTTAGTTGAATTTGACAATATCCATATAATACATTCTGTACAGTCTTACTGTACATTCATACTGTTCTCTTTGGTACAGACTTGTGTGTTTTGTAACAATTGTAACAACTTTAAAGGCAATTAAAACAAATAAAAAAGCATCAAATTTAAACAGAATAAATTAGGTGAGAAACTATAAATTTTCCAGTGGTCTTTGGTGTTCGTTATGGTCAGTTTACGGGGCGGCTCTGTGTCTTCTTGAGCTGTTTGCATTTTTTCATGATGTAGAAAACTTGTTATTCTTATTTTTATTATTCCCGTTCTGGTAAGTTAAAAAGAAAATATAAAAATTGTTAAAGGGGAACACTTGACCATATACACTTAATATAATATACAATGAGTTATGGTAGGGTCAGGCCTCTATAGTAATCTATTGCCCTGGTAATAGAATGCAAGGATCTAAAAAGAATTAGATAAACATATTACAATGGATTTGCCCAATTCACTTACCTGGGGGCTTGAGGAACCTCAACCCATTTTGGCCTCACTTATAATGCGTGACGGACTGTGTTGGTACTCTGGCGGGGGCAGAATCCTGGATCGCGTGGGCATGATGTTCTAAGAAATGATACATGTAATAATTACTTTATATAAGATTTACATACAGAGCATGATATGAGCTTTTATTAGAAAGTAGGAACACATTCTGTAACATTGTGCTGTTATAACATTGTTAGATAGGATTCCACAATCCTGTACTATCTACATAGACATAAGGGTAAAGTCTAAAACTTATCACTTGAATGTGAGACATTTCCTGCTGTACTTACTTATCTCTTTCCTCAAACATCTCAATCTCTGTCCAACCTGCAGGTCTAGGGAAAAACAATTCACACACGTGCGATCGCGGGTTCCGACCCACAAAGTGTACGAACGAGCGTTTTCGACCGCTAATTGGCCCGTGTATGGGCATTTTATCGGCCGTTCGTTCTAAGATCGTTGCCCGACCCGACCTTCTTCAGGTGCAGAGCGTTCCCCGAAACGTTGTTTTTTGTGATGCAGAAATACAAGGAATCCCCCAATTACAGTGTGCACCCTAGTCCTTTTGTTGCTTGTACTATAGCTGGTCCCTAGTAGAGGACCAACTGGGGTACCACCTTTGATTATTTTTGGCTAAGAGCCACAGAGTGTGCCTGGATCCTACATTGTGAAAGACTTTTCTTAATTCTATTCCTTTCTTACCATCACAGTCTGTCCAAATACATTATTTCCTTTACAGTTTCCAGAAAACTCTCCAGCACACAGCTGTTGGCGCTTTCAGACAAGGGCCAGACGATTCTTAACACAAAAAGATATAGGGGATCCACCACTACAATGGTTGAATCCAAAAATTTATTAACAATGGATAAACGTTCCGGCTTGTCCCCGAAATGTTATCCGTTGTAATAAAAATTATATTAAAAAATTTAATAAAAATATTCTTTCTGTTTGTAACATTATTTCCTTTACATTCCCTTGTCTGTATGTCAATATGCCCCTACACCTTGTATATGCTTTGTGTCTGTTATACTATAAGACAAAATCCTTAAATGACTCTTTTAATTCTTTTCAATTGTTCAGCAAAAAACTGTGACACTTACCTACTGACCATTGGACGCTTGACAACGTTTCATTCTCCTGTGGCAAGAGTCACCATCACTCTCTCTCTTCCTTTTCTTATTTATTCTAATATATAGTTATAAATGATGTTGGATGAATAAGTTTATAAATGTTCGTTCCAATTGAGAAGTATGTACAATGCATTTAGAATATTCATGTTCCATCTAAATATCAATCTTATTTAGAGACTGGGAAACATTCTGTAACATTGTGCTATCCACATTTCCTTGCACTAGTGTGGCCTAGCCTTAAGAGTTTTCACTGAACCTGAGACATTTCCTGCTGTACTTACTTATCACACCTCTAGAAAATGTCGATTTCTGGCTGCAAGCAGAGTCTATAAAGGGAAAAGAAATGACAAACTTAGTCCACAGTCACCATCCAATTCTCAATCCTATTCCCCTTATTAACCATCATGTCTCCAATAGAAAAAATTTATTGCCAGGTGTTCCTTGGATACTTGGTCTCTAGTGTCTAAATGGCCCTGTTCCCTCTGGAATTATGTTTTGTGTATATGTTATTTACTATAAGAAAAATGTAAAATGATCTATTTCATTAATTATTAATCGTTCAGGGCAGAGGAACGGTGACACTTACCTACTGACCATTGGACGCTTTGACAACGTTTCATCCTCCTGGTTGGCAGAGTCACCATCACTCTCTCTCTTCCTTTTCTTATTCTTCATTCTAATATATAGTTATAAATGATGTTGGATGAAATAAGTTTATAAATAGTTACGGTTTCCAATTGATGAAGTATGTTACAATGCATTTTAGAATATTTCATGTTCCATCTAAATATCAATCTTTATTTAGAGACTGGGAACACATTCTGTAACATTGTGCTATCCACATTTCCTTGCACTAGTGTGGCCTAGCCTTAAGAGTTGTTACTTGAACCTTGAGACATTTCCTGCTGTACTTACTTATAAACGTCTAGAAACATGTCGATTTCTGTCCGCACTGCAGGTCTATAAAGGGAAAAGAAATGATAAACTTAGTCCACAGTCACCGTCCAATTTTCAATCCTATTCCCCTTTATTAACCATCAAATTGTCTCCAATAGAAAAATATTTATTGCCAATGTGTTCCCTTGGATACTTTGGTCTCTAGTGTCTAAATGGCCCCCTGTTCCCTCTGTAATTATGTTTTTGTGTATATGTTATTGCCAGTGTGTTGCCTTGGATTCTTTGGTGTCTATATGGCCTCCTGTTCCCTCTGTAATTATATTTTTGTGTATGTTATTTATTATGCTCCTGTTCCCTCTGTAATTATGTTTTTGTGTATGTTATTTATTATGAAAAAATATAAAATGATCTATTTTTATTAATTTATTAATCTGTTCAGGCAGAAGAAATGTGACACTCACCTACTGATCATTGGACACCTTGATGGGGGGACAATATCCTGATATTTCTCACTTGTTTTACTCATTTCCATCTCTGTAATCTCCTGAATCTCAAATCTCCAAGTATCTCCTTGGGAGGTTGGAAAATACATAGAATAATGAGAATTTTACAGTAAGATTTTGTCCCTTATTCATTAACCTCAGGAATAGTAACAACTAAACAAAAACTAGAATTGAATAGTCTTTAACAACTAGAAAAGATGGAAATTTACTGTTGATCCATTTTTTTAATAATAGACAGTTTTATTTTATTATTGATCAGCCGTTGCTTATAGAATGAAGCCTGTGGTCATCCAGACCATCAATAATTTCTACCCTCGGTTTATACTCGGGTCAATAACTTTATTAGGATTTTTAGCTGAAATTGGGTACCTCGGTTTATACTCGGGTCGGTTTATACTCGAGTATATACGGTATTTCAAAACAGTTTTTTTCATGGTCATAAATACAAATGGTGATACCCCCAACCCCCCACACAGACCCAGGTACACCCACCTACTGACCTACCTTTCCATTCCCATGGAAGCAATATTTAAAGGGTAACTAAAGTCAAAAAACTAATTTAGATGTATCCTCAATAAAAGATAGTTTTATGGTTGTAAACACAAAAAAGACATACCCCCTCAACCAGACCCAGGTACACACACCTACTGATCTACTTATCCATTACGGTGGCAGCCATATTTAAAGGGTAACTAAAGTCAAAAAAACAAATTTAGATTTATCCTCAATAAAAGATAGTTTTATGGTTGTAAACACAAAAAAGACATACCCCCTCAACCAGACCTAGGTACACACACCTACTGATCTACTTATCCATTACTGTGGAAGTCATACTTTAAATGGTAACTAAAGTCAAAAAAGCAAATTTTGATCAATAGTCAAAAAACTTTGTTTTTTTAACCCCCAACGTGATACAGGTATACACAGCTACTGACCTACCCCTCCATTACTGTTGCAGCCATACTTAAAGGGTAACTAAAGTCAAAAAAGCTAATTTTGACCAATCATCAAAAAAGTTTTTTTTTCCAACTCTCAACCCGACACAGGTACACACACCTACTGATCTACTTGTCCATTACTATGGCAACCATATGTAAAGGGTAACTAAAGTAAAAAAACTCATTTTGACCAATCATCAAAAAAGTTAGTATTTTATCCCCCAACCTGATATGAATACACACACACCAACTGACCTACCTTTAATGCATGTTACAAATTTAAAGGGTAAGTAAAAAAGAACAATGTCCTCTTCATTGATATTATTGAGTTTTAAAATATGCAGCACAAACACAAATTCCCTTCCAAAATGCAGTCTTTCAAGCCAAATTCAAAGTTTATACTTAAACTTTCCCTTTATAGTTCTTTCTGTTATGCATTTTGGACAGTTCTGCAGACATGAGGCATGTTATTCCATTTGTAAAGGAACAGCAGGCGTTTCAGTGGATTATCATCTACCAAATTCATTTTGGGAGGTAATCTGTTGAAAGGAGATATATCTGGATACTAATGGAAGAGAACACCAAATAGTTATACCTGTACAGTTCTACATATGCCAGCATATTGGACAGAACAATCAGTTTAAGAAATGCAATCAGTGTAACTAAATGTGGAAATATCTAACAGTCTGTCATAGCAGAGTTCAGTCCAGATGCAAAAATTAAAATGACTAAAGTTAAGTGTGTAGAGGCCTAAAATGTATGATTTAGGGCTAGGCCACACTGAAGAGCTTTTTGGGACGATCCGATCGCGCTTTTTAAAGCGTGCACTAGTGTGGGCCAGTTGATCTGCCTACACTAGTGCGCTAGGTAGTGCTGTGTTGTGATTCATAAATCACAGCACATTTTCGTGCGCAATCGCATGTGCTCCGATTCCGAATCACTGGGCGATCGCAATAGCAGGAGCGCGGAATATTGTGGCCTCAACCTTACTGTATATAACAGCACAGGGGACAAGGCTGAAACATTGGATTTACTCTGGTCAGTGAGGAGGTCAGTGAGGGTATATATATATCTATGGAAATATCTACTCAAATAATAGGTGAAAACCTTATTAAAATAAATAATTTGAGACAATGTGACCAGTGTGTCCTAAGTACCCATTGCATAGGTAGATAAATAACGCTCTGCTTCTATATGGGTGGGGACGTAATTTAAAGGAAGCCTAAAACCACTGGTTGGGTGTTGGCGGGGTGCTGAAATCGCAGAAATCTGCACTTGACATGTAGCAAGTGGTAAGCACTTGAAAGAGGTTTATTATTAAATAGCTGTCAACCTTCAATGCTTATAATTAAAAATGGTGCCTAAAATCTATGGCAGTCGTGGTTTCTACATCAAAGGCAGGCATTTCTATAATAAAAATAACTATCAGAGGCTAAACGTGATTTCAAACCTGTACATTGGCATATGTAGTAGGAAAGATACTGTAATGTGATGCTGTTACGGCTGTGTTTGAAGGAACAATATACATATACAGGGTTATTCATTAAAAGTTCTTTTTTGAGCTAATTTTGCCCCAACCAATCAGATGTTAGCTTTCAAATGTTACATAACATCTGATTGGTTGGGGCAAAATTAGCACCATTTTTAATAAGAACTTTTATTGAATTTCCCTGATAATATACAAACTTGCTTCTAGCGTAGTATTATAATCGATGAGGTGTATGTTAGGTATTCATATTATTTAATGTGTGCATATGCCTGCAGCAGGAATAGCCAGCAAAAGATTCCTTATTTATAAAGGAGCAGACATGTTTATCCTGCACCAGACATTGCTATTAATATTTTTTGCAAATATTGGTGTAAATGTTAACGCATGTCAAGAAATTGTCCGAACTTTTAGCGCAAGTCCCAAAACTTAGCCAGGACAGCAAAAAAGTAAGAGCAGTGTAATCTACATCATAAATTTAAAATTGTTTTTAAAATTTTTTTTTTAGTTTTTTTTGGATAATTGAATTTTGAACAATTGAGAATTTTCGAATTTAAAAGTCGTCAGTTTTCGAAATTTCTAGAAATATCGAAAATACTATGCAGAATGCTAAAACAGAAAGCACATGAAGTTTCAATTTTGGGCATTGATGCGTGTTCCACAGACCATTTCCCTCAGCCATTTCCAGTAAGTTACCATTGCAATTTCAAATTGAATTTCAACTCCCATTGACTTCAATAGGTCCGCTTTTGAAGTCTTGAATTTTCGGATTTTTTTGAAAAGCCACAAATCTGCAAGCAGAACGCGTTTCATCCAATTCGGCTATTTCTAATTGGTGAGGATTGTTAAGGATTTTTTTTGCACTATTGCGTATCTACCATCAATAACACCCATAGGATTGTCTCACATTTATATACTATAATTTCCTTTTTATTAGCCTTGAACCATTTGATTTAGTATGTTTTTCATAAAATGATTGTACCTGGCTTATCCAAGTCCTTAATTGTAACGTTATAAGAAGAATTACATTAATAGCTTGTTGAGTCTTTAAATCCATCAAAGTATTCCATAACCACAGGGAGCTTCGTTTGAGCTGGACAAATTAATGGAACAGGAGAGTTTTATTCCACTAGTGGTTCTGCAGAATGGATTGAAACTCAATGAAACAGAAAAATCGAATTGAACCCAATGGAAGTTAATAGAAGTAGAATTTTAGCCATCAAATTTTGATACCAAATTCTGAATTTCTACATTGGCATTTTGAACTGGCATTCTTTTATTTGGTGCAATGTATTTTAAATTTACCATTATATCTCATTTCGATGAAAATCTGCATTTACGTCTCCTAATGAGCGCAAGTTTTTAAAATGATTTTTTTTTGTATGTATATTTTGTTATATAGCGCCTCTAGAAATAAAATTCACTATAAAAATAAATATAAATTCAAATAAATATCAATCAAAAAGGTCTTTTAATGTTTTAAAATATTGTATATTAATATTTTATTCCAAAATTGATTCAAAGATGTTGTTTTTAAAGTTTTGCCTGACAGCTGCTAATTGCAATGTGACTGTGAGAATTTAATTTGCAAAAGGTTCCATTTCAGGAGACGGAGAAAGAAAAACACTTCACAGTTCCATATGATGTTTTTTAAATGATTTGGTATTTAGCATTTTCCATGATGTGGCTACTTAAATTATAGATCCTGTCACCAGGCTGGATATATATATATTTTTTTGCTAGCCCTCTTTATTTTTGTGTTTCAGAAGCAATAGAAACATATGAAAGGGATGTCTGTAAATGTGTGATTTATTGCTTAAAAATATACTATTCTATTACAGTTTGCCTGGATACATTTTGAATTTTTTCCCCCAAAACCTGCCAACTATGAATGAGTGAACATGTCCAGTTTGTACCGCAGGGTGGTGGGACCGAACACTCGTGACTTAACTAAATTATTTTTATGAATGTCTCTGTGAACATGGCAGATTGGGAATGGAAGGCATTAAACCATGACTTGTCAAATGACCACCCAGCAGCAACATTCAAGCTTCTTGAGAATGAGAGTGTAAAGTAACACACATGGAAGGGAAATCACTTTCATCAATAGGTCCATCCATCCATACCCTAGGGTGCTATATAAGGGTGTTGTACTTTCCAGAACAAAGTTATTTAACAATGAACACAAATGTCAAAATAATACATACCTCAGTTCATGTTACTAAATAATGCATGAATTAATCAACTGCTACTGGTGCCAAACTATCCACTGGTGGTTTTAAGGAAGGTCAATAAATATCCCCACAATTTAGTGGTCATTTTACTTCTCAATCTCTATTTCCCCAACTTCCGAGTGATAACAGGGAATTCTACAGTATAACTGCTCAGTGTTTGGGCATAAAGAGCGATTATTGGGTTTGGTTGGCAGGAGACATGCCATGCTCTCATTTTTGCTTTTGATACCTATTGAGGAAGCTTTGCCTGTATGTTGCAATGATAGGCATAATTATTTTAAATGTTATATATCTATACACATTATTGAGTTCCACTTAGTTTGGGTTAGAAATGTCCCCTTTTCTTTTGTTTTGTTTGGTCGAATATAGAGATAAACAGCAACATTTTCTAATCTTGAATATTAACAAAAGTTTTGTTTAAATACCAGGTGACTGCAGTTATATAGAATAAAAGTTAAAGGGCATGTCCACCTCCCCAACTAATATTTGCCCCACTGTATAGTGTTACACAGAGCCTCTCTGAGTGTAATCCCTATCTGCCTCTTTCTGTGCCTCTGAGAAGTTTGTGGCATGCGCAGTGGAGCTCTCTTCCCCCCCTCCATCCACCCTCCCTCTGGATTACTTTGAATTAGGCATTGTGTCTCAGCCAATCATAGACGCAAGGTCTGGAAACGAGGTCTACCTTTAGCAGACGGTTTCTGGTTTGTAAACCTAGCAAGGTCTGGGGGGGCTTTATTACCTTTACAGACTTTTTTTGGGGGTGAATATTCCCTTTAAAATATGAAAAAGCCTGACTTGATTCCATAATTGCTTCCTAATTTAGATATTAAAGGGATACTGTACTTATACCACTGGAACCAACGTCATCGGGGCTTTGTCACTGTGTAGCGCATTTTCTGAATGACCACGAGGTTGATGTCATTTAGACTTTGTGAAGACAAGTTACTGAAATTCAAATAGATCATCACATGGGGAAGAAAGGGAATGTAAGTGACTTTGAATGTGGCATGGTTATTAATGCCAAAAGGACTGATTATTTCATAAACTGCTAATCCACTGGAATTTTCACCCCCAACCATCTCTAGGATTTACAGGGAATGGTCTGAAGAAAGAGAAATTATCCACGGAGCAGCATTTGTGAGGATGAAAACACGTTGTTGATGTCAGAGGATAATGATTAGATTGGTTCAAGAACAACGAAAATTAAGAGCAGCTCAAATGACCGCTTGTTATAACTGAGGTATGCAAAATACCATTTCTGAACACAAAACACGTCCAACCTTGAAAAGATGTGCTACAGCAGCAAAAGCCACTCCTATCAGCTAAGATCAGAAAACTGAGGCTATACTGTAATTTGCACATGTTAACCAAAATTGGACAATGCAAGATTGGAAAACCATTGCCTGATGTCAATTTTCACAACCTACCTGAATATTGTTGTTGATCATGCCCATCCCTTAATGACCACAGTGTACCCATCTTCTGAAGGCTACTTCCAGCAGGATAATGCACCATGTCACAAAGCTCACATCATCTCAAACTGGTTTGTTGAACATGACAATGTGTTCACTGTACTCCAGTGGCTTCCGCAGTCACAAGATCTCAATCCAATTGAGCACCTGTGGGATGCAGCCAACAAAACATTTGATGTGACATCATATCTAGACACGCTCTGCACCCGTAGCTTACATTTCCATTTTTGTTTTCCCTGCTGATTTATTTCTCCACGTGCATCTACTTCAGACAATAGTTTACATCTTACAAGTAAAATACCATATTTGTAGAAGGGATCTGGAGACAGTTCTCAAAGCTTTTTGTTTAAAATCTATTTGCTTAGCCAAAAAGGATTTCGTTGGAATTAGTCTTAATGCTTCTGTCAAAGACACTGTTAGAATAGGAGCCCAGTTTTTCTGTCAACAGTTCTGTCCTATAAAATAAATTTGTGTAAAAATAAGTTTAGCAGTGGACATCAAATCTTTGCAAAGGAAAGTCTCAGGGATATTGCCTTTTTCTGTCTACCCTTCTGTCTTTAATTTTACTTTCTTGATATTGTTAGAATACTGGTTAACACAAAAAAAATTCCTGGAATATGTGACTTCCAAAATAAATGGAGTAACATTGTTTTTACTATAGGGAACACTGTATTCAGCATTCCCACTGGTAGGGTCTGTTTATCACAGCAAATTTTTAAAACTCATCATTGCACAGAATTATTTCAGAGCATTTTTTATGAGTGTTTGTATTCCCATACAGGTGGTTGTGAACATAGCTTGAAATTCTGTTATATCCTAGAATACATTTTTGCACAATTTTTTAATGTTATAAAGCTAACGCAATGTATAGATTTTTGTGTGTTCAAAGCCACTTATAACCCCCACCCCATTGTGTTGTTTTCTCCTTTAGACAAAAGGGAAGTGTCTTTTTGCCTAAAGATCTGGTGTGGGTAACTTGCAAAACTTGCAAAAACTTCAGACCTGTGGTCACAGTGATCCACATAAATAGAAGTGAAAGGTCAGCTCTGCTCTGTGGTGCCTTGATGTGGCTAGCAAACTTGAGCAAAACTTTAAACTGCACTGAAATCAAGACTGAAGGATTGTGTGTGGTTACCTCTTACTATTTGCTGAATGAGACGTCACAACTTCACCCTTTTATACATACCCACTCGCTTAACACCAGCTTAGTTCAGACCTTGGTTAAAATGCCAAGTGCTCCGTTGATTATATAACAAGGAAACATTCCATATTTGCTGAATTACTGGCTCTGTCATACTGTATGTATATGGGCAAATCAAACACTGGGCTAACATGCTCTGTGACACACTCAACTGACACACTTTTAACTTTAAGCAAGTAGTGTGATCAGTATGATGACATTTCTAAATGAAAGCAATGTCCTTTGTTGATCTGTACCCTTTTTTTTGTTTAGAAATTCAATCTGTAACATCTTACATTTCAGCTGTCAATTGAGTGCCTTATTATCATGAACTCTCCTGCTGTATGCAGTTTTGCTTTAACTGTGTCAGGAATAAGGGCCCACAAGGGTCCCTGTTGTTCACTCAGATATGAAGTACAAAATAGTCTGGTGGAACCAAAGACAGGTGAGAGGCTAAGAACTGGTGTCAAATTATGTGATCAGGGTACAGGCAAGTACAAGCTGGAAAATATAAGGGTTTACCAGGATACCGGAACCGGATATGGAGATTGAAACTGGATACTGAAAGTGGCTGAAAATATAATAGCTGGATGCTGGAAGGGAAAAGGCACAGGCTCAGTCAGGACTAGGGAAAAAATAGAGAAAAGGAGCCAGGGGTAGCAATGCTACAAGCAGGCACCAGAAAGTGGCAGAAAACACTATTTAAAGGGTAACTGTGGTCTCCTTTAATAAAAAGAGCACATTTTTAAACGACTCCATTATCATCTAGCAGCAATCAATGAAAACTTATAGCAGTATAAAGAGGTGTGTTTCCAGCTAGTACTGTGAGCTGTGACATCACCAGCCCCATTGCTCTGCCACCCCAGCCATAGTCACTGAGCATGCCCAGTTGTATCCTAATGCTGTAACTGTCTTTAATTGGGGTGGGGTGGGGCTCCTTACACATCATGTGACTGTCACACACTTCCTTATTGATCCCGACTGTCTGAGTGTTATTTTAAAAGCCTATAACTTAAGAATCAGCTAGAGGCATCATTCTTGGCTTGTACGGTTTAAGAGGTTCTTTTAAATAGAAGACAGTTGTATGGAGACCACAGTTACCCTTTAAATGTTTGTGCTGACCAGAGCATTGACATAATGACATGTTTGGGCCACCATGTTTGTGCCAGATGACGTTACCGCGCCAAACCAGGGCTGTGTAAGTGGCATGGTGGGGAATTTGTGCTCCCAGTGCTGACACATAGTGATGACTGAGCATGCTTGCTCTCATAAAAAGTCTAGTCAGATGGAAGGGGGTATCTGTTAAGGAGGGATGCTGGGCCTGAGCAAATTAAGTACTGGATTGGAGGCATACAGCAACACACACACTTCAGAGTAAGGGCTACTTGCATGTATCCATTTACAGTATAGATTAAAGCGACCCTCTGGTTTAAATAGAACTTTTGACATCACTGGTTTTGTCGGGTAGGAGACTGATATTGTTTTTCCTCCAGGAATAATCCACATCATTGTTTTATGTTACCTTTTATCCCCTTTTCAGATAAATAATTAAACGACAAAATTAAAACTGAATCATTGAATGTCAGGTATATCAGACAATTTCTCCTGTTGCTTTAAACCAGCATGGTGGGTTATATACCTTAGATGCCTGGCTATTAATGTATATTTATAGTTTATTTAGTGTGTAATGTAACAACACTATATTATATAACAGTAATCTACTATGTTTAATTTTGTTTTGTTTTGTTGTTTTATTTTGTATTGTCTGCCTTGTGGTTTCCCATTAGTGATAATTAATTAGAGGGTGGGACTCCATGTGTATTTAAGAGCCCTTCCTGTTTCACTCTATTTTGAGTCATTCTTACCTATGATTAAGTGCTGATAATATGAAACGTGTCAGGGGACTGACCGTAGAGTGTTCCGATTTACTTCATTTTATGTAATGTACTGAATAAAGACTTGGTTTTATGGAATTAGAGCCTCGATACCAGTTGGTGTGCACGCTCGTTTTCTGAATTTGGATGGATTGAATGAAGCTGCAGAGACGGGCTTGGGGCTGATGCACCCAAGCCACCTGTTATACTGGGTGAGTTTAACAAACAGCCTTTCAATACTTACTGAAGTTGCATAATAAAGGGTCTACATCGGAAGTTTGCGGAGGGTCTGGGGCTTATGCACCCGGACCACCAATTTGCAATTGTGAGTGGTTAAATACGCTCCCTTTCTTTCACTATTCCTTAATATACATTTCTTAATTAAAGTAGTTGGTGAACTTCATGTTAACCCTTTTTCTATGTACTCTCTATGTGTGTTTATTATAAGGCATTTTTTAACCCCGATGGGTGGTTAATTGGGCTAAATGTGTATATTCTATGTATTTGTATTTCAATAGATTAAAATGAGACAAAGTAATTTTTCATTATAGTTGACTTAATTCTATGTAAAATGTGCAAATTGTTACCTGTGAAAGTAATTACATAACTCTCTCTCTGAATACATATTTACTGTTCTTGCAATAAGCAGTAAAGAGGCTAAACCCAGGGGCTTAACTACCAGGGGGAGCAACCGCAGGTGCCTAGGGGGCCCCACATATAGATTCCTCCCAGAAAATCACTGTGAATAATGCACTGATGGGGGCCCCATCATAGTTTTGCTGGGGGGCCCAGTGATTCCTAGTTACGCTACTGGCTATACCCACAGATACTTTTAATGGAAACCTGAATGTCTGTCAATAACTAGCAAGCCGTGTTTAATTGTCAGAAATGCATTTAAATGTCTTTCAACACTTTGCTATACTAGACTGACTGTTTTATTTACTGTAAATACGAAGGGTTGGAGATGATGAAGAGCTGCTTGGTTTTTATCTTTTCATTTTACATCATGGCCCTGGATAAAACTTGACCGGTATTGCTCTGTATTGACATTCTGGACATATTGTATTGTTTAGGGGCTATGGTTAAAATGAAACTCAAATCTAAGGATCTTAAGTCTAATTATAACTTACATAGTGTATCCAATATTGTAAATACATAGTAGGATATCAACAGGCACTTCTGTCAATCAAATATGTGCAAATCTTTCCCAGTATCTTTGCCATTCTAAGCCGTTCCATGTAGACTGGACAATATCACTACGTCTTGGAGTATTTGCAGCTTGCTCCTAAGGCTGCGTTTCTGGGTCTTTTCAACAGATGGATTTTTCTGAAGTATTGTGAAAAGTTCACGGATTTGTAATTTAATCCTTTTGCCCCTCTCTGAAAACTGTCATAAAATGACGTCTAAAACCCCCAATGAATAATAAATTTGAATGAGTTTAGCAGCTTTGAGTAACTTCCTTTGAAAAGTTGCACTGTGGACAGCACATTATGGAATTGGGAATATTGTATTTGATCCATGTTTAATCTAGAGATACTTCACGTATGACCTGTATACAGTCATTATCCACCCCCAATGTAAATTCTGTATGTGGAAGTTTATTTTACAATTAACGTTGACTACTGTATGGGAATTCTGCTGTCCATTTAAAGGGCAACTAAAGCCTCAAATCAATACAGAATCAGACGGCTATCTTTTTAACAATAGATACCATCCTCCTGATTCTGTATTGTTTTGAGATATTAGTTGCCCTTTAAATGGACAGTAATCCCATACAGTAACCCCCATTTCTTGGCATTTACAGATTTTGGAAAAAATGCTTTAGTTGCTGGGAGTTGTAGTTTCCAAACATCTGCAATCTTTGATGCAGTGACACAAATCATATTCTGTGGAGAAAGGGTTTTATTAGGATAAATGTTAAGGACCCAAATGCAATAAAATCATCTGCAGCATTTGTATTGGGTTCTACAAATCTTTGTCAGTCAATAAAGATATCAGGCTCTCTCCTTGGGTTTACAGTGGTTCCACCTGTTATCTGTATTTCATCTTTTTAAATGTTGTTAGGTTCACAAAAGTGTGTTCATCAATAAGAATAACTAGGTCCACTTAGTAAATTGACCACATAGAAATCACAGTATGTTTCAGTAATTAACATCTTCTATATCCTGCTGTATACTTTATACACAGTTTGATCGAATTTTGAATAAGGCATAAATGTAGATTGTTGCCACTGATAGTGCCTATGTAGGTGAATTTTATCAGCGTTAACATTAAATACGACCATAAAATCTGGATCTGAAGATTAAATCGAACATTCATTAATGTACAAAAAGTTGTTTCCTGTCAGTCTGCCGGGCCTTATATACGATAAGGGGAATCCAGATGTTATCCCTAAACCTATGTTACTTTCCTTAAGACATCCTGGGGGTGAGATGCGGAATTAAAGATATTCAAACACGTGTTCATCTGAGCCAAACATTTTGTTCCCATTGAATAGAGAATTTTTGCCAGGGGGCTGAATTTACTTTCCCACCTGTATAAAATATTATCGGGTCCCTTGCGAAGATCAAATCGCTGCGCTCCCAAGTACAAGCTATAGATTTCAAATCAGATATGGGGTTGAAGACGAATTCTAACTTATTTATAAAGGGTCTTTTTTTTCCACAGCTGAAACCTCTTAGTCAGTGATTACAAAACGAAGCTAAACTTAATGTACGCGCACAGTTTCCCGATTCCGCCTATCTGCGTTTATATATATGAATGGAATCTGCCACATTGCTTGCCTTGGCTAAAGAATATTGGTTTTCTCTGAAAATCTTCCATTTGTACAGATTCTTCCATTTATACGGATTATTTTATGAATTAACAAAACACTGCTGCCTACTTCCATCATCCAGTAGTGGATTCATTTGCCATTTCAATTTTGTCTAATTTTATGGCTGTTACTGGGTTCTAATAATGTACATACACCCCAGCCTCCCCAAATGACAATAACTTAATAAAATGACACAAACACATACCGGCAGTTTATGTTCTTTATTGAAGCTTAAATGTGAAAGGGATTGGAAACTAAGCTTAATTTTAGTCCTCATTCCAGAAATCGCACACACCAGAAACATCCCCTATCTCGGTACCCATGACTAGAGATGGACTAGAACTCGAACCCGAGTTTGAGCCGAACTATTCGAATTTGAACGAATCCTGGACCTGTATTTTCGGACTTTCGATAAATATCGAATGTTCGACCGTTCGAATGTGCGAGTAAAAAGCCTATTATACCTATACGCGAGCATCGAATCTGCAAGTAAAGGGTCCATTAAAAGCTATACGCGAGCATCGAATCTGCGAGTAAAATGTCCATGGTATCTAGGCGCGAGCATCGAATCCGTGAGTAAAGGGTCCATTAAAACCTATACGCGAGCATCGAATCCGCGAGTAAAATGTCCATGGTATCTAGGCGCGAACATGAGCATCAAATCCGCGAGTAGAGGGTCCATTAAAACCTATACGCGAGCATCAAATCCGTGAGTAAAATGTCCATGGTATCTAGGCACGAACACGAGCATCGAATCCGTGAGTAAAATGTCCATGGTATCTAGGCGCGAACGCGAGCATCGAATCCGCGAGTAAAGGGTCCATTAAAACCTATACGCGAGCATCGAATCCGCAAGTAAAATGTCCATGGTATCTAGGCGTGAACATCAAATCCGCGAGTAAAGGGTCCATTAAAACCTATACGCGAGCATCGAATCCGCAAGTAAAATGTCCATGGTATCTAGGCACGAACATCAAATCCGCGAGTAAAGGGTCCATTAAAACCTATACGCGAGCATCGAATCCACGAGTAAAATGTCCATGGTATCTAGGCACGAACACGAGCATCGAATCCGTGAGTAAAGTGTCCATTAAAACCTTTACGCGAGCATCAAATCCGCGAGTAAAGTGTCCATGGTATCTAGGCCTGAACGCGAGCATCGAATTCGCGAGTAAAATTTCCATGGTATCTAGGCGCGAGCATCGAATCCGCGAGTAAAGTGTCCATTAAAGCCTGTACGCGAGCATCGAATCTGCAAGTAAAATGTACATGGTACCTAGGCGCGAACAAGCTCGAAAATAGCGCGAGTGAGAGTAAAATTGATTTTTTCGAATGTCCTGGATATTCGAACATGTTCCCCAGACCATTTCCCAGGTCCCACAGCCATTTACGTTAAGTTTCCATTGATATTTTAATTGTATTTCATTACAACTTTTCGAATTATTTGACTCCCATTGACTTTAATGGGTCCGTTTTTGAACTTTCCATATAGTTTGAAAGTTCGAAAACGGACCGAACTTTCGAAAGTTCGGCCATCTCTACACATGGCATGACTGGCAGATTTCTTATAGGAATAAATATGTCTTTACTCCTGCTCCTGGTGTTGTTCCTGATCAGCAAAAGTGTTGCAACGTGCAAGGGTTTTCTTGGTGTGATACATGGGCAATTTTTGTGTAAACAAAGGTCTGTCAGCCTTGGAAAAACATTTGTGCATGGATAGAGAATTGATTGATAGACCAAGAGCAAAAAGTGGTTGTAAATGGAACCTTAAGGTGGCCATACATCTATGAGATATTACTTACCCGACCGAGCGCTCACGCGATGTTCATCGATGCTGCCGGAAACCGCTTCTCCCGATCATTTTGCGATCGCATGTCGGTCGAATGTAAGATCGGGAGAAGCGGTTCCGGCAGGATCGAAGGAACATCGCGTGAGCGCTCGGTCAGGTAAGTAATATCTCATAGATGTATGGCCTCCTTTACAGTATCTTAGTTCTTAAGGTGGCCATACACATTAGTGATATTAAGTAAATCACGTTAGTCCACAATGGGATTTGCCTAATATTGCTAATGTGTAGGGGCCAAATCCGACCAACCGTAATGGCGATAAGCATCCATGGTCAGTTGGGGAAGACGGAAAGGGGGACGTATTTTTGATAATTATCAAATTTGCATGCCGTTTGCTAACGCTCAATTTTGCCCATAACCCTCAAATTACCATTTCAGCAATAACACTTGAATGTACGTTTTTGCCGATAACCCTCAAATGTACCGATTTGGCAATAATCCTCTAATGCAACGTTTTGCAGCTATCCCTCAAATGTAATCATTTGATTTTCGATAACCCTCGAATTGGCGATAGCCCTTGACTGTAGTATACGGAAACCGATAATTGCCATATCATGGGGAAAGTTAGCATTTAAACAGGTTTTGGTGATATGGACATGTTCCCCAGACCATTTCCCAGGTGCCAAAGCCAATAACAGTAAGTTAACATTGCTATTTTTACTGTAATTAATTCAAACTTTTCGAACTATTTTCTACCGTTGATTTCTAATGGGTTCGTTTCCGAACTATAGAACTTTAGAACTTTTACTAAAGTTTATTAGTTCAGAAAGAAACTGAAGTTCGGCCATCTCTATTAATGGGCCAAATAATAAACTCTCCTACCAAATGGCCTTATCAGAGGAAATGGACATCCTTTAAGATTGGAAGAAAAGAAGTTTCATCTTCAGGTTAGAAAAAGGTTTCTCTACAGTGAGAACGGTGAAAATGTGGAACTGTCTTCCAGCAGATGTGGTAATGGCAAGTTCATTGAATAGCTTCAAAAGTGGGCTAGATATGTTTCTAAAGCTAAATAATATTGAGAATTATCGGTATTAATACATATACTGTAGTTCTGGTTGGTACAGGGATTCTATATAATGAGAATTACTGGTATTAATACATATACTGTAGTTCTGGTTGGTACGGGGATACTATATAATATTGAGAATTACTGGTATTAATGCATATACTGTAGTTCTGGTTGGTACAGGGATACCATGTAATATTGAGAATTACTGGTATTAATACATATACTGTAGTTCTGGTTGGTACGGGGATGCTATATAATGAGAATTACTGGTTTTAATACATATACTGTAGTTCTGGTTGGTACAGGGATACTATATAATATTGAGAATTACTAGTATTAATACATATAATACATATACTGTAGTTCTGGTTGGTACGGGGATACTATATAATATTGAGAATTACTGGTATTAATACATATACTGTAGTTCTGGTTCGTACAGGGATACTATATAATGAGAATTACTGGTATTAATACATATACTGTAGTTCTAGTTGGTACAGGGATACTATATAATATTGAGAATTACTGGTATTAATACATATACTGTAGTTCTGATTGGTATGGGGATACTATATAATATTGAGAATTACTAGTATTAATACATATAATACATATACTGTAGTTCTGGTTGGTACGGGAATACTATATAATATTGAGAATTACTGGTATTAATACATATATGGTAGTTCTGGTTGATCCAAGCATCCTTTCCAATTGCCATTTGGAGCCAGGAAAAAATCATACTGGGTTGTTTTTTTTTTCTCTGGATCAACTGTTAGCATTCAATCTAATGCTATATAACTATGCACAGTATAAACTTTCAGTGCAGACAGACTTTATATATTCTTCAAAAATTATGGAAAAATTGGACTATGACGTTTTAGACTGAATGCACATCCAAGGGGCTCTTTTACTGCAAGCTAAGCACATGTGCAGTCCTTGCATGCATACAAATATACATTGCTATAAAAAAGCATCAATAGTTTTTGTAGCTTTATTTATACAGTAAGAATATCATATTTTGCTAAACAAATTTTACTTGCAAACATTAAGATATCAACAATGAATAACACAGAAAAGGTAAGTAATGTGCGTTAGACATGGTAAGTAACTGGAAGTTCCCATTTCAGACTTCACATTTTCACACTGTTCACAAAGCCCTTTAAACAGTAAACATTTTCCAAATGCTTTCTAAAGCTGGTTACATATGTGTAACAAGCTGAGACAAATTACATGGCAGATTCCAGTAATATGAGAAGTCGCATAAACAATCAACTGATCAATCTCCCTGTTTTCTGTATGCGATTAATAATCCTAGATAATAATTTAATAGATAAATAATAATGCCTGTCCAAAAAAAGGTCACATATTATTTAGTTGATCCGCCTTTAGCCATGTTTTCACTGTGGCATCGTTTCGATGACCTGCAATGTCCCAACACGAATCTCCACCTAGATTTGCATTCATTTTTAAAGATGATGGGAGAGTTGGATCAAATGCTTCTCCAGCACATCCCAAAGATTCTCAATAGGGTTAAGGTCTGGATTCTGTGGTTGCCAATCCATGTGTGAAAATGGTGTCTCATGCTACACTTTCACAATTTGAGACCCATGATCCCTGCAATTTTCATATTGGAATGTGCCTTTGCCATCTGGAAAATAAATATAGAAAAACATCTAATACCAATGTACCATCTTATTACCACATCCCCAGCACTCACACTGTTTTAAACCTTATCACAAGGGTCATAACTAGGAATCACTGGGCCCCCTAGCAAAACTATGATGTGGCCCCTAT
The DNA here is from genome assembly GCA_019447015.1 of Hymenochirus boettgeri. NCBI lineage: Eukaryota > Metazoa > Chordata > Amphibia > Anura > Pipidae > Hymenochirus > Hymenochirus boettgeri. Next base: position 135,125,080 of record CM033476.1, on the reverse strand, counting down.
CCGAGGTTCATCCACAGGAGGCAATATCGGTCATAGGAAAAATAAGGAGATGGGGCCCCCCTGCTCCCCTGGTAGTTACACCCCTAATAAGGGTTACATTGGACTTTTGAGGCTTTAGGCTGAATATATATATAACTGTAGATGCTAAATGGAGGGTAAGCCCTCCAGTTCACCAGCCAGTGTTAGTTAGCCCGCCACACCAACCTCCACAAGCCATGGCCACCTTTTTGCAGCAGCAGGATGATAAATAAGGCGGCTTTAAATAGTTTGTCTCAGGTGCCAAAAGGTCTATGTGCCAGTTACACTCACTGTTGCAAACTTATAACAATGGAGACTCTATGAAAATCTGTTTAAATACCTGTCAGGCATAGGCAATCAGTAAATCTCCAGATGTTTGAAAACGACGACGTCCAGCATTCCACTCCAAGCACTCAGAGAATGGTGGGAGTTGAAGTTTTAAAACATCTGGAGATTTACTGGTTGCCTATGCCGAACCTGTGGGATGTGAAGTTGATCAAATGTTAACGACGCCCACCAGGGAAACCACGGCCATCAAGGTAGCCACACGCACTGCGGTGGCTGTGCAATTCATGTGGCGCCCAAATCTGCTTACAGACTGCATTCAAAAGTTTGGCTCAAACTGCAAAAACCCTAGATGTGTCCCTGGTTTTGAAAGTAGATTAACAAGCAAGTGTTGCAATTCGCAATGCAGAAAACAATGTTTAGCATCTTGGTGGGGATGCAATAAATGTTCCTATCGCAAAATACCTGCACTCGTTCCCGCCATGTATTAACTACTTTGCAACCATTAATACAGCATTTGAATGCGAGCGGTAAGTTGGGATCCTTTGCAAGGTTTCAAAGCCACAATTGAAAAAGCTTTATAATTCTGTGTGAAAATTATAGCTAAAATGATTGTATCCCTTACACAACCCCCCTACTAACCCGATTATGTAATGTGGGTTTGGCACTTTTTCAAGTTAGAAATTACACCTCCCTGCTTGTCGCACATAAATGTATACGGTGTCAAACTAGAAAGGTGAATAGGCCTAGTGTGAGTTGAGTTGAAATTTACTGTTGCCACATTATACCTTCGCTGTCCAGTCAATAAATGTACATCTTAGGTCATCACTGTTGGTCCTTGATGGCAAATATTATATCCGTGATATGCCTTCTTGCAGTGTTTTTGCTCTTTTATATCACACAACAGTATATTCAGATTAGCCCCAACATGAAGGAGTTTGATCTTGGTTATTATGAAGGGTAATAAAGAAGGTAGACATAGAAATGTACTATGGAATATGTGAAGTTATTCAATCAAGTTTCAGAGTACTCGTATTCCATGGTGATTCCAGCTCTGTTGGTCACTGCTTAAGGATGTCTCAAGCCCTGGTTTTATGCTAGAAATTGTGTCCGCTTTTTGGTTCACCCTGGCCCACCCATATTAATGAGCCAACCTAGGGAACCAATTGTTTCAACCCAAAACAAGCTTTGGGTCACCTTCAGCTGAACATTCATTAAATGCTGCAAAATTCAGTGACAGTAACATTGTTATACATATTTTCTACTAGAAATGAGTTGTAAGGGAGGTTAGCTGGTTTTGTTTAGGTTTAGTGTGAACTACAACTGGTACATTAAGGGCTCGGGATACAGAGTTGTTCTGGGATTTTGCTAAAAGGAGATCTTACGGTATTTGTACTGATATTTTTTGACATTTACTTTATTCAGTTTTACCCATTGTGCTATAAATATCTGCATGTCTTACTTTGTCTTACAGATAGCAAGCATGTGTTGAGCTTTAGAACAAAAAAGAATAAAAGAGGCTTTATCTAAAGGAATCAGTACTGGGTGATTGTATGGGGATCATTGGTGCCCAGTGGGTTATTTTGTTTAAAAGAAATGTCTAGGAATCAAATGACATCTTTAGTTCTGCCGTGGTACATATCAATAGGAACAAGCATAAATCCCAGACTGCTAACTGTTCATTGAACAATACCTTCAAGACATTTTTTACATCTGTATGAAATACATAAATCCAAAACATTTGGCTTTTCATAAATTTAGATTTAAATTCTGTGCCACTAAGGAGAAGGAAGATAAGTCCATCAAAACATAAAAGAAAAATGAATGGAGCAAATTGTGAAATATTTTATTAACGTTAGTAATAAATAAGTATTGTTAAATACAGCAATTGTATTATCTTTGCATGGCAAGATACAGCAAACTTGCTAACTATTGACGAAAACACATTTTGCGCTAATATTTAAAGGGATATTATGCTCTACCACCCACTAACCTACCTTTTGAAGTACCCAGATGAGGGTCTTTTGGGTTTAACAACTGTAAACTGTATTACTTATCTAAAGTCTCCCTCATCGGTCCACCTCTGCCTCTCGAATAGGGATGGACTAGAACTCGAGTTGTTACAAACTTGGACTTTTTAAAACTCCTCGAACTACAAACTTTCAGGCTTTTTGAATTCACAGACATATTTTTGATAAATCGATAATCCCCGACTTAAGCACTAATTTAGCACCCTCAAATTTTGGCCATAACTCCTGCAACATTCAGTAACCCTTTAATTCGTCCACAGCCCTCAAATGCGACATTCGGTAACCCTTGAAATTTGGCGATAACCCTCAAAAGTAGTGTTCGTTTTGGTATCCCTCAAAAACTCAATGCAGAAGCACAAAAATAGCCTGATTGTGAGTAAAGTTGAAATTTAAACAAGTTTGTTGTATGTGTTCCCCAGACCATTCCCAGCTCCCAGAGCCATTTACAGTAAGTTACCATTGCTATTTAAACAGTATTTTATCAGAACTTTTTGAACTATTTTTCCCCATTGACTTAAATGGGTCTGTTTTTGAACTATTGAACTTTTACTGAAGTTCGAAAATTCAAAAACGGACAAAACTTTGGAATTTTGGCCATCTCTACTCTCGAACTGTCAGCATATTCCTATTGGCCAGGTCCTGTAAAGCGAAAGACGGCAGAAGTGCACCAGACTGGCAAGTGAAACTTAAGTAAAACAGCTGATTGCCAGAGATGAGATCCAGGTTTGATGCGAACCTGGATCCGACACAGAACCCCTCTGTCCTGAAATCTGAAAGATCCGTCTGAATCCGGATGGATCTTCCAGATTTCGGAACTTCGGAAGACATTTTCGATCATTTTTGGGTATAGGGCTATTTTTGCTAATTTGCCAAAATAGCCTCAAATTCAAAAATTATCGAAAAATATGATCGGAGACCACTTTCGAGTTTCCGAACGTATTTTCAAAAATTGACCATTCAAGCATATTTTCTATAATTTTCGAAAATAGCCTTGAACAATCGAAAATCTTCGAAAATATGATCGGAAACTCGAAAATGGTCTCCGATCATATTTTCGATAATTTTTGAACGTTCAAAAATTATTGAAAATAGCCCCGTACTTTTGAAAATTATCAAATTCATTCCGTTTTCGGATCTTTAGGATTTTCCCGAGATCCAGAATTCTGAAAACAAAACTAATGAGTTTCGGCCATCTCTACTGATTGCCAGTAAACCTAGGGATGAAAACCTAGTGGTTTTGTTCCTCTCATCCCAGATACTTGGAATAGAAAAAAAAAATAGGATGGGGGAGAGTAGTATTATTGTTTTTTACCTGAAACATATAAGACAACTTTCCAAAGTGTTAATATCAGAGTATGTATAATTTAAATAAACAAAGAGAGACTTAAAGGGAAAGGACAACATTACTGGTCATCCCTACCTGCACAAATTATAAGAACCCAAGAAGAAGACCTAAACTTCTAGGTCCTGACTTTAGGCTACACAGGCTGTAATCCAATGCAGATGTTGTCCTTCTGTGTGTTGATCTGACCCGTTCTTCCTTGGTGCGGGGCTTGCCTATTGGAAGAAACACATCTTTCCATAGGCCAAGCAATGAACAGAGGGAGTGACAAGTCAACTGCTATGGGTTCTTATTTTGCAGTGGCTGTTTTAAAATTATCATTGTTATTATTAATACTAATAATGAAGCTCATTTACCCTGGAGACATTATTCATCTTCCTTTCAAATAGGGAAAATTCTTTCATTGTGTGCACCAAAATGTTGGTTATTTGCTTGGTCTTAAACTTGATAAAAAAAACAGGGCATCTTTTATAAAACTGCAAAACAAAAAATTTTACACAATCCTATTTTTGTAAAAAAAAAAAAACTTTTGGAGATAGGGCAACATTAACTGTTCAAATGCCATCAATACTAGAGATGGCGAACTTTCAAAAGTTCGGTCTGTTTTGAACTATATGGGAAGTTTGAAAGTTGGAAAACTGACCCATTAAAGTCAATGGGAGTCAAATAGTTTGAAAAGTTCGAATGAAATCTAATTAAAATATCAATCGGAATCGATATTCGATATTAACTCGTATAATAGACATTTTACTCGCGGATTCGATATTCGATATTTACTCGCATATAGGTATAATAGACATTTTATTTGCATATTCGCACGCCTTGAATGTTCGAACATTCAATAATTATCGAAAGTCCGGAAAATATCAAATATCCGGGTCCGGAATATTTTGAGAAATCAGTCCGTTCGAACTCGAATACTTTGGCTCAAACTCAGGTTCGAGTTCTAGTCCATCTCTAATCAATACAAAGAAAATGTTAAAGAAGAGGATAATAAAGGAAGTCAAGTACTTATGACGAAGAGAATAAATGGAATGGAAAAATTAATATGTAGGTTCAAAAGTCTAGACAGTGATCACAGGTCAACCAGAAGAGTGTGAGTGGAGCTGCAACAAGATATTGCGTTGATTTTTTTTTTTTTTTAAATATAGTTAAATATAGTTTTCACTTGTCAAGATATTCAGTTACCAGTAGATAATATGTGAACAGAATGGAAGCACAATGAATGATAATACCATTTAGTCCTGGCCTTGGGTAAGGAATGCTTGACTGGACTTCCCACTAAACTAACACAAAAAATCTTTTAGAAATGAAATGGCAAATAGTTGCTCTATAGGGGTCTGGGGGCTGTTATTATGTTATTTTGACTAAAAGGATCTTGCTGGCAGCATACTTTTGATTTTACTTCTCTTTGAAGTCTGTGCTCCTGTAGTTGGTTTTTTGAGATTGTGATCAGGAAAAGTCTTGTGTTTGAAGAAATTGCATTTGAAATTGAACTGCCTGTCTCTATTTTTCAAGGATCTTTTCAGAAAACATTCAGTGCAAGTGAAATTCTTTAACTGCATATGTTACACATTTTAGCTTTTATTTATTTTCTTGTAACTGTGGTCGCCTCTAACATTTTCAATGTCTCCTTGAATCTGAAGTCTGAAGTGTGAGTTACATAAGTCTTGAAAGGAAAATACACTTCTATCGTTTATTTAACCTTAAGTGGACACTAGTTAAAAGTATTGGTTCCGCATATGTACAACTGTTTCTCCTATGCATGTGCTACAGCATGCCCAAGACCAGATTTGAAATTTTGAATAAGTTTGTTTATATGTTGGTAGGAAAGGTATTGAATGTTGATCAGAAAACCATGTAGAATTACCTGGTGTGTAAGTAACAATTTTTGCAAATGTTTTGGGAAGCATACCAAGTTTCCTTTTGTTACATCTAAGAGAATTCTGAATATTATTAAAGGAGTTATGCATGCTAAAATGATCTTATAAAAAGAAAATAACAATTTGCTTTTATTGAGATTATATAAAAATATTTTCCAGCTCTTTCCCACTGGGCTTGGGCATGCTTACTTAGGAAAGAGATTAAGAGAGAAAATATATCCAATAATTAGATTTTTAGAGTTATAAGGAGGGGGGGGGGGAGTTTGAAAGGTTAAAGCTGGGTTCACACATTATCTGTAAAGGGCAAATACTATCTGTACCAATCATTTTTCAATACTGTGTGTACCTGCAAAATATCTATTTTCAATGTTGACAAACATCCTATCCTTGGTCGCGGTCAGCCCCCTGTACTTAAGTATAGGGAGCAAGGCATGGTCATAGTGCATGTGGCGGCCCCAAATCTCCTTAAACTTTACATAGGGAGAATCTTACAGATTCTGTTGGTCATCTTTAGTAGAGAAGCCAGTGATAAATCATTACCAACAGGTTTAACAAGGTTTCCAAAAATAATTCTCTTTAAAGGACACTAGAAAATAAAATGACTTGCCTTAATCTTTTGCAATATTTTAGATCTGCAAGGAACTCTATCCCTTTCTGTCCCTAGTGCTCCCATTCACCAGATCTCCTCATGTCCTGTGCAGCCCATTCCTAGTTAATATGCAGTTTCTGTCTCTATGTCCAGCCCCTCCTAAAAACTAAAAGTCTGCTAAAGTGGGGAGCATGTGCAGTGGAGATGATCTGTGCCTTCAAACAGCCAATAACATTCACCCTGTGATTTTGTTATAGTGAAACTGCCTTGCTATGGGAAGGTAAGCAGCAGGTATCACTGCTTGAATTAAACAAGAATTTCTTTTAACTGTTGGAGCTTGAAGGGGATGTGTATTTGTGTGGTGGGGGGACTTTGGAATTAATTTCTTTAGGTACAGTGGTACTCCAGTAATGCTGGGCAACACAAACATCAGCTAACTGCAGGATTAAGTGTTAGCTGCAGGCACAGAAATAGCAGCAGATAATGGTTATTCCTTTTCATGATCTCAATGCTGAATCAATAAGCCATGCAGTGTCTGAGAAATAAGCTTTACTTTTATAGAATGGATAGTTTCCACATATAGTGGGTCAGGGGGAGGGGGATATGCAAAGAAATTAGGTGAATGACGGTTCTTTTCTAACTACGTTCTGACCTCTTTAATAAGTAATACTCTTTGAGTTGAGAAGTAGAGATGTTTGAAACTGTTGAATTTCATTCCGTTTTCGAATTTTTCCGAAATTTTTGAAAGTTCGAATATTCGAGTTTTGATTTTTAAAATCATCTTTCGATATTCCAAAATCGTCTATTTTCAAAAATCATCTATTTTTGTTTTTCCAAAATGGTCTTCTTTCAATTTTCGAAAATAGTCTACTTTAGATTTTAAATAATAGTCTACTTTCGTTTTTCGATAAAAATTGAAAATTCGAAAAATCCGGGTTCAGTAAAATTCGGGAGTTCCGAAAGTTTTGTCTGGACTTCGAAACCCTCACATTCGATTCGAAACTGGGTTCTATTAGAAACCACATTACATCTCTACTATGAAGTAAGGGAAAGGGAAGTTCGTGAAGGGGGAGGGAAGAAGATTTAAGATTGGTGGTTATTAATCCTTAATTACACTGTAATTTGTTGGGGAAGGATTTGGCACAGTTTACATGTCCTTTAAGTAAAGGAAATAAATTAAGATGGTGCAATGCTATAGGACACATGCTTTCTACTAAATATTAATGGTGCAACTTTAGACCAGTTAGGCATCTACATAAGAAAAAAAATTAAAAAATTTTAGTAAAACATTAATGCTATTGTTTCCATATTCTGTGTTCAGCAGACTGTCCTGATTCAAATCAGTGGCATGTTAAATAAAATCTATATAATTTTCAACAGAAAATGTATACAATTGTATAAAGATAAAAAAGTTGGCCCGCTATGCATGTTTACATTATGAGTAGCTTATTGAATTTATCAATTGTGAAGAAATCTCAGATTTTCATAAAACCATCATATGCTCCAGTATTTCCAAATCTGACGTTAATTTGGTAAACTCCAGTGAATAATTTCCTGAGTTGCAGCAGAGAGATTGGTAATAGAAGAAACATGTTCGATTTATGAATGCATATACAATTTGCTCTGGTTTTATAATCCATAACAACCGATTTGCAGATTTTCCATGCTCCAGTGCTGTCAGAAGAATTAAACTGTTCATTGGTTCCTTTGGGATAATAGACATGGGCATATTACCAGTGCTTATGCATTACCACGCTTCATACTGAAGGGTTTTATGATGGTTTATTTCGCTGCTGTTTCTATTAGGGTGGTCAATTGACTGAATATTTTAACATTCTAATTTTCAATGTGCGTCTTCATTTTAAACTATTTTAACCATGGCTGCAGTTTTAGTCTCATTCTGTTCTAGTTTATTCACAGGATTAAAATAGGGAGCTATAGTGAGCTCTGCATGTATGATTGTGTTCTCTTAATCTCTGTACACACGTCCGATAGGTCGAGTGATGCGCGACCCCCACAGTGTAAGAGAGGCCGCTTCGGGCACTAGTCACATGTATATGCATTCACCTGGGCAAACATACAAGTGGAACATCCAACCATTCATGCTGGGAAGATGCAGGTAATACAATGTCTATTTAGAGGAGTTGGTCACATGGTTTTTTTTCTACCCTTCATAACTGAACGTCCCTTAATGTCCAGTATTCTCATTGTCATAAAAAGAACTAAACAGGGAAACTGTTTGCTACTGTCACATTGATGAAAGTGTTACAAAGAACAGGCCTGTGTTTTGTGACTTTGGGGTTAATGTTCCTTAAATTGCGGAAGTCTGTTCTACAACAGTAGAAGACAAGCCAGTTCCCCCAAGGGACTCTTTGATTTAATGGAACCAATCATATTGTTCTATGGTCCAGTAGCGAAGACATCCGCATAAACCAAGAGTCCAATTATAAAGATCTCACAGTTTGCGCCATAGGAAATAATGAAATGGGTGGTCACTGCAAGATAAAACAAGCAATGCGATAAAGAAAGGCTTAATACAGAAACAGCAGGTCACAGCCACAAATGGAAGTAATAAATGGTACAGAAATAAATGAAAGCAGAAATTTTACAATTTTCTATACAAATACATTCCAGTGCTGGGGAAAAGCCGTGAACTTGCCCATATAATCTCAATCTTAAACCCCTTCCTGTTAACTCCTAGGGGTCGAAGTATGCAGCCCACTATGGAACCGAATATATTAGCACTGAGCTACAGTCTGGCTAGTGCCCAATATCGGTGAGAGGAAAAGAAGCAGGAAATGGGAAAACTCAGAGGGGATTCCTTGGTATCTGTTGAAGAGTGGTAAGGCCGATGCAGAAAAATAAGCAGCAGACACCCCACATAGAGATGAAATGTATACCTTTTGTAATGTGGTTTTCGGCTGCAAGCCATCACCGTAAGGGGAATCACTGGAGTGTGGTGAAACCTGCATATTCTGCTTTTGGGAATTTAATTATTTCTTTCTGTCTTTCAAGATGGGACAAACCCTTGAAGATGAGTTGTTATCATCAGATGCAAAAGCTGAAACTAGAGTTTGCGGTATTTTTGGACCTAGTTCAAAAGGCATGTAGCCATGTGTTTATATAGATCGCTATACTATAATGTACATATAGTTAGATTTTCTTCTCCTTTCCGGATACGTTTCTCATCATCCTCACTTATACCTTGTGTTGGTTTTAATGAGGCATTTCTTTCAAACAATCACAGCCATTGGGGAGACCGTTCTATGGTCCCAGGTTGTGAGTGGAGATCAACAAAATCAACACTGATTTGTTTTTGTTTTTTTACACCCATCTTTGTCCACATTGTGCGACATTCTGCCCTTCAAGATCTCTGAATGTTGTGCCAGATCTACAAAATTTTTTTGGATCAGTTTTGCCTCAAATTCAGGTTTTGTTCAAAACTGGGACTAGTTGCTAGTTGTATTCTAGGGCATGTCCCCCCCCCCTGCAAAAAAAAGTATGTTTTTAGCTTATGTCCACCCTTTAATAAAACTATTTTATATATAATATATATTATAGTGTTTGCTTCCCCAGCCCCAACCGCTATAATGTTAATGCCAGAAAGTGCCCTGATAGTTGCTTACCTTCCTTCTCTCCTTCACCGCACTGTCCCGGCCCTCTGCTTACACGGAACCAGACCGACACTCGTGTCTGTGATTGGCTGAGAGGCAGCCAATCACGGATGCGGCTGCCGGCAGTTCACAACGGCGAAGGAGAGAGGCAAGGTAAGTAACTATCGGGGGAGTTTCTGGCAATAACATTATAGTGGTTGGGGCTGGGGAAACAAACACTATTATATACTAAAAGGGTGGGGAGCTAGAGGGAGGTATCGCAAAACAGGAGGGAGAGGGAGGGGGAGAAGGGCTGCACTGCGAATGCCAAACTTCTCCCGGAGGGGAGACAGGAGGCAGAGTCCTATATGGACTCTGCTATCCTCCTTGTGGCCACTTTTTTGGACTTTGGGAGGGGATTACAGAAGAACCATTTGGAGTTAGGATGTAAGGTAAAGATTTTATTACACTACACAGTGGGGCCAGTATTGGGGGGAAAATATAGTTTTGGGGGTGGACATGCCCTTTAATTATCCCCCAAACTGGGCTTTCATTTAAAGCTTACCTTGAGCCAATGCCTCCAGTCACATCAGCATTGTGGCCGTGACTTACCGCACCTGGAAGTTTACGAGCGCACTCTGCTCCTGTGCCCTCTTATCCATCTCGATACAAGGACGCAGGAGGTGGAACTTCCAGCGAGGGACCGGCTGATATTTAAGTAGGTATTGCTCAGTGTGGGAGTGTCAGATCAAGGTTAGCTTTAAACAAAGGTCAAGTTCTGGGGGGTAATTAAGCAAAAAAGCTTTTTATTTTTTGGGTGGGTATGCCCTTTAATATCTTTATAATCTCGTGTTTATGGCTGATATTTATTATACAGTTATACATTCGCAAAAGACACTTGTGCAGTTTTAATCAACTAGTTACAAGTCATAAATAGAGATGGCCGAACTATATGAAGTTCGGTCCATTTTCGAACTTTCAAACTTTAAAGAAAGTTCGAATTTGGACCCATTCAAGTCTATGGGAGAGTGATAGTTCAAAAAGTCCGGGTGATTTACAGCTAAACTAACAGTGGTAACTTACTGTAAATGGCTGTGGCACCTGGGAAATGGTCTGGGGAACATGTCACTGTCACCAAAACTTGTTAAAACACTTCCTGAAGTCAGGCAGGCAATTTTGGGGTTTTGCACAAGCTACATTCAACATTACATTTGAAGATTATCGAACAAACAATCCTTACTAGGGTTAGCGAACGGTACATTCGAGGATGAACGAACGATCCTTCCTGGTTATCGAAGGGTACATTCGAAGATTATCGAACAAACGAAGATCCTTCCTAGGGTTAGCAAACTGTACATTCGAGGGTTAGTTCTAGATTATTATATGGTTATTATATGACTAGGTTATTATATGGTTATTATATTACTTGGTTATTATATTACTAGGTTATTATATGGTTATTATATTACTAGCATTCGCGAACGGTACGTTCGAAGGCTTGTGAGAACGAACAAACTATCCTAGGGTTAGCGAACGGTACATTCGAGGGTTAATGAAAACGAATAGTACATTCTTACATTGACCAGAGGAATATATATTTTTTCATTTATTTGCAGTTTATTAAATTACCCAATGAAACCTAATAAAAACAAATTAGCAATCTGAACCTATTAAACAAAAAGGGATTTGTTGTCAGTTACATTTTTACAATGTAAGCATTAATTGATTGGTATTTAAAGGCTTCTTATTGAATAGCAATGATTTGTGTTTTCATTCCTAGTGATATCTTTGACATCCCATCTTGCCAACCTGAACGTTAAGTCTTCAGATAACATAAAAGCCCCTGTCGACAACCACTATATTCTTTGTCCAATTATAGTCTATCCGGGGCTAGGAAAATAAATAGAAGCAAGTAATTGACCTTCCTTGTCTCTCAATGTAAAAGAACTGTGGGATTGTGCACTTAAAGGACTATAATTGAAGGCATTTACTGTAATTAAGGCTAAGTGTTTGTTAGCCTCCAGAAGGAGATGTAGTTATTTAAAGATTTTTTAGACTGCTAGTAGTGAGGGTTTTTTTGCTCAAAATTAGGTTGGAAGGAAAATAATACAAAAGGTTTGCGGGAAAAAGGAAAAGGAAGTAAAATACAAAACTAAAAACAGGAGAATGGCAATATACTGTATATTCACATATAGAAATCACATCTGTAAAGAATATACACTGCACAATGTGTCTGGAAGTCAAATGAAGAAGCAACGGAAATTATATATTGTTTCTGCTGTATTTTTAGCTGTAGGTATTTCTAATTAATAAAAACCACCTCTAATCTTGGAGAATTTTATTAAAATGTGTGTGAAGGTTTTCATTCATCCAGGTTATGGTACTTACTGCACATCTGTTAGATCAACCGGACTTGAAGTTTAGTTCTTAAAGACGTTTCGCTAGTCATCCCACTGGATCTCTCAATTCAGAATGACTTGTACAAGAATCTGTTGGCAATAGATTCCCTGGAAAGTCTCAGTTAGCATATCACAGTCTGGTGTTAGGGACCTTCTAAATGCAAGACGTGGATGCATTGTGGCTAACAGGTGTTATCGAAACTTCCCAGGGTAAGGCGCCAAAAGAGCATTGTACATGTTTGGGTCAAAAAAAAACTCGGAATACCTCAAATAAGGATAAGTTCTACAAGCAAATACATGAATGTGCAAACCTTAAAGGAGAAGTAAACCCAATTTTTTATACTCTAGAATCTGAAAACAACCCCCCTAAAAACACCAATAAGCTATAAAATACCACTCCAGTAAATTGTATTAAAGTAAATGTAAGCCTGTTAAGAACTGGATGAAGTATCTGTGTGTATGTGCAGTGTCAGACCACACCTCCTGACCTCAGTCACATGCTTCCTTGCTGCATCTGTCCAGTAAAAGGATTGGCTAGAGATTATTAATGGGTGTGACCAACTGTAACAAATTCTGCCATAGCTAAGGACTGAGCATGTGCAGAACATAATGGTCGTTGACCAAACTGTGTGATACTAGAATGCTGAGAAGTAGAGCACAAACCATATGTTATTTAGGTAAATTTCCCAGTGCATGTATCAAAATGAAAGGTAAGACACAGATTACTGGCTTTATATCAAGGTGTTCTGACTTCTGGTTCAGTGTTGTTCTGTGGCTTTAGTTGTCCTTTAACATTGAGGAAGTGGAAACATAGGCACTTAATATCTTTCAGATACGTGGATGACACCTAGGTTAAAATCCACCAGAAGGAAGTACAAGCCTTCACAGAACACATCAATGCCGTAGACCAAAACATCAGATTTACAAGGGAAGAGGTACAAAACAACACACTGGTTTTCTTGGACTGCTTGGTAGAAGTCATGGAGAATAGTAAACTGGAAGTAGAGAATTACAGAAAACTAACCAACACAAGCCAGTATTTGATGTTTGACTCAAACCACTAGAGATGTTCGAAACTGTCCATTTTTGAATTTTCTAAATTTTCGGAAATTTCGAAAGTTCTAGTTTTGATTTTCAAAAATAGTCTAATTTCGATTTTTGATTTTCAAAAATAGTCTACTTTCCATTTTCAAAAATCGTCTATTTTCGAAAATCGGCTACTTTCGAGTTTCGAATATCTTCTACTTTCGATTTTTTAAAATGACCTACATTTGACTTTCGATAAAAATCGTCCTAAAAACTTATAGGCATTTTGTCAATAGGAATAGAATGAAAGTAAAGAATATGAATACCAACAGGGAAGCGGGGAAAGCAAAACAGGAGAAAGAACATGGTCATCCCATATGTGGCAGGAGAAATTAAGAACAATATACAATAAGCACTATATCCATGCTTAAAGTGACATAATATGCACAGTGCGGTGCAGTGAAGAGTGCTCTGATTTGTATGTGGGGCAGACCAAAAATCAGCTGCACCAACTTATGGCACAACACAGAAGAGCAAATTTCTTCTGTCAGGACTTAGTTGAGTACCTGCATCTTAAGGAAAAAGGACATACGTTTAAAGATAGTAATGTCAATATCTTTGGCCAAAGAACATGATTGGTTCAAGAGAGGTGTCATATTTATGTGAAAATAAAGAAACCAAGCCTGAATAGAGGTGGAGGGTTTCAACACCAACTGTCTGCCATCTACAATGGCAGAGATTCTGGCTTGTTCTGTGATTATAATAAGATGCAGCTCACAGGGGAAAACACATACATCACTTTCCTTTCAGATAAAGATGGACATTGGTGGGAGCTCCGACCCAAAGCCCAGCCTTATCACACTCTGCTGCTCTGTGGTGAGAGGTGAGCATGATACTTCTGATAGGATAGGTTTATTTTTTAAAATGAATGTTACATTTCAGGTCTGTAGCTTTAAGCCCGGAACTGCCTGGAAAACTTCACACCCTGAGGATCACTTTACCATGACTATTTAACTGTTCTTATAGGATAACTATTGCCTCAATGCATTTTCCCCCCGATTTTTAGCCTCTCTCCACCTTCAATTAGCCATGCTGGGAAGGGGGCATAACAATTCTGTCTGCCACTAACTGTCACTCAAGGCTAGCATGCAAGAAAACACTCCTCCACCCATCCTTGATCAGCTTGATTATATAGGCTGTATGCTAGCAACAGAACCATTCAAGTTTGTTTGACTGGCAGAGGAGGAGGAGAGAGGTTGTAACAGACATTTCCACCAGCCAATGGCAAGTGCTATGTTAACCACGGCCCTGGGCCGTCTAGGAGGCGGGCTTTTAGCACTCATATTTGCTGTGTAATATCTAAGGGAGGGCAGCACGGGTGTAAATGAGAGTAAGTGATTTCAGCTGCTGGGAGTGTGGACATGTAATGGGGGAGATGTTATTTTTTTTTATATTGTAGTCCTTTAATAGTTATGCCATGAATATTTAATGATTTGATTCTCAGGTCATGTTTGAAAGTCTTAGAATCCTCTTTTTCCTTCTCTTTATTTTTTGGTTCTCTTCTTTGCTCTTATATAAGATACTCACAATCAGAAGAAGCAGCAGAAGGACGCTGATGGAATGAAGGCTGTAAGTATATTTAGGATCTGATTTAGCACATATTAACCTAGCAAGGTCTAGGTTGGGGACATTTTGGAGGGTGGCGTGGACATTTCCTTTAATGTTAGTTTTATTGTATGTGCTATCAGAGTTTGGTTTGTACTGTCCTCAATGAGGTAAGTGGGTGGTCTAAATTACCCCTTGTTTTGAAACCATACTAGTTAGTTTATTGCATTTTGATTTATTATTAACCCATTTTTTATGTAAATTGCACAGTTGGCTGTAATCATGTAACAGAGAGTACATGCTACAAGTGATGTGGCTACTCTATAAAATCGTCCGTAAGATCCAAGACTTTGCATTTCATTCATTTGTTTATGTTCCCATAGATAAACTGCAGCCGTGAACATGCCTTGTGTATTTGTTATTTAAAGAGACCCTATACTGAAAAAATTGCTTTTCCTCATCTTAATCTATAATTGAATACATGTAAATAGCACTTACTTGTGTGTGTTGCTGCATGCCTTCAATCCAGCACACATTTTGTTTAGGAGCAGTATCCCCTCTCCCTCTTTTAACCAGTCCCACTTCCATCCGACTTGTTGGTTGTTCTTCTACATTTTAAAAAATGTATTATATTCAACTCCCTCTTGCTCATTTTCTTCTATCTATTAATAATACCCAGAGTGTGGACCTAAAGTCCTTAGGCTTTACAACAATACCTAATAGCTGAAATACATACATTAAGATTCTCCTGCCTCTCCTTTTCTGGATTGTCTCTGCAGTCCGTGTTGTAGCCAATGGGAAGACACGCTCTGCAAAGAAGCATATCATCCCATTGGTCACATCATGGACAGTCACTGACGGTGTGTTATAATAAAGGTGAAATAATATCTAATTCAGAGACGCACACTTCAGAGAATACAGCCTACCTAAGTTTTAATCATATCTATACATTGGGGGAAAAGTCTTTCTCATGGGACCTAGAGCTATTTCATAATTGTTTAATTTGTACCATTTTGTCTTGTACTGAAGTAAAAAAGCTGATGTGATTCCAATATTCGAAAAGGGTAGTCATTCACAGCCTGGTAATTACAGGTCTGTAAGTTTTAACTTCAGTGGTGGGGAAGATAGTGGAAAGTTTGATACAGGAGAATATTCTAGAGTCTGTTTAGCGTACTGACCTTGAAATAATCAACATGGATTTAGGAGGAATAGATCTTGCCAAACTAGCTTGCTTGGCTTTCATGAGGAAGTGAGTAGGAATTTAGACTCTGGCATAGCAGTAGATGTAGTATACTGGGATACTGTCCCCTATAGGTGACTTATGTATAAACTAAGGTCTGTTGGGCTGTGTTGGCACATTTGTACATGGATAGAAAATTGGCAGATAGAAAGAAAGTGGGTTGTTGGATAAGATGCAGAGAGTAGTTGTTAATGGGGCTTCATCAGTATGGACTAAAGTGCTAAGTGGGGTGCCACAGGGTTCTGTGTTGGGGCCACTTCGAAAAGCAAGATTGTGGCTACTCACATGTTTTAACTTGTTCAATATATGGCTCCAATCCCACTTCACTCAGTCTTACGTGGAAATGATAAATCACCAAAGATAGAAATTTGGGAAAATCAAACACAGAAATTATACTGCAAATGTGATTTTATTCAATGCTACATGTTTAGGAGGTTAGCGAAAACGATCTATATATTCGAGGGTTACTGAAAACTAGAGATGTCCGAACTTTGCAAAATCCGGTCCGCTCGAGGATCCGCGAATTTTCGAAAATTCGAAAATCCGTGAGCGGACCCACTAAAATGAAAAAATCCTCAAATATGAGAACTCCTTGTAATTTCGTAAATTTTCAAAAATATGGGGTTTCCGCATTTTCGAAAATACGTAAAATCTTTGTAATTTTGAAAATTTTTGAAAATACGTATTTCCATGCATTTTTGAAAATACGTGAAATCCTTGTAATTTCGCAAATTTTCGAAAATACGGGTTTTCCGTGCATTTTCGAAAATACGAGAAATCCTCGTAATTTTGAAAATTTTCGAAAACGCGGTTCGGAAAAGTTCGGAAGGCGGAAAACCGGAAAATCTGCGATATCCGCAAGTTCTGCAGGCATGTGTTAGAGTTGATTGCTGCCTTTAACTATGATCTATTGTGTATAGAGACATTCCCTGGTGAGTCCAGACACAGTCAGCTTATAAGGCACCCCATTACCATTGTTTACCAAACAGTTACCCTTCATTGGAGCCTGAGCTCTGTCTAACTGTATATCCAAGGGTTTAAAATCATAATCTCTCTCTCTCTCCGTCCGTCCGTCCGTCCGTCCATCCGTCCTATAATGGTTGGTATGTTTTCAACTGCAAGATCTAAGAAACCAAAGTTTATTTGGGGTAATACAAGCATTTCTATATCAAACATATTCCTGGACTCTAACATCATCCTCCCCCTCATCAAAAATAAATCATCAATATATCTTTCATACTATGCTATGCTATACTATGTAAATTTCATTGAACAATTTCATATAAAGGTTGGTGAATGAGGGGGTGACATTAGAGCACATGGCATTCCCAGAAATCTGCTGAAAGAATAGGTTCTCAAATATAGTTATTCTTAAGAATGAATGTTAAATGCACACATCCATGTCATCATCCTATAGAGTGGCTGAGTACAGACTGATTATGTGACAAGTAACCGAAGTTAGTAGTAAGTAACCAACAGATCGCCAATGTCTTTCAGATTTGATCTCATACAAATCACCAGTGGTTACCAAAAAAGGTCGGGGTTCCAGTTACATATGCTGCTCTTTACAAATGTTGCAATGGCCGTGCAGAATACCCAAAAGTAAACGAATAATCAGTTTCGTAGCTTTATTACACAGCAACCCCTCGGACTTACTAAGAATCTGTTCTTCTTATCATTAGCACAAATTCAAATGCCATGTACATCCGCAGCTATACTGCTAGCCAATTGACTCAAGTGCCTCTCATGGCCAATTCACCCACATGCATCGCTCCACCGACGCACATTTCGCTTGCTGAGCAATTTTTGCTGCAAGCTTCTTCATGGTCTTGCGAGACTTCCTTTGATACCAGTTTTTATCCTATTTTCCTTAAAGGGGAGTTACATTAATGGCAACGCATTTTGGCATTATACTCTAAAGGACACAAGTCTGTCACAAATTAATTTGACTGCTTGGCCCTCTTTCCATACATATTCATATTAAGTACATACCTTTTAATTAATAGTAAATGTAAATTATTTTAGATGTTACACCCCTTATCCTATTTTTAGCTAAATCTTACATATTTTCCATTTAAAATTTTACCAAGCAAACCCTTCAATCTTATAGCGGGATCATTGTCAAGCTGATGATATGTATTGTTATCTGTAAGCTGAGTTAGCAATTCCCTGTGGTAGTACCCAAATTGGGGCATTCCAATATGTGTAAGTACTGCAAATCAAGCAAAACGTTTGCCTGGGTCATTTTAAATCTAAAGTGGTCAACTTCTATTAGCAGGGAATTATACTAGATTGTATTATACTTTGGAGTGGGAACAGAAGACAGACTCCTACTTAGGAATCTAAGCTCAGCAGCTATCACCGCTTGAAAACTCAAATGAAAATCTTCTTGTCATCCCTATAAAAGAGACCACTTTCGGCACCCTGGAGGGGAGTCAAAATCCTGAAAGTCCCTTTCATTTCCATATTTTGCCACCTGTACGCTGAGTTTCCCAATCAAATCCACCTTCAAGTCACTCTTAAAACTTGGTCCAGTTAATGTCACGTTGTGTCTTAAATATCGTCTGCTAGCAGCTGCACAGAGGATATCATGGTCCAGTTACTGTACATTTAGATTACATTTGAATAAATAATAATGACAGATTATGCAGTAGAATTCAGTGCAGCATTTTACACCATCATCGACAAAACATCATCTGGTCAAACTGTGATACTAGACCCCTGTATGGTTTGTACAATGTGTATCTAGTTGATTGTGCTAATTTGTCCCAGATCTGTAACAATTGCTTTATACCAGTTATGCTAAATGTACTAGTATATCCAAAGATGACTGTTTGCTGTTGGTTGCCACATGATGAAAAAAATAATCTTAACTATAAAAACCTCTAAAGTCTCAGCTGGAATGTCCTTTATTGTAGCAGTGATCTTCATGTGCGATATATTTATCTGTAATGAATCGACGCCATGCTGCTTCACTTTTCCGTATCATCAGTTGGAGCGTTCAAGCATGTTAAGAATAATAATCAAAACCCCTAGGCATATGGGCAAGCTAGATGGAACAGTTGGTTTTCATTGAAAAGAAAATTATACAGAATATTTCTTTGTTAGGAAGCTTAAAGGTTTCCCTTACTAGACTTACGGGAGAGAGAGGTACAGCTTCTCTATTAATTACCTTACATGGAAAACGGCAGACATTCTTTTCTCAAGTTAGTGTTTCCTATAGTTTAAATGGTAGCTCCATCCTCATAAAAATAATTGATATTAATAACAAGGACCCCTCCCTATGCTTTGGTATACTCACCTTTTCTAACAACGCTAGGGATATTTACTAATCCTTCACTACGGCTCTTTGTTCAGTCATTCATGCCTGTGATGGTTGGTGGTGATATCATGGCTAATGGCTGACTGCTGCAATCAAAACAGCCCTCCGACTCCTGCTACTGCGTGAGATCAAAAAACAGTTTGAAAAAGCAGCATGAGAGGCTAAACCAGCTATCGAGGGATCAAGCTTAGTGAGCATCCTTATGAGTGTGAGAATAATTAAATCTCTAGTATGTAAGCTCTTTGGGCAGGTTCCTCACTCCTATTGTATCATGGTATTGCTGTATGTAACTCATCACTGTGTACTTATATTATGTAATACCTGTGTATGTAGTATGTATGACTTTGTATAATATGTATTACCTTGTATGTAATGTACGACTATAACTATAAAGCGCCACAGAAGGTGTTGGCTCTATATAATATTTAATTATAATAATCTGGGTTGGGGTGGCTTGTTATTAATATCAATTAATATGTCCTTTGAAATCATGGATGTCTGCCTTGCACCCTCTAGATGTTTGCAAACTACATTCCCTCGATGATGGGAGTTGTAGTTCGCAAACATCCGGAGGGGCACAAGTAGGACATACCAGGTTTAAAGCATGAAAGAAAATCTAAATATATTTTAGACAGAGAAGAGATGTATGGTAATAGGATGTTAATGCTGATGTTTATCAGTTACCCTGGATACTCTGTAATCACAGAGGAACGAAGAAGGAAACTATTTATTAAACTGATGTGAGAAAGAGAAAAACATTGGCAGACAAACTGTCATTTGGAATTTTGTCTGCACATGTTTTAGACATCTGAAGATAGTAACTATACTTTTTGTACTACCTGATCCTTATAGCTTCTTCCTTCCTGCATGTATCATATGGGCAATTAATACTGACAGGACGTATGTGCAGGCCGACTTGCTTGTTTAAAAGAAAATAAGAACTTGGCAAATGATTCTGTATTTAAAGTGACCTGTACAGAAGCACCCTGACCTCATTATCAGGATTTTATTCATTATTCTTTGAATTGCATTTGTCTGAGGATGTATGTCATTAATACATACATAACTCAATCCTTACAAGGTAATACAATTAAAGCTGGTACATACGTATATATTCCTTAGTTAGAAGACATGTACATGTAGTTTCTTGTCTCTAGCTTGAAAACTATGGAAGGAGATACAGTCCAAACAAATAGTAAGAATGAAAGAGAAGTAAAGGAAGAGAGAGAATGGCAACAAGCCCAGCTAAATCAGTAAATTTGCTCATAGATAGCACATAAAGTAAATATGAAATAGAAGATAAAGTGTCCTGGATGTCTAGCGGAGTGGATGTGTTCCTGTAGGGCTCCCGCTCTGGCCCTCTATAATACTTTAATAACCAAGCAAATACATTTTTCTGTAGAAATGGGCAAAAAAAGGGACAATAAAACACCCGCTGGCAATCAGAATCTGAATCAGCCAAGGAAGTAAAGAGACCTAAGTCAATTTTTCGGCCACAAGGAAAAAGGCGCAGACTTGAGGCTTCCACACAAGACCCAACTGCATGGATACTTTCACAATCACCAGAGCTATCCCCCATACATCAGGACAGTGCGAATGAGATGTTCCCCCCACAGGGTCAACACAATCCACAGAGGATGGCAGAACAACCCGATCCTTACAACTACTCAGGGAAGCCACCATGTGAGTACTCAAGTACTACCCTAGGTTCTACATGGGTAGGGGACTCGACCCGGCCCATAGATCTTAGCTGGCTTCCACCTCCATGCTAAAAATAGAGGATAGGCTAGCGACTCTGTCTACAAAAACAAGCTTTATACAGTTTGCAGAACAAATACAGCAAACTTTGGGACAGAGATCGCAGCCATACGGGATGATCTTAAAGTGATCCTAGATAGGGTCGAAGACCTAGAGGGCAACCACCACAATATGGGACAACAAATCAATGCAATCACAGAAGTGGTGGATGACCAATCAAGAGCTATATGTGAGCTATTGTGTCTGGAGGATATAGAAATCAGAGGGAGGCTAAAGATATAAGGATCAGGGGGCTCCCTGAACTCAATCCACTCCTTATATAATACAGTCCAAGGCAATCCTTCACCACAACAAATTGAACTGGACCGGGTCCATCACTCCCTCAGGCCAAAAGGCCTGTTTAAATTTTCTAGGGATGTAATTTGCAGAATCCATTTTTTGGACAAAAAGAGACCATAATGACTTAATACAGAAATATACTTGGCCTGGTCCACGAAGGGGCCCACATCCAGCTATTCCCGATATTTAGAAGCTTTGACATTAATTTGTCGCAGACAGCTCAGACCACAAACTGAAAGACAAAAATATGTCTTTCCACTGGGGCTACCCTTTTCAATTTATTGTCTGCCATGCTGGAACAACACACACCCTATGCCCTATGCTAACCAGAAGATCAAATAAATAAATATATATATATATATACATACATATACTCCAACCAATATGAGTGGCACTCGGAAACACAGATACATTCAACAGTAGACCTGTGTGCCCCCTGTAGATTAGTTAAATAGACTTCAGTAAAGTTCAGGAGCACTCCAGGGTTTCTTCAATTCAAAATAGTTTATTAAACATAGCACATAGTGGCAACTATGTGCTATGTTTAATAAACTATTTTGAAGAAACCCTGGCTTCGAAATAGTAATTCCTCTTACCTAAAATCAATAAATGAGGAAACGCCACCCTATAAAGTTTTGGTGATGGTATGATCGTTTTTACAGATGCCCTTTATTAATTACAGTAGTTCCATTATTTTTGATGTACAGTGTGTGATGCAGAAACAGATCCTTTGCGTCCTACACAAATTCCAGGGGAAAATGTTAATGATGATTATTAGTCAGCAAGCAATTTCCAGTCTAGCAGGCATGACACACAGTATGTTGGATTTCTTTCCTTTTATATCCAAAGAAATGCTAAATGAGCTTCCATACATGAAATATTTCCAATATTGCAAGAAAACTAAGCATGCTTTTTAGGGAATGTTTACCCCCCCTAAATCTCAGTGGCAAAATGTTGTGGTTTAAACTTGGATTTTCAGTTTCGAAGATCGGAATTTTTGCATGAAAACCTGCTGGCAGAAAAAAAACCCACCAGGCCTTGTGTAAGACACACATGCATCCTTATACAACACCCCACAAAACTGCAATAGTTAGAATGCTCTAATCTGCAACACTTGCCTCAGTCATTTTGATGTTATCTCTCCCCCTCGCCCCTGTGGTTTTGATCACCCCTTAACTTGGTGAACATCAGTTAGTCATTAGAAGTGACACCAGCTGACTGACCACTGCTACCCAAAAGGACTAGAGATGGGAGCTTAATGCTGGTCTGCCTACCATCTAAATGTTACAGGTAAAAACAAACTATTGGGGTTTTCTGGGGATATATTTTTTATTTTGGCTGGTGGACATGCCCTCTTAGCACATGGTTTTGGTTTTTAGCACTGAGAGTTCCTAGACAGAATATTAACTGGCAAGGAGAAGAGACAGCTAAACAAACCTAGAATATTTTGAGAAAAGAAGAAAATCAAAGAGGAAAAAATGAAGTTGGTTTGAAGAGTAAATGAACCCCTGTCCATAACTTGAGTTCAGTTCTTTCTTTTCCCTGTTGGAAGTCATTAAAAATCTAGAAAAAATGTAGACAGTATAGTAAATATGTAGTTATTGAAAGAGACACATATATATGTTAAACTGTTAACAGGAAGTATTGTAGATATATTTAAAGGGCATATTCACCCCAAAAACTGAAATTTAACCCCATACTGGCCCCAGTATGTACTAGTGTACAAAAATCCTTACCTTACATCTCTGCTCCAAACGGTTCTCCTGCTATGCCCCTCCAAAGCCAGGAAAACTGCAGTGTAGTAGCTGTCCATGACTCATCCTGTGCTTGTCTCTGCCTCGACAGGTTTGAGGCATGCACAGAGGAGAGTCCTCCCCCCCCCTTCTCTCCCTCCCCCTAGCTCTAAACACCTTGTATATAATGTAGATATTGGTCCCCCAGCTCCAACCGCCTTAATAGAATTTAGAGAAAGTCCCCCGATAGTTACTTACCTCTCTCCCCCGGCGATCTGATCGGCAGGCAGCCGCGTCCCTGATTGAATGCCTCTCAGCCAATCAGGGACGCGGCTGCCGGTCCCGCTCCTGCTTGCAGTTCGTGCAAGCAGAGGGCCGGGGAGTGTGGCGGAGAAGAGAGGTAAGGTAAGTAAAGATTGGAGGACTTTCTCAAATTTCTATTATGGCGGTTGGGGCTGGGGGACCAATACCTACATTATATAAAAAGTTGTAAAAAGGGGTGGACATGCCCTTTTAAGCAATGTGTCCTTGTGTCCTTTTTCATTTTGCATGTAATTACACTGCAGTACTACTAAACTTCCAGAACATTTGATCCCTGAGAGAACTTGTATAATTATATGAAAGGCAAAGAGGATTTTCCTAAAGAAAAAAAATAGAAAATCTATAACATGAGCAACTCTTGTAGCACAGGCATCAAGCGGCTAAACCTGCTGATTACCTTTCGAACTGACAGACTTCTGGCTTTCCCCAAAGGATAATTAATCCCAGCCAGGAAAACATTTTTCTGTTGTCTGGATTTAATGTCTGTCTATACACAGGAAGAAAGAAAAAGAAACACATTCTATGAGTTTTGTGTTGCCTTTGAAATATTCTGCAATGACAGAGGTTGTGGTACTTTAAACAACTGACATATGTAATTTCATTGAAGGCCACGGTGATCTGATTTCTTGCTTTGTAGATATTTTTTTTTGTTAAAACAGTTGCATGTTTTCCAATCTACAATGTTAAGGTTATTGTCCTTCACATTGTCATTTTCCAGTATTTAAATATGTTCACTTTATACAAATATATTAATGGGCTATACAGTAAACTCTCTAGTACATTGTTCACTAATAGGTCATATCAGAGGACATGTGGACATCCTTTAAGGTTGGAAGAAAAGAAGTTTCATCTTCAGGTTAGGAAAGGTTTCTTTACAGTGAGAATGGTGAGACTGTGGAACTGTCTTCCAACAGATGTGGTAATGACAAGTTCACTGAATAGCTTTAAAGGGACAGTTCAGTGGAAATTATCAATATTGGTTAAATTGTTAGTTTGTGTAATGCCTTCTTAGTTATTCTACATACTCTCTCCCATTTTAAAAAATCAGTTGATTTCATACCCTTTGCTGTTCCCTGCTGTTGACATTAGTGAGCTGACATTTCAGGTTCCAACGGTCCTTCTTCTTCCCAGGATGCCCCACTTCCTTGGAATGTTTCTAACAGTTAATTCTACTGATTGGCTGTTGGATGGGTCAAAGATGCTCAGATCTCTACTGAGCAACTGATTCAACCCAGGGGCTGGGTCAATGGCAAGATCATAACAGTCTCTACTAGGGGTCCTGCAAACAGGAAGTCAGTATTTCGGTTACATTTATTTATACACAGACAAAATGCTGAATTGGCAGATTAATGTCATTGGGATGAAAAAATACTGCTCTTTTTTTCTGAATAGCATATGTATTTGCACTGAACTTCCCCTTTAAGAGTGAGCTGGATGTAAAGAGTTTAAAGAATATTAAAACTTACAGATATTAAAACGAATACGGCATCATTTACTCAGAGCAACTATCGCCCTGACCAGTGCTCTGTATTGATTCAATATAGAGATTTGCGGTTCTCACAGAGCAATAGCAGCTCTAGGTAAATCGATCAGCCTTGGTGTTAAACAGCCTTGGACTTATAGAGAGGGGAAAATGATTGCACTATGTGGGTGTATTTTTAACCTCCTAGACTGGGAGATTCAATAAAAGTTCTTATCGTGCTAATTTTGCCCCCACCAATCAGATCTTATTTAACATTTGAAAGTTAACATCTGATTGGTTGGGGCAAAATTAGCACCATTTTAAACAATAAGAACTTTTATTGAATAACCCTGGATGTTTCCTACATACAAGCATCTTAGCTCAACAAAACTGGATGTCAAGGTTGGATCTGCAGTTTGCAGTGCCTTGTCTCCTATGAACAGCAGTTTAACATGGATAAATAAAACAAAAACATTCTTAACAATTCAACAATGTAAACTATTTAAGCAAATGTAATCATTATGAACAGGATTCTTCTCCAGAAATTGAAATCTCTCCTTATAAGTCACACTTAGTCAAAGCAGTCATTTGAAAGGACAGATTTGCAATTCCTCAAAATATTTAACTGAGACATGGTACATCTCCAGATGTTTGAAAACAACAACTCCCAGAATTCCTTAACTACAGAGTGCTTGTAGAGGAATGCAGGGAGTTGTTGTTTTCAAAAATCTGGAGATCTATTGGTTGCCTATCTCTGAGCTAGCGTGTTATGCCTTGGGAATGAATTAATGATTGGAAACCAAACGAAGTCCAGGTTTTGGGGGTTCTTGCACAAAATTCTCATTTTTTCCCACAGGGGTGGACAGTCCTTTATTACCTTGATTAGGAGGGATGCAGGCAATATTATTTAGTATAGTTGAATAAAGACATACGTCCATCCAGTCCAACCCATCTAGCAATATCCTCATTTCCTGCCTAACTGATGATCCAGAGGAAGGCAAAAAAAAAAAACCCACCAAATTTATAAAGGGGAAAAAAATTCCTTCCTGACTCCAAGTGGCAATCGGAAATTTCCCTGGATTAACTCTACTTTATGTATCAATACCAGTAACTTACAACATTCCTTGTTTGCATTAACTCATCCAGCTTTTTTTTTTTAAACTGACCAATGAACCTGCCATAACGTCCACTGGAAGACAGTTCCATAGCTTTACCCTTCTCACCGTGAAAAACCCTTTCCGAACTTGAAGCCTAAACCTTTTTTCTTCAAGTCTTAAGGGATGGCCATGTGTCCTCTGACATGGCTCCACTAGTGCAGCGCCAGGGTTTGTGACCCAGGAACTGTGTGCCTCTATGCAGCAACTGGACGCATTGCCGTAGTTACGAGGGAGGAGCCTTTGAGCGGTTGTGTATATGTGTGTCTCTCGGAAGCCATTGTGGAGGAGAGAGATGTGTCTCCATGATGATCCGTGAAGCGGCTATGATTCCGGAAATGAAGTGACTACAGGGAGTGTGTGCAACCTGAAGTTTGTTTGCTGGCCATGGAACCCTGTTAGACGCATTGGGCAATGTGGAGTACAGAAGCGGGTGTAGGTTAGTCATAGTGGGGGCTCATGAGGAGCCCAGTTTTTGTAACCAAGGGGCTTGGTGATATTCCAGTGTTAGTCTCCTGTGGATTTTATATGGGCACTAACAGCTTGGTCGGCTACAGATGCACTGTGGTTGTATTTATTCATGGTAGGGGTTGTTTTAGGTTTGCACATGGTGGGAGGGGTTTTTATGGGTTTTTACGGACGTAGTATGTTGTATGTTTGTCACCCTGATGATGGCCTCTATACAAAAGGAAACACCTTTGGAGCCCTTGCAATTTTACCCACATTTTGGATATCCTAAAAAGGTCACACAAATAAATAAAACTATAGGACCTAGACAATTAAAATTGCACAATGGTGTAACATCCTTATCCCCTAAATATAGCTGATCTGATTGGTCAGGAATAGAAGCTAGCATTAAGATTTTCTTTTCTACTCAAGGAGGTCCCTCTTCATCTGCACACACAGCAACAATAATCACCACGATAGTCATTAGATATAGACGTTCGTATGTAACTTAACGTTTGTATCATTGTGCAATTACAAAAGAAGAGCATGCGCCTTTTATATATTTTTTCGTATAACGTTAACGATAATCTGCCAAGCATGTACAAATATACGATAATCGGCAGAACAAATCCGCCAGGCTGATGGTTGGAAAAAGCCGACAATAGTTGATGGTCGTTGGTCTTTGACGTTCATTGATGATATATTTTCATACGAATATTGTGCGATTGCTCGTTCGTCAGCTGCATCATACAACAATTATCCAACATGTGTACGAGGCTTAAGCATTCTAGATAATTAACAAGTATGTGCCAGAGCTTTAACCAGCCAAGTAGTTACTGTAACAGTCACTTAAAGGGAAACTATAGTGCGTATAAAGTTTTTTAAAAGACAGTTAAAATAAAAAGTACCTGAGGCAGGGAGGTAGAATTGGTGCGCTTTACCTCCCAATATAATTTCTATGAGGAGCAGCAGCACAAAGAAAACTGCTTCTGCCAGTCTTCCTGTATGCTTCAGCACTATGTTTAATATAGAATGCCCCAGGGCCATAACCTGGTGGATGAAAATTGTATGTGCTGTAGCTCCTCAACAAAACAATATTGGGAGGTGGGAATAATTAATCCTATCTCCTTGCCCCAGGTCCTTTTCATTTTTAAAAAGTACATTTTTACAGTATACTTGTCTTTTAAAGGACAACAATATCATAAAAAATAACATCGTCCTAATTACGTTTTCGAACGCTCAAGGCTATTTTCGAAAATTATCGAAAATAGCCATGTACATTGGAAAATTATTGAAAATATTTTTCAAACATACATCCGCCTGAATTCGGATGTATCTTTCAGGTTTCAGAACCGAAGGGTTCCATGTCAGATTCTGGTTCGTCCCGAACCCAGATCCCATCTCTAGATACCAATGTGATCTTTCGGCACATTGCGATGGAAATTGCAGGTGTATGGCCACCTTAAGATATCACACAGCAAAGATGAGTGCTAAAAGCCCGCCTCCTAGTTGTCCCAGGGCCGTGGTTAACACAGCACTTGTCATTGGCTGGTGGGAATGTCTGTTACAACCTATCTCCTCCTCCTCTGCCAGTCAAATAAACTTGTTATGTCCTGTTGCTAGGATACAGCCTATATAATCAAGCTGATCAAGGGAGGGTGTAGGAGTGTTTTCTCGCATGCTAGATTTGAGTGACAGAGGCAGACAGAATTGTTACGCCCCCTTCACAGCATGGCTAATTGAAGGCAGAGAGAGGCTCAAAATCGGGGGGGGGGGGGGTGTATGGGGAGGGTTGCACACCTTAACTCTTTTTAAAGCAATTATAAAAATGCATTGACAGAATAACTGATTTGCATCATTGCAATAAGTAAGGAACATTTCAGCCCAAGACAAAAAAATCATTGCAATTTTGTGTAAGTCCCAAAACTCACAAACAAACACAGAACATGTCCAACAGTCCATTGCAGTAAACACAGCAGGTGCATTTACATGAATAAAGATTTCACCAGCAGTTTCATAAAAAATGTTTTTTGCTGTCAAAAATTAACAAAAAAAAAATTGTCTTCAATTCTACATGTCAGTTCTGTGGCAAACATTTGTAGGTATTGTGACAGTGAAATCTGATACCAGTAGTTCTGTTTTGAACTTTCCATACACCCCTATTAATAAAGGAGACGTTTTTCTTTTATGTCTCTATCTAAGGCAAATAGTTTTATGTAAAAAAAACTCAATTCACCTTTTATAAATGGGGCATTAGAGATGGGATCCGGGTCCGACACGGAACACAAAATATACAGTCCTCTGCACTCGAACTGGGTGCTAACTCCTCATAAAATCCAATCCTTGGTGGATAAATATAACAAATGCAAGTAACGTTGAGGGTCGCACTCTAACCAAAAATGTATTCCATTGATCAAAGGCCACACATCACAATGTTTCGGGGGGTATGATGGGGGCACGTTCACCCCCCCCCCAAAAAAAAAAAGTTATATGTGTGGTCTTTGATCAATGGAATAATTTTTTTCTTGGAGTGCGACCCTCGATGTTACTTGCATTTATCCGACACGGAACCCCTTGGTTCCAAAATCCGAAAGATCCGTCCGAATCCAGATCGATCCTCCGGATTTCGGAACAAATTTTCAAAGATTTTCCAATGTACGGAGCAATTTTCGGAATAATTTTGGAAATATCTTCTAACGTTCGGAAATCCGTGAAAATACGACCTGAGACCACTTTCGAGTTTCCGATCGTATTTTTTGAAAATCCAACGTTTGGGCTATTTTTTAAAATTATTGAAAATAGCCTTGAACATTTGAAAATCTTTGAAAATGTGATCTGAAACTCAAAAGTGGTCTTCGGTCTTATTTTCAGGGATTTTCGAATGTTCAAAGATATTTTCGAAAATTATCGAAAATAGTTTTCGTACATTTGAAAATCTTCGAAAATTCGTTCCGTTTTCGGATCTTCAGATCTTCGGGATTTTCCCGAGATCCGGGAATTCGAAAACTGAACGAAACTATGTAGTTTCGGCCATCTCTACTCCACATCTCTCCAGCATGCATGTGCACAGCTGGTTACCAGATGTCAGGCTCAATCTTACTCCCTATCTATGACCTTGGGGAGGGTTTGCAATCAGTTAAAATACACAGCATTTGGCTAGAGAACTCGGATACCTGGGGGGGGGAATGACAATCTACAAATCCATTTTACATGAAAACAAGATTTTTGCCAAAATGATGGTGCCAATTTAAACTGGTTATCCAAACCCCCAGTAGCACATTTCTTCAAAAATACTAACTATAGAATACATCAGATTGAGACAAAAAACTAAATTTAATTTTGATATAAAGTACATCTTGTCCTAAAGGTGGTTGATTCTCCTTTACCTTCTAGAAGCAAACATGTTCCATTTGCTGAGCTTACCAGAAAGAAAATCACCCCGGTGAGACGCTTGCATAGGTCATCCAGCTGTCTAATCCCCCTTCTGACTTGGATTATAATTCAGAGATAATAACAATATGGAACATTTGATAGCAGAGGATACCCTCGATAAATTTATAGATTTATTACTTTTTACACATTGTAAAAAATCTTTATATTAATACCTTACTAAGTTTCCCTGTCCCCAACCATCATTGGACTATGGACATAGAGGCATTGGAAAGTATTTTCCTTTTGGCAGGTCCTTCATTGTCTACTCCCCCACTACCACCTTTTAAAATGTCAATAAAAACTACAGTTAAAAAAAACGAGACCAGTGGGTAAATACCATGAAGAGTGTAAAGAGTAGAAAGTACTGACAACAGTTGTAAAGGACACAAGGCCTCTTGTGACATTATTCTTAAGTTCTTAACCATAGCCATAATTCTTTTTTCCTCTCTTCGGCAAGAATCCTCAATTAGCAGGTTTAAACCTAGCCTTACATCTTGCCTATCCGGTAACCAGCACAGCATATGATATCTATATATCTATATATGATAAATCTACCCTACATCCTACCTATCTGGTAACCAGCACAGTATATGATATCTATATATTATAAATAGACCCTTAACATCCTACCTATCTGTAACCAGCACAGTATATGTATCTATAATCTATATATGATAAATCTACCCTTACATCCTACCTATCTGTAACCAGCACAGTAATACGAACTATATATCTATATATGATAATCTAGCCTTACATCCTACCTATCTGGTAACCAGCACAGTATATGATATCTATATATCTATATTATAATCTACCCTACATCCTACCTATCTGATAACCAGCACAGTATATATATCTATATATCTATTATATGATAAATCTACCCTTACATCCACCTATCTGGTACCAGCACAGTATATGATATCTATATATCTATAATGATAATCTACCCTTCATCCTACCTATCGGTACACACACAGTATATGGTATCTAATATATGATAAAATCTACCCTTACATCCTACCTATCTCGGTAACCAGACAGTATATATCTATATATCTATATATGATTAAATCTACCCTTACATCCCACTATCTGGTAACCAGCACAGTATATATCTATATATCTATATATGATCAATCTACCCTTACATCCACCTATCTGGTAACCAGCACAGTATATGGTATCTATAATCATATATGATCAATCTAAGCCTTACATCCTACCTACTGGTAACCAGCACAGTAATATGGTATCTATATATCTATATATGATAAATCTACCCTTACATCCTACCTATCCGGTAACCAGCACAGTTATATCTATATAGATAATCTACCCTTACATCCCCCCTATCTGGTAACCAGCACAGTATATATACTATATATGATAATCTACCCTTACATCCTACCTATCTGGTAACCCCACAGTATATGGTATCCTTATATCTATATATGATAATCTAGCCTTACACCTACCTATCTGGTAACCAGCACAGTATATCTATCTATATAGATCATCTAGCCTTACACCTACCTATCTGGTAACCAGCACAGTATATATCTATATATCTATATTGATAAATCAATCTACCCTACATCCTACCTATCGGTAACCAGCACAGTATGTCTAACTATATATGATAAATATAGCCTTCACTCCTACCTATCTGGTAACCAGCACAGTATATGATATCTATATATGTAAATCAACCCTTACATCCTACCTATCTGGTAACCAGCACAGTATATGATATTTATATATGATAAATCACCTTACATCTACATCCTACCTACTGGTAACCAGCACAGTATATATCTTTAATCTATTATGATAATCTACATTACATCCTACCTATCCGGGTAACCAGCACAGTAATGTGTAAATCTATATATGATAAATCTAGCCTTACATCCTACCTATCTGATAACCAGCACAGTATATGGTATCTATATATGATAAATCTACCCTTACATCCTACCTATAACCAGCACAGTATATGATATCTACTAATAGATGATAATCAACCTTACATCCTACCTATCTGGTAACCAGCACAGTATTGGTATCTATATCATAAATGATAATCTAGCCTTACATCCTACCTATTTGGTAACCAGCACAGTATATGATATCTATATATCTATATTGATAAATCACCCTTACATCCTACCTATCTGGTAACCACACAGTATATGGTATCTATATATCTATATATGATCATCTACCTTACACCTACCTATCGGTAACCAGCACAGTATATATCTAATATCTATATATGATAAATCTACCCTTACATCCTACCTATCGTAACCAGCACAGTATGTGCTATACTATATATGATAAATCATAGCCTTACATCCTACCTATCTGGTAACCACACAGTATATGATATCTATATATGATAAATCAACCCTTACATCCTAGACACCCCCCTATCTGGTAACCAGCACAGTATAATGATATTTATATTAAAATCGACACTTACATCCTACCTATCTGGTACCAAACACAGTATATGATCTCTATATAATCTCTATAGTATGATAAATCTACAATTACATCCTACCTATCCGGGTAACCAGCACAGTATGTGGTATCTATTATATGAATAAATCTATCCTTACATCCTACCTATCTGATAACCACACCGTAATATGGTATCCTAATATATATAAATCTACCCTTACATCCTACATATCCAGTAACCAGCACAGTATATGATATCTATATGATAAATCAACCCCCTACATCCTACCTCCTGGTACCACAGCACAGTATATGGTATCTATATATCTATATATGAAAATCATCGCCTTACATCCTACCTATTTGGTAACCAGCACAGTATATGATATCTATATATCTATATATGATAAATCGACCCTTTACACATCCTACCTATCTGGTAACCAGCCCAGTATATGACATATCTATATATCTACATATATGATAATCGACCGCTTAACATCCTACCTATCTGGATAACCAGCACAGTATAAATGGGTCTATCTATCTATATATGATAAATCTACCTTACCTCCTACCTCTCTGGTAACCAGGTCACATATATGATATTATATATGATAAATCTAGCCTTACATCCTACCATATCTGGTAACGACAGCACAGTATATGGTATCTATATATGATAAATCTACCCACTACCCTACATACTTATCTGGTAACCAGCAACAATGTGATTGTTTTATTTTTACTGCATTCATCTCACTTAGCACTTATAACCCTGTCCATTGTATCTGTATGTTCCCCACCTAATTGAGATTGTAAGCTCTACAGGCAGGGACATCCTTTGCTCTTGTGGAAGGCCTCTAGCACTTAATAATACCATATTTATTCAATTTATATAATTATTATGTAATAGATCTATTAATGTTATTTTTATTTTTGTCCTCCTTGTATGACTTTTTGTATTTGTTATTGTACAGTGCTTGTGGCCATTAAATAAACTGTACATAGATACATACATACTGGTAGATTTAATTTTGTCATATCTTTTATTAGTATATTTATTACTTTTTAAAGGTCTTAACTCAAACCATTAATTCCCTGTTCGATACTGTTTAATTATCTCAAAACACCAAAAGGAGCGATACATTTCCACCACACTTTCCATCCATTTGCAAGAACATGGCACCCTTTGGTCACATCCTTCACTACTGTTTCTCATTTTTATTTTTATTCTCTTCATTCACTCTTAAATTTTTTTCCCCTCCCTCGTTCTTTCTCTCACTCTTTAAAGGTATATCCAGTTCTTGAAACCACTTTGTGCTATTCAGTTTTATAGAAGAACAGGAGGTAAAGAGCTGTGTCCTAACCTCCCGTTCTCCAATAAAACTTCAGGAGCTAGGAACGAAGGTAAGGAACTTACCAGATCGTTCCTCTGACAGTCCACTGACGACTTTGTATACTATGCGGGGGATTCTTACCTTTTTTTCCCGGCTCCTAAAATGTTTTATTGAAAAACATTTTTTTTATTTTTTTTTTAATTCTAATTCTAAAATTTTTATTAAAGAAAAGGATGATTTATATTCACATACTGTTTAACTTTTAGTCTTAAAGACATTATACCTCACCTTCCCTCCGCCTCCTCCTCCCATCGGCGACGAGGCCATTAGGAAGGCACTCTCTGCAACAAGCGTGCCTTCCTATTGGCCTCGTCGCCGACAGGAGGAGGGGCGGTAGCCTACCAGGCAGTCGTTGCTCTGAACTCTGCTGTAGGCTGCGCGAACCCGGGGTGAGGACTTAGCGTTTCAGGTCCTCACCCTTGGTAAAAGCTAAGGAACAAGGAGCGGTGCGGAGGGAGGTGAGTAATAATTGGTTCCTTTATACAGTAAAGCCAATCTTCCAAATTCTTTACCTGTCTGTTACATAACATCCCTTTTTTTTTCCCGTTACATGAAAATAGTAAGATAGAAGTGTAAGAAGATAGAGGGAGGAAGGATAGGGGGGTGGAACCCAGTCTAGTACGATAGAATTATGAGGAAGTCTTACTTAGAAATAAAATCTAGTGTTTTATATATATTTACAGTTAATTTAAGATCATAGTGTCTCTTATCAAGTTTTTGCCATGCCTGGTGGAGAATCTGATTTTTGGAATGTTAGAAAAAACTGACCATTAGAGATTTCGGAACTCGCGCAAATCCGGTCCGCTCTGAGGATCTGCGAATTTTCGAATTTTTTTTTCGAAATTACGAGTTTTCATGTATTTTCGAAAATATGTATTTTCGAAAATACGTATGTATGGAATTAAGAGAAATCCTTGTATTTTCGAAAATCGTGTTTCCTGTATTTTTCAAAATTCACGAAAAATAAACTCCGTAATTTCCAAATTTTCGAAAATAGAAAATCCGCGAATCGAAGGCGGAAAATCCGTGAAACATCCGCCGTTCGCGAACGGGATAAATCCGCGGCGGATCGTGTTCGGATCCGCGAACCGGCCTCCATCCCTACTGACCGATTAGATACATAGATATAGGAGGGAGAGATACCTAATACGATACCCCTTTATAAAAGCCTCTATCCCTTGTAAACCCCAATGTAAGTAAACGATCAGTCACATACGCCCCGTGTAGGAAGTGATAATGAAAGAAGCGAATCCGCAAATATCTGCTATAAAAAAGACACAACTTTAATTATAGCACCCATTATATCACAAACTGAATTTAAAAAATCGGGCGTCCCCGATCATAGTGCTAAACGACAACTAAAAACGCATGTGCTGAATCCGACCTAATAATTCACTAGATCTCATAATAATAATGGGGAAAAGTCGCTATATGTTTTTTCATAAGATGTATATCCACCATATCAGAGAATCTGCTTCAAATTGTTATTTGTATTCCATTCGACGGGAACCATATAGTTCAAGTAATCCTAAATGTAACCAAGGATCCATCACTATTAGAACTTTGGTATGTCACAAAACGTATTAACACATGACACACAATGGATCACTCATCCGGCTCTAGACGTATATCGGGACTTATTGCTGGCCATACAATCGGTAGTTAGTGTCACAAATCACTATATATAGTGGAAACCTTTGTGTGGGGGCCCGATCATAGTTTAGATACCTATGATCGTGGACGCCCGTTTTTTAACTTCCGTTTTTTGATATTTAATGGTGATAATAAGTTGTTGTCTTTTTTTATATAGATATTTTCGGATTCGCTCTTTTCTATCTTTCCTCACAGGGCTATGTGAGCTGTGGATTTTATTCAATTGGGGTTTCAGGGATAGGATGCTTTATAAGGGGTTCTGTATTAGGTTTTCCTATCTATTATCTATCATCAATTGGCCGCTGCTACCACCCCCTCTACGTAGGGTTCCGCACACGCCAGTTCTCATTATATGGGTATGGCATCCAGACGTTATATTTATCACGAGTAAAACTGACCATTTCTGGTAAATATTTTTGTTTACTTTTATAATTTATATGAGATTTCGCTTGGAAACTTTTTTCATTTGTCCTTCTTTCCCACTTGTGGTGTACTCGTTCTTCTTCCGCCAATGTATTTTTTATACTTCTAATATGGCCTTAAATTGCCTTTTGCATGTCATTTACTGTAGGTGTTTTCCTCTCTGTACCTGTCCTTTCTTTTCTCCGCTCAATTATC
This sequence comes from Hymenochirus boettgeri, assembly GCA_019447015.1. NCBI lineage: Eukaryota > Metazoa > Chordata > Amphibia > Anura > Pipidae > Hymenochirus > Hymenochirus boettgeri. The sequence continues at coordinate 135,088,959 of CM033476.1, read as the reverse complement.
GTTACTTCCTCCACTAATTCTATTAGATAGTGCTCCTATCTCCCAGTAATTTTAAGGGTTGAACAAAACCCACTTTTTACACTTCAGAACTCCAAAATCATTCTTAGAATACCAATAAACTGCTAATTACCACTACAGAAAGTTCAATTAAATAAACTAACCCCCTTGGAAGAACTGGATGTAATAACTGTGCGGTGTAATGTAAGCTTGACTCTCCACAACCCCTGCCTCAGTCCAGCATGCTCCCTTCTCGGCATTCACTCCTGTAAAAGGTTGGATAGAGCTACTAGGTGGGTGTTGACCAACTGTATCAAGTTCCTGCAGTATTTTTCACTCTGAACATATTAAAAAACACAATGTCCGTGACGCACATGGAATGCTGGGGAAATAAGCACCAAACCGTCATCTTAGAAAGATAAATTTTTTCAACAACCATATCAAAAGGGAGGTGAGGATCTCGCTTTGTATATCAATATGGTCCTTCCTTCTAATTCAATGTTTGTCCTATATAGTTAGTCAACACAAGCGTATGTGTTAGGGAATACTGGTCAAGGTCAGAGGCCAAAATATTGGCCTGCTACCAATGTCTCAGTCATTCTTTCATCTGAAGACTAAAAGCACAACCTGGACATGTCGTATATCACAGCTGAACTGTTGACACGTAATGGTAACTAATTTGACAGCTGAAAATGTAAGGATCACACTTTTGGAAGTCCGATAGAAATATGGGAATGTGTCTCTATTCAATGAGAGAAGGTCAGTAGTCCATAGCTGATCTGTATAATGTTAATAAAGATGGATTTATCACTTGTACTGTCTGTCGAAAATATGGAATGTGTCTCTACACGAGAGAAGAGTCAGTAGCTCCATAGCTGATCTGTATAATATAATAAAGATTGGATTTATCACTTGTACTACTCTAGAAAATATGGAAGATGTCTCATCACTGAGAGAAGAGTCAGCTCCATAGCTGATTATTTATAATATAATAAAGATTGGATTTATCACTTTGTACTGTCTATGAAAATATGGGAATGTGTCTCTTAACTTAGAGAAGGGTCAGTAGCTCCATAACTGATATGAGATAATATATAAGATTGGATTGTTCACTTTTATTTGCCACACCAGCAGCCAGCATGGTATTGTCTTGTATAAGAGAGTATGGATTCAAGGGAGGAAAATGTAATTCTCCCTCCTAACAAAGCATTGGTAAGGCCTCTTTTGGAATATGCAGTGCATTTTTGGAATCCTGTGTACAAAAAGGACAACTTGGAAATGGAAAGGGTTCATAGAAGGGCAACTAAATTAATAAGGGGATTATTAATTTACGTGATAAGTAATATACAGCTAATTATCTATAAAAGTTTTAAAGGATATCTAAGTAAAATTGGGATCCCTAATTGATAAGAAGTACACAAAACAGGGAAGCTTTTTAAACTAAATGTAACTAGCCAAGAAACATTTCATTCAATCCCTTCGGGTAACGTGTCCAATTTTGTGTACCACCATGTCTCACATTGTAATAAGGACCTGTCTCTGTCACGTCCCTCAGTTTGTATGACTTGGTCGATAGCCATCCATTTGAAACTAGCCAGAGTGTGTTTTGCCTCTTTATAATATCTGGCTACCGGTTGCTCTCTATTTAGTTGGAATTCCACTTGTGGGGTTACATCCTACCTATCTGTAACCAGCACAGTATATGATATCTATATATCAATGTATGATATAGACATTACCTATCCGGTAACTAGCAAAGATATGATATCTATATATCAATATATGATAATCTACCCTTACATCCTACCTATCAGGTAACCAGCACAGTATATGATATCTATATATGAAACTCTAACCCTTACATCCTACCTATCCGGTAACCAGCACAGTATATGGTATCTATATATCTATATATGATAAATCTACTCTTAAACTTACCTATCGGTAACCAGACAGTATATGATATCTTATATATATATATGATAAATCTACCTTAAATCCTACCTATCCGGTAACCAGCACAGTTATGGTATCTATATATGATAAAATCTACTTACCATCCTACCTATCCGGTAACCAGCACAGTATATGGTATCTATATATCTATAATGATAAATCTACCCTTACATCCCACCTATCCGGTACCAGCACAGTATATGGTAATAAATATCTATATATGATAAATCTACCTGCATCCTACCTATCCGGTAAAACCAGCACAGTATATGGTATCTATATATGATAAATCTACCCTTACATCCTACCTATCCGGTAACCAGCACAGTATATGGTATCTATATATCTATATATGATAAATCTACCCTACATCCTACCTATCTGGTAACCAGCACAGTATATGGTATCTATATATCTTAATATGATAAATCTACCCTTACATCCTACCTATCGGTAACCAGCACAGTATATGGTATCTATATATCTATAATGAAATCTACCCTTACATCCACTACCTATCTGGTAAACCAGCACAGTATATGGTATCTATATATCTATATATGAAAATCTACACTACTCTTACCTATCCGGTAACCAGCACAGTTATATGATATCTATATATCTATATATGATAATCTACCCTTACATCCTACCTATCCGGTAACCAGCACAGTATATTGGATCTATATATCATATATGATATAATCTAACCCTTACATCCTACCTATCCGGTAACCAGCACAGTATATGGTATCTAAAACTATATGATAAATCTACCCTTACATCCTACCTATCCGGTAACCAGCACGGTATCTGGTATCTATATATGATAAATCTCCCTTACATCTACCTATCCGGTAACCAGCACGGTATATGGTATCTATATATCATATATGATAAATCTACCTTACATCCTACCTATCGGTAACCAGCACAGTATATGGTATCTATATATCTATATATGATAAATACATCTTACATCCTACCTATCCGGTAACCAGCACAGTATATTGATATCAATATCTATATATGATAAATCTACCCTTAATCTACTACCTATCTAGAACCAGACAGTATATGGTATCTATATATCTATATATGAAAATCTACCTTACATTTACCTATCCGGTAACCAGCACAGTATATGGTATCTATATATCTATAAGATAAATCTACCCTTACATCCTACCTATCCGGTAACCAGCACAGTATATGGATCTATATATATATATGATAATCTACCTTACATCCTACCTATCGGTAACCAGCACAGTATATGATATCTAATATCTATAAATGATAAATACCCTACATCCTACCTATCCAGTAAAAGCATAGTATATGATATCTATATATCTATAATGATAAATCTACGTACATCTCCTACCTATCGGTAACAGCAAGTATATGGTATCTATATATCTATATATGATAAATCTATCCTTACATCCCACCTATCTGGTCACCAGCACAGTATATGAATCTATATATCTATATATGATAAATCTAACCTACATCCTACCTATCCGGTAACCAGCACAGTATATGGTTCTATATATCTATATATGATAAATAACCCTTACATCCTACCTATCCGGTAACCAGCACAGTATATGATATCTATATATCTATATTGATAAATCTAGTTACATCCTACCTATCCGGTACACCACCAGGATATGGTATCTATATATGATAAATTTCTATCCTTACATCCCACCTATCTGGTCACCAGCACAGTATATGGTATCTAATACCTATATATGATAAATCTACCCTTAATCCTACCTATCCGGTAAACCAACACAGTATATGGTATATAATATCTATATATGATAAATCTACCCTTACATCTACCTATCCGGTAACCAGCACAGTAGTATATGGTATCTATATATCATTATAATATAAATCTACCCTACATCCTACCTATCCGGTACCAACAGTATATGATATCTATATATCTATATATGATAAATCTACCCTTACATCCTACCTATCCGGTAACCAGCACAGTATATGGTATCTAATATCTATATATATAAATCTACCCTCCATCCTAACCTATCCGGTACCGCACGTATATGATATCTATATGATAAATCTACCCTTACATCCTACCTATATGGTACCAGCACAGTAAGAGATACTAACTTCTATATATATTCTCCTCCTTAATCCCCTATCTCCGTTACACACGAGGCACACAGGCCTATCGGCATAGACCAGCAAATTCCCTTACCTATTTCGTTCGTCATCACACACACCGCAACCGCACATTCCCAGTCAATAATGGACGTACACTCCCTATACTCGTCCTCTAACGGACACACCTTTATATTATCCCCCCAGACACCTACGGTAACCACGGATATCTAATCTAACTCACTCTACCCTACCAGTAACCCCCACGGCACCGTGGGTACATATCTATGAAATCTCCACACTCCTATCAGCTAGCAAAACGAACTTCTATGGTAACAGAATAATATAGTACAAACAATTCTCTATTCAGAATATACATAATTCTATTATGACGAAAGTTGACCTACCAGCTAATAGACTAACACCACATAGGAATCTACACCCCCTCATACACTCCAGTATCTGGTACACGCCTATAATGTAACAAGTAACACCTAACCAGTCACACAGCAATACTACCGCGAGACCTCATTCATCAGGTGAACTACCGCAGAGGGTATATGTGACTATATACTATATATGATAAAATATCCCACTATCTGGTAACCAGCCACAGTATAGTATTATATATCTATATATAGATTATAATCTTACCCTACATCCTACCTATCCGGTAACCAGCACAGTAATGGTATCTATATATCTATCTATAATGATAAATCACCCTACATCCTACCTATCCGGTAACCAGCACAGTATATCGGTATATATATCATATATGATATAAATCTACCCTTACCTCCAACCTATCCGGTTACCAGCACAGTATATGGTATATTAATCTATATGATAAAATCTACCCTTACATCCTACCACCTTGGTAACCAGCACAGATATGGGATCTAATATCTATTATATGAAAATTACCCTAACATCTACCTACTCCGTAACCAGCCACAGTATATGGTATCTATATATCTATATATGATAAATCTACCCTTACATCCTACCTATCCGGTAACCAGCACAGTATACGGTATCTATATATCTATATATGATAAATCTACCCTTACATCCTACTCTCCGGTAACCAGCACAGTATATGGTATCTATATATCTATAATGATAAATCTACCATTAATCCTACCTATCCGGTAACAGCACAGTATATGGTATCTATATATCTATAAATGAAATTACCCTACATTACTACCTATCGGTAAACCAGCCACAGTATATGGTATCTATATATCTTAATGATAAATCTACCCTTACCATCCTACCATCCGGTAACCAGACGTATGTATCGTATATATCTATATATATGATAAATCTACCCTTACTCCTACCTATCCGGTAACCAGCCACAGTATAGTTATCTATATCTATATATGATAAATCTACCCACATCCTAACCTATCCGGTAACCCCCAGTATATGGTATCTATATATCTATATATGATAAATCTACCCTTACATCTACCTATCGGTAACCAGCACAGTATAGATATTATAATCTATATATGATAAATCTACCCTTACATCTTACCTATCCGGTACCCACCACAGTATATGGTATCTATATATCTATATATGATAAATCTACCTTACATCCTACCTATCCGGTAACAGCACAGTATATGGTATCAACTATATCTATATATGATAAATCTACCCTTATCCTACCTATCTGGTAACCAGCACAGTATATGATATCATTTATGATAAATCTACCTACCTCCTACCTATCCGGTAACCACACAGTATATGGTATTATCTATATTAGATAAAATCTACATGCTGAATCGACTCGTATATCCATAAATGTGAACCCCCTATATGAACTACCTATATGGTAACAGTACAGTATATGGTATCTATATATGATAAATCTACCCTTGCATCCTACCTATCCAGTAACCAGCACAGTATATGATGATTTCTATATATCTTAATGATAAATCACCCATACATCCTACCTATCTGGTAACCAGCACAGTATATGGTATCTATATATCATATATGATAAATCTACCCTTACATCCTACCTATCTGGTAACCAGCCACAGTATATGATATCTATATATCTATACATGATAAATCTACCCTACATCCACCTATCCGGTAACCAGCACAGTATATGGTATCTATATATCTATACATGATAATCTACCCTTAACATCTACCTATCCGGTAACCAGCACAGTATAGGTATCTATATATATATATGATAAATTACCCTTACATCCTACCATATCCGGTAACCAGCACAGTATATGGTATCTATTATATATATATGATAAATCTACCCTTACATCCTACTATCCGGTAACCAGCACAGTATATGATATATAAATCTATTATATGATAAATCTACCCTTAATCCTACCTATCCGGTAACCAGCACAGTATATGGTATCGATATTTCTATATATGATAAATCTACCCTAATCCCTACATATGAACCAGCACACGTATATGATATCTATATATCTATATATGATAAATCTACCCTTAATCTTACCTATCCGGTAACCACCACAGTATATGGTATCTATATATCATATATGATAAATCTACCCTTACATACTACCTATCCGGTAACCAGCACAGTATATGGTATTATATATCTAAATGATAAATCTACCCTTACATCCTACCTATCTGGTAACCAGAACAGTATATGATATCTATTTATGATAAAATAGATTACATCCTACCTACCTGGTAACAAGCACAGTATATGGTATATTATACTTATATGATAAATCTACCCTTAAATCCTACCTATCCGGAAAAAACCATCACAGTATATGGTATCTATATATCTATATATGATAAATATCCCCTTACATCCTAACCTATCTGGTAACCCAGTACAGTATATGGTATCATATATATGATAATCTACCCTTTCCATCCTACCTATCCAGTAACCAGCACGTATATGATATCTATATACTATAATGATAAATTACCATACATCCTACCGTATCTGGACCGCACAGTATATGGTATCTATAATCTATATATGTAAAATCTACCCTTACACCTACCTATTGGTAACCAGCATCAGCAGATATGTCTATATACTATATATGATAAATCTACCCCTTACATCATACCTATCTGGGAACCAGCACAGTATATGATATCTATATATCTTATATGATAAATCTACCCTTACATCCTACCTATCCGGTAACCAGCACAGTATATGGGTATCTATATATCTATTTGATAAATCTACCCTTACATCCTACCTATCCGGTAAACAAGCCACAGTATATGATATTATATATCATAATGATAAATTACCCTACATCGTGCTGTGAAGGGTTCTCATTCATCCAGGTATGGTATATCTGTTGTATTCAATTAGATAACTGGACTTGAAATGTAGTTTTGAAGAACGTTTCGCATAAGTCTCGGACTGGCTTTTCAATTCAGAATTGACTTGTACAAGAACGTGGCAATTTTCGTAACCCCTGAAAATCCCATTGCATATCACAGCCAGGTGTAAGGTTGTGATTAAGATAGTGGCTAAAGAGGGCTGTGTTAAGGAACGCCCAGAGTAAGGTGTTTAAGGTGTCTAATATATATCTATATATGATAAATCTAGCCTTACATCCTACCTATCCTGTAACCTATCTAGTAACCAGCACAGTATATGATATCTATATATCTATATATGATAAATCTACCCTTACATCCTACCTATCTAGTAACCAGCACAGTATATGGTATCTATATATCTATATATGATAAATCGATCCTTACATTTTCAGCTGTCAAATTAAGTTACTTCGTGTCAACAGTTCAGCTGTATATACACGACAGTCCAGTTGTGCTTTTAGTTTCAGATGAAAGAATGACTGGACATTGGTCAGTCAGCCAATATTTGGCCTGATGACCAGTTATTCCCTAAAACATCGCTTGTGTTACTAACTTATAGGACAACATTTGAATTAGAAGGAAGGACATATTGATATACAAGCAGTAGTCCCTCACCTCCCATTTTGATATGGTTGTTGAAAAAATTTACTTTCTAAGATGAGGTTTGTGCTTTATTTCCCAGCATTCATGTGCGTCACTGACCATTGTGTTTCTTTACATATGTTCAGAGTGAAAAATACTGCAGGAACTTGATAAAGTTGGTCACACCCACTAGTAGCTCTATCCACATCCTTTACAGAGTGAATGGGAAGGGAGCATGTGACTGAGGCAGGGGTGTGGTAAGTCACTGTACATACACACAGTTATTACATCCAGTTCTTCAAGGGGGTTACGTTTATTTAATGACTTTACTGTAGTGGTAATTAGCAGTTTATTGGTATTTCTAAGAATTATTTTGGAGTTCTGAAGTGTTAAAAGTGGGTTTCGTTCACCCTTAAAATTACTGGAGAGATAGGAGCAACTATCTATAGAATTAGTGGAGGAAGTAAGATAATTGAGGGAGAAAAGAAAAGGACAGTGTACAAGAGGAAAACACCTACAGTAAATGACATTGCAAAGGCAATTTAAGGCATTTAGAAGTATAAAAAATACATTGGGGAAGAAGAACGATACACTCACAAGTGGAAAGAAGGACAAATGAAAAAAGTTTACAAGGAAAATCTTATAAATTATAAAAAGTAAAAAAAAATTTACCAGACAATGGTCAGTTTTTATGTGATAAATATAACGTCTGGATGCATACCCATATAATGAGAATGGGTGTGGGAATACCCTACGTAGAGGGGGGGTAGCTAGGGCCATTGATGTATAGATACATAGAATAGGGAAAGACCTAATACAGAACCCCTTATAAAGCATCCTATCCCTGAAACCCAATTGAATAAACCACAGTCACATAGCCCTGTGTAGGAATTGATAGAAAGAGCGAATCCGAAAATATCTATATAAAAAAGACAACAACTTTATATCACCATTAAATATCAAAAAAACGGAAAGTGTAAAAAACGGGGTCCACGATCATAGGCTAAATATGATCGGGCTACAAAATGGTTTCCACAATATATAGTGGATTGTGACACTTAACTACCGATTGTATGCCAGATAAGTCCCGATATACTCTACGAGCCGGATGAGTGCATCCATCTGTGTGTCATGTGTTAATACGTTTTTGTGACATACAAAAGTTCATAATAGTGTGGAATCCCTGTTACATTTAGGATTACTTGAATATATGGTTCCTGGAATGGAATACAAATAACAATTTGAATGCGATTCTTGCATATGTGGAATATACATCTATGAATACAAACCAATATAGAGACTTTTCCATATTATTTATGAGATATGAATTATTAGGTCCGGATTCAGCACTTGCGTTTAGGTTGTCAGTTTAGCCTATGATCGGGGACGCCCGATTTTTTTAACTTCAGTTTTGATATAATGTGTGATAATAAAGTTGTGTCTTTTTAATTAGATATTTCGGATCGCTTCTTTTTTATCACTTTCCTACACGGGGGTATGTGACGATGGTTTATTGTCATTGGGGTTTCCAAGGGATAGAGGCTTTTATAAAGGGGTTCTGTATTAGGTCTTTCCTATATCTATGTATCTAATGGTCAGTAGGGATGGAGGCCGGTTCGCGGATCCGAACACGATCCGCCGCGGATTTATCCGCTTCACGAACGGCGGATGTTTCGGATTTTCCGCCTTCCGATTCGCGGATTTTTTCATATTTTCGAAAATTTGCGACAATTACGAGTCTTATTTTCGTGAATTTTTGAAAATACAGGAAAAACACGATTTTCGAAAAACAAGGATTTCTTCTAATTCCATACATACAGTATTTTCGAAAATACATATTTTCGAAAATACATGAAAACTCGTAATTTCGAAAAAAAATTCGAAAATTCGCAGATCCTCGAGCGGACCGGATTTTGCGAGTTCCGAAATCTCTAATGGTCAGTTTTTCTAACATTCCAAAAATCAGATTCTCCACCAGGCATGGCAAAAACTTGATCTGAAGAGACACTATGATCTTAAATTAACTGTAAATATTATAAACACTAGATTTTATTTCTAAGTAAGACTTCCTCATAATTCTATCGTACTAGACCTGGGTTCCCCCCCCTATCCTTCCTCCCTCTATCTTCTTACACTTTCTATCTTACTATTTTCATGTAACGGGAAAAAAAAAGGGATGTTATGTAACAGACAGGTAAAGAATTACTGGAAGATTGGCTTTACTGTACTAAAGGCAATTATACTCACCTCCCTCCGCCGTCTTCCTTGTTCCTTAGCTTTTACCAAGGGTGAGGACCTGAAACGCTAAGTCCTCACCCCTGGGTTCGCGCAGCCTACAGCAGAGTTCAGAGCAAACTGCTCTGGTGGGCTCCGCCCCTCCTCCCTGTCGGCGACGAGGCCAATAGGAGGCACGCTTGTTGCAGAGAGTGCCTTCCTAATGGCCTCGTCGCCGATGGGAGGAGGAGGCGGAGGGAAGGTGAGGTATAATGTCTTTAAGACATAAAAGTTAAACAGTATGTGAATATAAATCATCCTTTTCTTTAATAAAAATTTTGTTAGAATTAAAAAAAAAATAAAAAAAATGTTTTTCAATAAAACATTTAGGAGCCGGGAAAAAAGTAAGTCCCCGCATAGTATACAAAGTGCAGTGGACTGTCAGAGGAAACGATCTGGTAAGTTCCTTACCTTCGTTCTGCTCCTGAACGTTTTATTGGAGAACGGGAGGTTAGGACACAGCTCCTTTACCTCCTGTTCTTCTATAAAACTGAATAGCACAAAGTGGTTTCAAGAACTGGATATACCCTTTAAAGAGTGAGAGAAAGAAACGAGGGAGAAAAAAATTTAAGAGTGAATTGAATGAGAATAAAAATAAAATGAGAAACCGTAGTGAAGGTATGTGACAAAGGGTGCCATGTTCTTGCAAATGGATGGAAAGTGGGTGGAAATGTATCGCTTCCTTTTGTGTTTTGAGATAATTAAACAGACTTGAACAGGGAATTAAATGGTTTGAGTTAAGACCTTTAAAAGTAATAAAATCATACATAAAAGATAGACAAAATTAAATCTACCAGTATGTATGTATCTATGTACAGTTTATTTAGATGCCACAAGCACTGTACAATAACAAATACAAAAAGTCATACAAGGAGGACAAAATAAAAATACATTAATAGATCTATACATAATAATTATATAAATTGAATAAATATGGTATTATTAAGTGCTAGAGGCCTTCCACAAGAGCAAAGGATGTCCTGCCTGTGAGCTTACAATTCATTAGGTGGGGAACATACAGATACAATGGAAAGGGTATAAGTGCTAAGTGAGATGAATGCAGTAAAAATAAAACAATCACATTGTTGCTGGTTACCAGATAAGGTAGGATTAGGGTAGATTTATCATATATAGATACCATATACTGTGCTGGTTACCAGATATGGTAGGATGTAAGCTAGATTTATCAGATATAGATATCATATATGTGACCTGGTTACCAGATAGGTAGGAGGTAAGGGTAGATTTATCATATATAGATAATAGATATATATACTGTGCTTGGTTTACCAGATAGGTAGGATGTTAAGGGTCGATTATCATATATTAGATATATAGATAGTCATATACTGGCTGGTACCAGATAGGTAGGATGTGTAAGGGTCGATTTATCATATATAGATATATAGATATCCATATACTGTGCTGGTTACCAAATAGGTAGGATGTAAGGTGATATTTATCATATATAGATATAGATACCATATACTGTGCTGGTTACAGGAGGTAGGATGTAGGCGGGTTGATTTATCAATATAGATATCATATACTGTGCTGGTACTGAATGTAGGATGTAGGGTAGATTATATATATTAGATACCATATTACTGGGTGGTTATCAGATAGGTAGGATGTAAGGTAGATTTATTCATATAATAGATACACATACTGTGCTGGTTACCGGATAGGTAGGATGTAATGTAGATTTATCCTATAAGATTATATAGAGATCATATATGTGGCTGGTACCAGATAGGTAGGATGTAAGTGTCGATTTATATATATAATATCATATACTGTGCTGGTTACCAGATAGGACATCCTACCTATCTGGTAACCAGCACAGTATATGATATCTATATATGATAAATCTACCCTACATCCTACCTATCTGGTAACCAGCACAGTATATGGTATCTATATATCTATATATGATAAATCTACCCTTACATCCTACCTATCTGATAACCAGCACAGTATACGATATCTATATATCTATATATGATAAATCTAGCCTTACATCCTACCTATCTGGTAACCAGCACAGTATATGATATCTATATATCTATATATGATAAATCTACCCTTACATCCCACCTATCTGGTAACCAGCACAGTATATGATATCTATATATCTATACATGATAAATCTACCCTTACATCCTACCTAAATCTGGTAACCAGCACAGTAATGGTATATTCTATATAGATAAATCTACCCTTACATCCTACCTATCTCGGTAACCAGCAGTATATATCTATATATCTATATATGATTAATCTACCCTTACATCCTACCTATTGGTAACCAGCACAGTATATATCATATTTCTATTGATCAATCTACCTTACATCCTACCTATCTGGTAACCAGCACAGTATATGGTATCTATATATCTATTATGATAATTTAGCCTTACATCCTACCTACTGGTAACCAGCACAGATATGGTATCTAATAAATATATGATAAATCTACCCTTACATCCTACCTATCCGGTAACCAGCACAGTAATATCTATATATGATTAATCTACCCTTACATCCACCTATTGGTAACCAGCACAAGTATAATCTATATATGATCAATCACCCTTACATCACCCTATCTGGTAACCAGCACAGTATATGGTATCTATATATCTATATATGATAATCTACCTTACACCTACCTATCTGGTAACCAGCACAGTATATATCATATATGTAATATACCTTACACCTACCTATCTGGAACCAGCACAGTATATATCTTATATCTAATATGATAAATCTACCCTTACATCCTACCTATCCGGTAACCAGCACAGTTATGTGAACTATATATGATAAATATAACCCTTATCCTACCTATCTGGTAACAGCACAGTATATGATATCTTATATGATAAATCAACCCTTACATCCACCTATCTGGTAACCAGCACAGTATATGATATTCTATATATGATAAATCGACCTACATCCTACCTATCTGGTAACCAGCACAGTATATGATTCTATATATCTATATATGATAAATCTACTTACATCCTACTATCGGTAACCAGCACATATAGTGTATCTATAATGATAAATCTAGCCTTAATCCTCCTATTGTAACCAGCCCAGTATATGGATCTATATATGATAAATCTACCTTACATCCTACTATCGTAACCAGCACAGTATATGATATCTATAATGATAAATCACCCTTACATCCTACCTATCGGAACCAGACACAGATATGGTATCTATATATCTATATTGATAAATCTACCTTACATCTACCTATTTGGTAACCAGCACAGTATATGATATCTATATATCTATATATGATAAATCGACCCTTACATCCTACCTATCTGGTAACCAGCACAGTATATGGTATCCTATATATCTATATATGATCAATCTAGCCTTACAGCCTACCTATCTGGTAACCAGCACAGTATATATCTATATATCTATATATGATAAATCTACCCTTACATCCTACCTATCCGGTAACCAGCACAGTATGTGCTAACTATATATGATAAATATAGCCTTACATCCTACCTATCTGGTAACCAGCACAGTATATGATATCTATATATGATAAATCAACCCTTACATCCTACCTATCTGGTAACCAGCACAGTATATGATATTTATATATGATAAATCGACACTTACATCCTACCTATCTGGTAACCAGCACAGTATATGATCTCTATATATCTATATATGATAAATCTACAATTACATCCTACCTATCCGGGTAACCAGCACAGTATGTGGTATCTATATATGATAAATCTAGCCTTACATCCTACCTATCTGATAACCAGCACAGTATATGGTATCTATATATGATAAATCTACCCTTACATCCTACATATCCAGTAACCAGCACAGTATATGATATCTATAGATGATAAATCAACCCTTACATCCTACCTATCTGGTAACCAGCACAGTATATGGTATCTATATATCTATATATGATAAATCTAGCCTTACATCCTACCTATTTGGTAACCAGCACAGTATATGATATCTATATATCTATATATGATAAATCGACCCTTACATCCTACCTATCTGGTAACCAGCACAGTATAAATGATACTATATATGATAAATCTACCCTTACATCCTACCTATCTGGTAACCAGCACAGTATATGATATCTATATATGATAAATCTAGCCTTACATCCTACCTATCTGGTAACCAGCACAGTATATGGTATCTATATATGATAAATCTACCCTTACATCCTACCTATCTGGTAACCAGCACAATGTGATTGTTTTATTTTTACTGCATTCATCTCACTTAGCACTTATACCCATTCCATTGTATCTGTATGTTACCCACCTAATTAGATTGTAAGCTCTACAGGCAGGGACATCCTTTGCTCTTGTGGAAAGGCTCTAGCACTTATATAATACCATATTTATTCAATTTATATAATTATTATGTATAGATCTATTAATGTATTTTTATTTTTGTCCTCCTTGTATGACTTTTTGTATTTTGTTATTGTACAGTGCTTGTGGCACTATATAAATAAACTGTACATAGATACATACATACTGGTAGATTTAATTTTGTCATATCTTTTATTGTATATTTATTACTTTTAAAGGTCTTAACTCAAACCATTTAATTCCCTGTTCGATACTGTTTAATTATCTCAAAACACAAAAGGAAGCGATACATTTCCACACACTTTCCATCCATTTGCAAGAACATGGCACCCTTTGTCACATACCTTCACTACTGTTTTCTCATTTTATTTTTATTCTTCTATTCAATTCACTTCTTAAATTTTCTCCCTCGTTTCTTTCTCTCACTCTTTTAAAGGGTATATCCAGTTCTTGAAACCACTTTGTGCTATTCAGTTTTATAGAAGAACAGGAGGTAAAGGAGCTGTGTCTAACCTCCCGTTCTCCAATAAAACGTTCAGGAGCTAGGAACGAAGGTAAGGAACTTACCAGATCGCTTCCTCTGACAGGTCCCGACTGACTTTGTATACTATGCGGGGTTACTTACCTTTTTTCCCGGCTCCTAAATGTTTTATTGAAAAACATTTTTTTTATTTTTTTTTTAATTCTAAAATTTTTATTAAAGAAAAGGATGATTTATATTCACATACTGTTTAACTTTTAGTCTTAAAGGACAATTATACTCACCTTCCCTCCGCCTCCTCCTCCCCATCGGCGACGAGGCCATTAGGAAGGCACTCTCTGCAACAAGCGTGCCTTCCTATTGGCCTCGTCGCCGACAGGGAGGAGGGGGCGGAGCCTACCAGAGCAGCGTTGCTCTGAAACTCTGCTGTAGGCTGCGCGAACCCAGGGGTGAGGACTTAGCGTTTCAGGTCCTCACCCTTGGTAAAAGCTAAGGAACAAGGAAGAGGAGCGGAGGGAAGGTGAGTATAATTGTCCTTTAGTACAGTAAAGCCAATCTTCCAAGTATTCTTTACCTGTCTGTTACATAACATCCCTTTTTTTCCCGTTACATGAAAATAGTAAGAATAGAAAGTGTAGAGAAGATAGAGGGATGGAAGGATAGGGGGTGGAACCCAGGTCTAGTACGATAGAATTATGAGGAAGTCTTACCTTAGAAATAATAAATCTAGTGTTTTAATATATATTTACAGTTAATTTAAGATCATAGTGTCTCTTATCAAGTTTTGCCATGCCTGGTGAGCAGTCTGATTTTTGGAATGTTAGAAAAACTGACCATTAGAGATGTCGGAACTTCGCAAAATCCGGTCCGCTCGAGGATCTGCGAATTTTCGAATTTTTTTTCGAAATTACGAGTTTTCATGTATTTTCGAAAATATGTATTTTCGAAAATACGTATGTATGGAATTAAGAGAAATCCTTGTATTTTCGAAAATACGTGTTTTCCTGTATTTTCAAAAATTCACGAAAATAAGACTCGTAATTTCGCAAATTTTCGAAAATATGAAAAATCCGCGAATCGGAAGGCGGAAAATCCGGAAACATCCGCCGTTCGTGAACGGGATAAATCCGCGGCGGATCCGTGTTCGGATCCGCGAACCGGCCATCCCTACTGACCATTAGATACATAGATATAGGGAAAGACCTAATACAGAACCCCTTTATAAAGCACTCTATCCCTTGAAACCCCAATTGAAATAAACCATCAGTCACATAGCCCCCGTGTAGGAAAGTGATAAGAAAAGAGCGAATCCGAAAATATCTATATAAAAAAGACAACAACTTTATTATCACACATTAATATCAAAAAAACTGAAGTTAAAAAATCGGGCGTCCCCGATCATAGGCTAAACTGACAACCTAAACGCAAGTGCTGAATCCGGACCTAATAATTCATATCTCATATAAATATGGAACCAAGTCCTATATTGTTGTATTCATAGATGTATATCCACCATATGCAGGAGAATCGCATTCAAATTGTTATTTGTATTGTCCGATTCACAGTGAACCATATATTCAAGTAATCCTAAATGTAACAAGGGATTCCACACTATTATGAACTTTGGTATGTCACAAAAACGTATTAACACATGAAACAATGGATGCACTCATCCGGCTCGTAGAGTATATCGGGACTTATGCTGGCATACAATTCGGTAGTTAAGTGTCACAATCCACTATATATGTGGAAACCATTTGTAGCCCGATCATAGTTTAGCCTATGATCGGGGACGCCCGTTTTTTTAACTTCCGTTTTTTTGATATTTAATGTGTGATAATAAAGTTGTTGTCTTTTTTATATAGATATTTTCGGATTCGCTCTTTTCTTATCACTTTCCTACACAGGGGCTATGTGACTGATGGTTTATTTCAATTGGGGTTTCAAGGGATAGAGTGCTTTATAAAGGGGTTCTGTATTAGGTCTTTCCCTATATCTATGTATCTATAATCAATTGGCCCCTAGCACCCCCTCTACGTAGGGTATTCCCACACCCATTCTCATTATATGGAGTATGCATCCAGACGTTATATTTATCACATAAAAACTGACCATTGTCTGGTAAATTTTTATTTTTACTTTATTATAATTTATAGAGATTTTTCCTTGTAAACTTTTTTCATTTGTCCTTTCTTTCCACTTGTGATTGTAATCGTTTCTTCTTTCCCCAATGTATTTTTTATACTTCTAAATGCCTTAAATTGCCTTTTGCAATGTCATTTACTGTAGGTGTTTTCCTCTGTACACTGTCCTTTTCTTTTTCTCCCTCAATTATCTTTACTTCCTCCACTAATTCTATTAAGATAGATTGCTCCTATCTCCCAGTACATTTTTAAGGGTGAACTAAACCCACATTTTTACACTTCAGAACTCCAAAAATATATTCTCTAGAAATACCAATAAACTGCTAATTACCACTACAGTAAATTGCATTAAAATAAACGTAACCCCTTGAAGAACTGGATGTAATAACTGTGTGTATGTACAGTGACTTACCACACCCCTGGCCTCAGTCACATGCTCCCTTCCCATTCACTCCTGTAAAAGGATTGGATAGAGGCTACTAGTGGGTGTGACCAACTGTATCAAGTTCCTGCAGTATTTTCACTCTGAACATATGTAAAGAACACAATGGTCAGTGACCACATGGAATGCTGGGAAATAAAGCACAAACCTCATCTTAGAAAGGTAAATTTTTTCAACAACCATATCAAAATGGGAGGTGAGGGACTACTGCTTGTATATCAAGATGTCCTTCCTTCTAATTCAATGTTGTCCTATATAAGTTAGGTACACACAAGCAGATGTTTAGGGAATACTGGTCAGTCAGGCCAAAATATTGGCTGACTGACCAATGTCAGTCATTCTTTCATCTGAGACTAAAAGACAACTGGACATGTCGGTATATAACAGCTGAACTGTTGACACTAAGGTACTTAATTTGACAGCTGAAATGTAAAATGGTTCAGACTGGATATCTAAAGAAATAAAGGACAGATCAACAAAAAAATGGTACAGTGATAGTTGGGAAGAATTATAGTTTACGATAATGGGCATTCTAAAAAAACTAATTTCCCAGTGTACATATCTTTTAAAGCCACTTCATTTTTGTCCTCAGATTGGTTTAGTTTATAATGTCTGTGATAAAAGCCTTTTTTTTTTTTATCAGGAAAGTCTTTACCAAGTAAGAACTTTACTGTTAAGAAATGGGGGGGAGGGGGAAATAATTCCGCAAGAATAACATTATATTGAAAAGAAAGATATTGATCACATGGAATATAAACAAAACAGTCTCAGGGTTGGCCTGGATCTGTAATAATAGTTTACAGAGTAAGGTGGAAGGCAAATGTGTCCAAAATGATTGCTTTCACCTGGAAAGGCAAGACAAAGGCAAGACTCAACACTTACCAAATAAGTCACTAAAAAGTCAGTCATGGATGAGGATTTCCTATATTAATATTGCTCCTTCATTTTTTTTACATCATAAAATCCTGGTCCAGAAACTATGTAATGCGGTTCAGATGACATCATTGAATTGCTGGCTTGTGGTTTCTGCTTTGCTAGAGAACAGCTGGGATGGGAATTCACAGACTTATACATATCAAGGGGAAACAAAGGTGTCCTCACCAAATACAAACCACATAATTTGATATCTAGATTACAGAGCTGATTTATGTGCAGGGCTTTTCTTAATGTTTCCATTACCTAATGATGCAACTTTTCTTTAGTTACCAAATGATGTAACTCTATGCTACACCGTATGGATACAATAGTTAAATTATTACTAGACAGGGAATCACAATGTAAACACAGAACTTCCCATTCTTAAGTCAGGCAAGACAAAAAACAGATACAGTATTGGAGCGGGGAAGTCTTCACTAAAGTGAGTATGTTAGAAAACATCTGGAATTAGAAGCGGAACTGTAACGGCCCATGTTCAAGCCAGACAAAGGCATATTACACAGCATCTTCTTAGCTAAATTATAACCAGTCTTCTTTCCTAGATAGTACATATGCTGTAGAATAGATCATGCAGAAACATCTGTAATACATGTTTCCAAGCATTAGCATTTAAGTTGTATTGGTTGTTGCAAAAAGATGCTAATGAAGGTCCTCATTCATCCAGGTCATAGTATATCTGTTATATTCAGTTAGATAAACTGGACTTAAAGTTTAGTTCTTGAAGACGTTTCGCTAGTCATCTGACTGGCTTTCTCCATTCAGAATGACTTGTACAAGAATCTGTTGGCAATTATGTACCCTGGAAAGTCCCAATTAGCATATCACAGCCAGGTGTGCAAGGCGTGATTGCATTGTGGCTAAGAGGTGTTATAGGAACTGCCCAGGGTAAGGTTTCAAAATAGCATTGTTGGTTGGTTCGACACCAGCTGTCTGCAATGTACAATGCTGTTTTCACACCTTTCCCGGGGCATTCCTATAACACCTCTTAGCCACAATGCAATCACACCTTGCATTCAGAAGGACCTTAACACTTGGCTGTGATATGCTAATTGAGATTTTCCAGGATACATAATTGCCACAGATTCTTGTACAAGCCATTCTGAATTGAGAAAGCCAGTCGGATGACTAGCAAACGTCTTCAAGAACTAAAATTTAAGTCCAGTTGATCTAACTGAATACAACAGATATATTGCAGAAGACTTGTTTTTGATATAGTATGTGTAGAAAATACTCACTAAAAAAAATCAAACGACCTATTACAAGGTAAACATTTTTTATGTTAAGACCAAAAATGCAAATATAGTTTTATCAAAAATGCTTGTGAAGGTTCTCATTCATCCAGCTCATGATATATCTGTTGTATTCAGTTGGATCAACTGGACTTAAAGTTTAGTTCTTGAAGATGTTTTGCTAGTCATTTGACTGGCTTTCTGTATTCAGAATGGCTTGTACAAGAATCTGTTGGCAATACATACCCTGGAAAGTCCAAATTAGCATATAACAGCCAGGTTTACAGAAAACCAACCCACACAGACCAGTATTTGAGTTTGACTTCCACAATCCATTAGATCACAAGCTGGGTGTCATCAGAACCCTGCAAAACAGAGCAGAGAACATCCCCACTAGCCCAGAGGCAAAGGCTAAAGAAATTAAACATCTAAGAGGAGCCATTAAAACTTGTGAGTATCCAGACTGGGCCTTTGTCAAAAGGGGTAGAAGGAAAGAAAAGAACACGAAACCAACAATGAAGGGGAAAAGCAAGACAGGAAATAGAACATGGTCATCCCATATGTACATCTCAACATACCTAAATCATTTAAGATGGATATTGGGACTCAGTTTCTGATCACAACCTACAGGTAAAAGTAACACACATGGTGTAACATTACACACATGTCAAACAAGTTTCTTTCCTTCTATGATGACGTTAGCTATAACCTAACGTTTCAGTGCGTTTTATAAATTTCACATACTGTACAGTAAAAGGTTGACTTGTGAACTACAGACAGTTGTCTTGACCGCATTTTTTTTGAACTTGCTTGGGGAATTGTCAAATAGAAAGATTATATCTAACGCTGTGAATATAACATTTTTTAATTGACCAATGTTTGTCAAGTGGTGTTCTTTAGGCTCTTTCGTAGGTGCCTCCTTGTAATAAGATGGAATATACGGTATGTTAAGTTCTCACACTTTTCTATGTAACTATTGATATATAGTTCAATAATTATGTAGCATCCACTATAAAGGCAGCCATAATTATACGTGACGCAGGAGTGTGTTTGCATCTTATATTTACCATCTGTAGGGCAATCTTAAATTAACAGTTCTGTGGGGGTGGCATCTTTATTTACATTCTGTGAGGGGCACTATATTGTTTCCTTACGTTTTTTTAGGGGTTAAGACAACAAGGCTTTCTTGAACTGGAGGGCTGACTTAATAATATAACGATGAACTTGGAAGTGCCAAGTGTTAGGTCAGCCCATCATTTAAGCAGTCAGTGTTAGCTTTACCCTCGCAGTTCCGCAAGGCCAGTATTAGGTCAGCCCTCCAGTTTAGCAGTCCACTGTTAGGTCAGCCCTCCAGTTTCAGAGGCCCTTGTTAAGTCAGCCCTTTAGTTCACTATTCAGTATTGTCGGCCCTTTATTTCAGCAGCCAGTTTTAAGTTGGCCCTTAGTTCTGCATCCAGTGTTAAGTCAGCCCTCCGTTTCAGAAGCCAATGTTAAGTCAGAACTCCGTTCACCAGACAGTGTTAAGTCCTGGCAGAAGGTTTTATTTGGGACTGCCAGTTGGTTCGGGGCACAATGTGTTATTGTCATACCTTTTATATGTACTGGAGGTCAACGCTCAAATAAGGTACCCTTCCTCTTTTGTGGATCTCGGACTTGCATGTTCACGAGCCGCGAGGTGCTATGCATTCGGTTGTGGGACCAATTGGACTGCCCCCCTCTCCGAGCTCTTTAGTGTTGTGGGGGGATAATCTGAATGGCAGACAGTGAGTTGTGAGACTGTCTGGTGTTTGCTTCCCACTTACCTATTGTAGCCCCCCTGGTCTTGGCTGAAGACTGTGCTGTGTGACCCTTTTTGGTGGATTGGAACGTTTACACCCACTTGTACAATAAGAGAGTGCCCCTGATTAGTCTTTTTGTGTTGGACACTGGATAACTGTATGGATGGGAACATTACTATTCAATGAGAATTTTAACTTTTCAAGCTTTTTAGAGGCATTAGTGTGTGGCGCACCGGATAGTTTTTCATGTTTCCATATGCTTGCATACGCCTTTGCCAGGCGTTCAGGATCTTTAGGGTCCCGGTTATATATGTTTTTTTTTGTATATATTTGTATTTATATGATATTAACTTTTCTTGCACATCACGAATCTTAATGTTTTTTTTGTTTAATATGGTGATACTCACCAACATTAATTTAATGTATTGTCCCTTAGGGAAATATGCCGAGTTCCATGGGGAAACTAGTCGCATGTAAAGGCTAATGAGTAGTTTTTCGCAACCCCTGGTTAAATATATCTCTTTGCCAATTTTTACTGCTGGTCTAGGACCCACCGTCCTGGCCGTAAACTACTCCAACTTAATGTCCAGTCTCCCCTAGTTTAATATCACCAGTATAAATTAGCTTTCCCTGCACCCACCCCCTCCAGTTCCACCAGTCCGTGTTATTCGTTTTCCTACAACCGATCTCCCCATCTATGACCACTCCACAAGCCATGCAGGAAATTCAGGGACAACTTTAAAAAGTGTTGAATGGCCTGCTCACTTAAGCAGTGGTAATTAACTATTAAAGGGCATGTCCACCCCCAAACATAATCCCAAAAATCCCAATAACTATAATCCCCCCAACTACTGGCCCACCATGTAGTTGTAAGTTAATCTTACGCTCACATTCCAGCTCCATAGGGTTTTCTCCTGTAGTCCCCCCCCCCAAAGTCCCAAAACTCTGGCCCACCAGGAGGCTTAGCAGAGTCCATATAGGACACTGCCTGCTAGCTGGCCTCAGGTAGAGTTTTTGTCCATGCGTACGGCAGCCCTTCTCCCCCCTCCCTGCCCCCTCCCTCCCTCCCCTCTCTCTCCCTCTCTCCCTCCCTCTCCCGCCCGTTCTACTATCCCATCCCTCCCCCCCTAGCATAAAACCCCGCAGTAATGATTTCCCCCCAGGTCTCCCAGACCCACCGCATATTTGTGAGGTTTGTAGAAAGCGCCCCAAACTCTTACTTACCTCTCCTCTTTCCTGTCTCCGGCGAGTGAGCTGCCGGCAGCCGCGTCTGTGATTGGCTGCCGCTCAGCAATCACAGACGCGGCTGCCGGTCCTGCCCTCTGCTTGCATTTCTTTGCAAGCAAGGGCCGGGAGCACGGCGGAGGAAAGATGGAGGTAAGTAGAGTTTGGGGCTTTTCCTAAAACAACAAATCTAGCGGTTGGGGCTGGTAGCCCAGGGGGGGATCTTATGTTAAAAATTATTTTCATTTTAGGGTGGACATAACCTTTACAGGACATTATACTGAATCATTACTTTGACTTTGCCTTATCAAAGGTATGTATCAATACATTTAATTAGCACTTACTCGTAAGTGTGTGCATATGCCTTTAATCAATACTAATAATACTTATTTAATTGTTGTGTCAGTCTCGGATCCCCCCTCCCGCTTAACTAACTCCTCTTTTGGCCTGACATGAATTAAATTCTGTTTAAGTTCCCATGCTGTGTAATCACTATGAGACAACCACTGGGATTCACACTGCTTACTGACATCATTCCAGTAAAAACTGCACACAGCAGAATATTTTTATAATAACACGGCAGCTATGACTGCTACATATTGGATATCTGAGAAAGGGGACAGATCAACAATAATCTGGCACTGTTATAGTGGGGAAGAATTAACCGTTTCCAGTATTAGCAATGTAAAAAATAAAATCAGTATAATGTCCTTTAACAAGTTGGGCAGTATATAACAATATACAATATGATTAAAGTTTGTAACCGATCAACTTTTCTTACTCAGGTACTTGAGCATATTAAAGAAATAAATACTTAATAGGATTTAAATAAATCTGCCGGCAACTGCCCCGGTCTAGTTTGATGTATACCTTTAATGTTAATTATAAAGAATGATGGGGGTTATTGTGAGAAAAGAACAAGCCATTGATCAATCAAGTAAAATCGAAACATATGAAACCCACCACTGATATGTGAATAAGGAAAAAAGGCACAAACTCTAAACTTACAACTTCAAAGTATTAAAGCAAACTGCAGAGTGTCAGCCTAAGAATGATCCTGGCAGAAAGTAGAAAGGAATAAACTTAGGAAAGGGGCCATGTTCCCCCCCCCCCCCCCCCCCCCTTTGAGGGCTGATCCGTGAAGGATAATTCTTCATATACTTCTTTAATAATCATCATCTGCTCTTATTCCTTTGTCTGAACCCAGCACGAGCTGCAGTTCTGATAAACAATTATTCATGTAACAATATCAGGTTTGAGCCGAAACAAAGTCATTTTTTAGTTAGAAAAAAGAAACAGATGCCTAGAGCTTTTAATGATAACAACCGGTGATTGTGTCTGCCTATCCACATCAAAACAAAGTAAAACAATATTACAAAAGACAGTTTGTGATGGTTAGGGTGCAAGGACAATCCTGCTGAAAACACAAACAATAGGCTGAGTCATATTTAATGATGAGGTTGCAGTTTTTTGTTCTCCATCATCAGGGTTCTGGGACCTTAAAGAGGAAACTAAAGTCTCCAGACAACATTGCCCTACTAAAAAGAGCACATTCAGCAAAGATGTTGTGGTCTCAAATCTCCCCCTTTGCTGTGGATGCTGGGTGATTTATAAAATTAACGTGGGTGCTAGGAGTCATCTCCCATTAATTTCACTTAGCTGGGGAACAAACCGCAACTTTCTATACTGTGTCTTGCCAAAATAAAGCTTTGTCACCCACTTTTTGTTGCACAAGAGCTACGAGGTGAGAGACCGTAGATGTAGAATCTTTATCTTTTGCTAGCAACATCAATGAAACAAACAATAAGTCAGCCTGGAGAATTGACCTGCAACCACCAGTATTTTAGCCACCACTGATGTGCCTCAGAAACAGGTACATGTAGAATCTTTATCTTTTGCTAGGAAAAAATTAGTAAAATCAGTTCCTATTCTTGCTGCTTTAGGAAGACTGTAAGCAATTCAAGCTGTTTGTTAATTAAAAAACAGAGCTGTATATTAAAGTTTTACATATGTAGAAATCTTTATTGGATTTCTGAAAACAACAAACAAAATGCAATAAACTCAGGCGTAGACTATGTTTGTATTTTCATAAGTAAAACCTGGGGATTTGAAAACCTGTGACTTTTTGATCTGTTTGTTTTCTAACAACACAGTTTTTATATGTTGTGCCATGAGATCCAACCAATGGGTACATTTAAAAACTTTCAGGGAGATTCCAATTAAGCTTTATCGGTTTGTGAAAAATGGTGCTATATTGCCCAACCAATTCGATATTATTTAACATTGTGAAGCTAACATCGATTTGGTTGGGGCAAAATTTATTGAATACCCTTTTATCTTTCGCTAGAAACTCTGTGCTAGAGATGGTAAATCCTGGGGTAAGAAGCATGGTTTTTGAAACCTACATGGGCTGAGAGTTGTACTGGCAACAACTTTGGGTGGGCCTCTCATTATTTAGCCCAGGCCCTTTTAATGTGACAAATGTCCTGGCATCTCAGCCCATCACAAATGCCACTGCCAGTCTGGCCCCATTTACTTGTTCCTTCCAAGCATGGAGGGGCCAGAATAGAATGCCTCAGTGCAAGCGGCTGTAATTAAAGTTCTGAATTTTTTTGTTAGTAATCTGATATAAGTGGTTGTGTGTGGGCAAGGGTAGCCTACCTTACACTACAAGTTTTTATTTAGGGTGGAGATACCCTTTAAAAAAAAAAAATCTGTTAGCGTGACTATCTCCCCATTAGTGGGTGGCGCATCGATTTAATATCACGTTTGCACTAGTAAAGACATTCTTAAAAAAAGCACCCTCATGTTGGTTGGCTCAACCACTGAACACTGCCTTTCTAACTCTTAACATATGAACACTTTTAAAGAAAAATAACCCATCTAATGACTGTCCTCTTCTTCGTGCTTGTAATTGTGGAGATTGTCAGTGTGTTTTTATACCTCTTATGGGGGGCACACCATCTTGCTTCCTTCTTCTCTTTCCTTCCCACGATACAGCCCCCTTAGGCAACTGCTGTAATGAAGCAGGGGGACATTATTAGTTTTGCTACAAGCCAGTTCTTTTTAGTTACAACTCCTGGTTATTCTGCAACTTTGACTAAGCCCAAGAACAATTCTTCCTGGTTTTTTATGAAGCATGTTACAAACAAAACTTCTACATTGACCTTTGCAGTTCCATTTATGCTCTTAACCATAACAAATTAAGGTTTTACATACTTTCTTCTCCTTCAGCCCCAATTGTTGCTTCCCTTTGTGGAGACAAGTATGGGGACTACAAAGTACATTGTGTTTTATGCATGGCTATTAAAACTCTTCCATTTTCTCTCTGCAATTGAATCAGCCAAAATATCTGTCATCCTAAACAGGGCTGTCAATAAACCATAGATTGGCCTAATACATTAGCTTTTTTGTCATAGCCATTAAAATTGAAAACTTCTCACATTTAATGCTGAATTTGGAAGTCATAAAGGCTTGACATGAATGCATCCTGCCCTCTTGGAGCACAAACATAATTGTCGTCTTTAAACAATACGTTTATTTGTATGGGTCTGTTCTTTTATCAACATCACCAAGACATTCATTTAACATTTACAATCCCCATAAAAGCTTTTTTAAATGAAGATGGTTCGATCAGTAGGCAAAGCACAAACACCACCCGCGTACCCTCTCTAAAATAGAACGGATCAATACTTCTTACTAGCGCTGGGCAACTTGAACCCAAGTTTTTGAGGACCCGAACTTTAATATTTAGAGTATGACGACCCATGATTTTTTGTAGAACTTTGGTTCCAAACTAACTAACTTTTGGGTTTTCCCGAACTCGAACATATTTTTCACATTATTGACTATTCCGATCATTTTCAAATCGATAATCCTACCCCCCTAGAGTATTTACGCAAGTTACCATTGCTAGTTTAAAACCTGTATTTTATCAGAGTTTTTTAAAACTATTTTGACTTCCCATTTGACTTTAATGGGGTTCATTTTTAACTATCAGAACTTTAACTGAGGTTTTTACGCACTTTTTGAACGTGCGATAACCCAACTTTGAACGTGCGATGCGATAACCCCACTTTGAAACTTGCGATCACCCAACTTTGAGACTGCGATATAACCCAACTTTGAACGTGGATACCCAACTTTGAACGTCGATAACCCACTTTGAACGTGCGATCCCCAACGTTGAACGGGCGATCCCCACTATGAACGTGCGATACCCAACTATGAACGTGCCGATAACCCAACTATGAACGTGCGATACCCAACTATGAGAACGTGCGATCCCCCAACTTTGAACGTGCGCCTATCCAACTTGAACGTGCGATAAAACCCACTTTGAACGTGCGATTATAACCCAACTTTGAACGTGCGATAATCCCCACTATGTAACGTTCGTAACCCAACTATGAACGTGTCGATAACCCAACTTTTGAACGTGCGATACCACTATGACGTTGCGATACCCAACTATGAACGTGCGATACCCAACTATGAACGTGGCGATACCCAACTTTGGACGCTGCGATACCCAACTTTGAACGTGCGATACCCCCAACTTGAACGGCGATAACCCCACTTTGAACGTGGATATCCAACTTTGAACGTGCGATATCCACTTTGAACGTGCGATAATCCAACTTTGACGTGGATATCCAACTTTGAACGTGCGTATCCAACTTTGAAACTTGGTGAGAACTGTGTGATACCCACTTTGAATGTGTGATTCCAACTTTTGAAACGTGCTATCAGATCCCAACTTTGACCGGGTGATAATCCAACTTTGAATGTGCATATCCCACTTGATGTGCAATAAATCCAACTTTGAACTTGTGATTTTATATCCAACTTTTGAAGGGATATCCCACACTAAACATGCAATATCAATTCTTTGAATATTACAAAACCGAACACAGAAAACAATCTGAATCTTTGCTCACATTTACTTCTTATTTGTTTACTTTTTCTCAAAAATTTTGAATGAAAACTTAACATTTTGGAACTCCTTAGATAAAAAATAAAGGTAACCTTCCCAAATGCCTGGGTTTAAAAGCTTTTTAGGTTATTTAAAAAAAGCTTCTTTCTGGGTTCTTTGGTTTCATAGACACTCTTTGCGATGAAGTAAATAAAAAAGGAATGTTATGTAAATAAATACACTCTTCTATATGTTTGCGTCTGTTTTCTAGAGATCTATCAGTATTGAGGTGTTGTATACCACTCTGACAGTGCTCCATTCAACTCAATGTTAAAAAAATAACTTCATGGTCCAGATTTCCAGTGATGTCTGATCTGGTTGTCAGTTTACTACAGATAAGGTTAAGCCTCGCGCTTAAATCGATTCCCCTTTACAGTATCACTAAACGTAGTTAACAGCAGTCTTTTTAAGAGAATTAACATTTAGATGTGATCAATGGTGGCCACTTTTTTTATAGTTTTTCTCATGGTGCTAAGTATTCTTACCGTAACGGGGAAGTGCTTTGTAAATTGGGAGGTAGTAAAGTGTAAACGCATATAGCAAAATGGTAAAATAGATACGTAGATACAAGAAATGTATCCGTGGTCAATGTAACTATTATTATTATTAATTTATTAGCGCCAACGCCAGCCAACATCCTTCGTGCACTTTAAAATTACCATAGTCATACATTACATACAGGTCATACATACATCCGTGATACCATAGGATGAGGACCTGCCCACATATCTTACATACATAGGATATGGTGGGTGAGACATAAGGTGACGGGGAATCGGTTAGCTGTCTAATAGATTGGGCAGTGGAGCGTTAGAGCGGGTTGGACATATTGGTAGTAAGGGTGTAATGTCCTAGGCCAGGTTATATGCTTGCCTAAAGGGTGGGTTTTAATAGGTTTACGTTTGAAGGTGTTAAGGATGGTGGTGACGAACATAAATGGAGGAAGGAGTTCCGAGCAGATAGGGCAGCACCAAGTAAAGGCATGGGAAGAGGTGACTAGAGAGTGGATGAAGGGGGGTATCATTTTGGAGCGGAGGTTGCACCTGGGAACGTATCACTGGATGCGCTCTGAATATATGGAGAGGCTAATGTCGGATAGTGCTTTATGGATAAAGGGTAGCAGCTTGGAACCTGTGCACCTTTGTGTGATGGCAACCAGGTAGGACTGGCAAGAGATGAGAGGCATTAATAAGTCGATAGAGAATGATTGACCAGCATCGATAAGGATGGATTGAAGCGGTGCCAGGCGGTTGTTTTGTAAAACCACACAGCAGTGTGTTGCAGTAAAAAAAAAAAGTCTAGAGCCCGGGATATGATTAGGGGCATGGACTAGGCTTTTTGTAGCTTCCTTCGAGAGAATTGTCGAATGCGGGAGCATTTTTTGAGTTGGAAGCCTACACAGGAGTTGGAAGCGAATTAGACATGAGGTTTGTAAGGAAAGATCGGAATCTAAGCAATTATTCCCAGGCCGCGGACATGAGGTGGGGATATGGGTGTGTTGTTAATCTTAATAGTAAGAGTAGGGAGGGGAACAGTCGTGGGGTGGGAAAAAGGACAAGTTCACCCAGTCTTGTCATTTTTAGTTTGTAGAGGAAGCGGGAGGACATGAAGGCAGAGATGGCACTAATGCAGTCGTGTACCTGGAGTGTAGGGATATCCGTAGCAGAGACGTATTTGGGTATCATCCGGCTATACAGTAACCAACCCTATAATCTGATCATAACAGATGGGACAAGAACAGCTTAGATAAGGATCTTGTAAGAAGTGAGGGGCATAACGCTTCTGAAACCTTGGCATCCCTGAGATAATGGGCTCTAAATGCAGGGTTTAGTTAATGATAATGCATATTAGCAATCAAAAGTGTGAAGATTTTCTTCTACCCATGCTGGAGTTTTCCAAATTACCATGGGTGATCTCTTTAGTTAAAAACAAAAAGGGGGGGGGGGGGTTGCTGTTTGTGATGACTAGGTTCAAGCTCTGAATCTTTGGAATGAAGGGAAGGGACTTCTGTATAAATGAGGCTGGTCTCTTGGCAGGGATGTGCCGTCGCGGACCGAACCCCGTGATCCGCCGCGGATTTACCGTTTCGCGAACTGCGGGATTTTTTGGTTCCGTATTTCTCCGCCTTCCGTACTGTCCGGACCGCGGATTCTCGTATTTTCGGGAATTTTCTAATTAATGAGGATTTCTCTATCTCTTATTGCCAAAATCGTAATTTCGAAATTTCGAATAGTATGAGGATTACTGCGTATTTTCGAAAAATTTCGAAATTAATGAGATTTCCCGCGTAGTTTTGTGAAAATACGAGAAATCTCGTAATTTGATTTTCACAGATATTTACATATAGTAAGGGTCCGCTCGCGATTTTTTCGGAAAATTCGCGGGCATCCACCAGCGACCGGTTTTTGCGAGTTCTGGACATACTCTAGTCTCTGGATAGAGTAGCTCATAACAATTATTGTGGGAGATGCAACATACCTCCCTGATGGGTGGTGACTTAAGTAGTATATTCTATTGATGGTCGCTAGATAATATGATATGGTATTTTACCGTACCAACATCTGACATTCTGGGATTCTTACGACAGAGTCCCGACTGTGTATGAATGATGCACCCTTCAAGGCCTGCATGATGGTATTCCAGTTTGGGGTTTATAGTTTTTATTGAAGGGTTAAAGGAAATTGTTTGCACTGAAACGGGGTTCTGTGGTTTTTTTAACAGTATACACACACACACACACACCAGATATATATCTATATCTAATATCACTATATATCTATATCTTATCGATATCATATCTTCCAGCTATACATTCATATTAAATTCTCTTAATCGAAAAAAATTATGCAATCCTTTGAAATCTAAAATTCTGATGTTTATGTGATAGTGACCATAGCACAACTTTGTCGTTGTTTGGATTGAAATACACCCTGAGTGCAAGCTGATGTACCTCTTACGGTGGCCATAACACTGACAATGATTATGTGGCTGTTTACAGTATATGACATTGATGTGCATGAAAAAATTACAGGGATCAATTTATTTGACATTATGTAGAGATCTGTTTTGTCTGGATTTTTGGCCATCCCTGCCACCTTAACATTATGTAGGATTATTTATTATTTTATTATGTGTGGTATTTAATAGTGAGCTCGGATCATCTGTCCATAGCCGCTTTATTAACAATTACATGTTAACAAATCACCAGTCCAGGCTGAAAAGCTTATTAACCTACATTGACAACTACCACCTATCGTAATTCTTTATGATGTGTGGGGTAACCGAGTGCCCAAGAGGAAACCACGCAAGCACAGGGAGAACACAAAACAATCCATATGCAATGTGTTAAGGGTGAGTTGGTGCTGTGCAAACCTCGGCTAATCTACTACTGAGCACTACTGAGCGCACCGTGCGCCGCTGCCCACACCTACTGCCTATACAACCAAGATTTGCACACAGTTTGCCTTTGTGTTCTTAAAACACAAAAGCATAACTCTAACCCCCATACAGACCAAGGTTCATAATAATTTTTAAATCTAATATAGAATAAAACAGACAATATATTACGACTAGCTGCAACCAGGCACCTTCCTCCAAGAAACGTCAAAGGTGCTCTGCATTAAGTGTTATTCTAATAAAACTACCAGTTGTCATGAACGTCCGGAATCTTCTCTTCAATCACTGTTGGGGAGTCCCATTAACCAAACCTGGGCCCCTTTCCGGAATTACATCCATATTGTGAAGGACATAGTAAAAGAGACGACTGCTACGCTGACTGCAGATAACGTAACTTTTATTTTCCGAACTCAGCAGTATACAGATGGAGTACAAACACCGTGCCCTGACCGTTTCGTGACAAACACCGTCGTCACTTCATCATAGGGGATCTTCCTCTGATGAAGTGACGGTGTTCGTCACGAAACGCGTCAGGTCACTGTGTTTTGTCTCATCTTTGATACGTGCTGAGTTCGCAATAAAAGTTACGTTTATATCTGCAGTCGGTAGTCAGTCCTCTCTTTTTACTATTAAAGGTTATTTCTGCATTCATTCTTGCTGTCCTTCTAGGGGTAAGGGTAATGTGTGAACCAACAACAGAATATTCGATTTCACCTTTGCCGCCCATTTTCCCGATAA
The DNA here is from genome assembly GCA_019447015.1 of Hymenochirus boettgeri. Taxonomy (NCBI): domain Eukaryota; kingdom Metazoa; phylum Chordata; class Amphibia; order Anura; family Pipidae; genus Hymenochirus; species Hymenochirus boettgeri. Next base: position 135,056,866 of record CM033476.1, on the reverse strand, counting down.
CAAGCTCAGGGTATAATTTAGTGGAATGTGATCTCTGTTTGTAAACAAGATCCACATCTAAACACTACAAATTAATGTAACCAGTGCACATCTGGGCCATATTGTCTCTAATGAAGAAAAAACCAAATCCCCTCACTAGGAAACACAGTGGTACAAAGGTCTGCCTTCACTGTCAGTCGTTCGCTCGCCTTCTACCACGTGCTAATCTTTGCTTTGGAAACATTGAAGCATACAAATGGACCATAAACCCCATACATTCCAGCACTGTTTAAAGGGCAACTCAAACTTCCCCGCCCAAGAACCCTTAATAAATATCATTTAAACCAGAAAATGATGAATGTCTTATTTTAATTCTCTTAGTCTATCCATAATACATTCTTAGTTAATGTTTTCGCACCAAAAATCTTTGAAAGCTTGACACACATACAGTCAGTGTGCAAGGCCAGACCCAATGACACACTTGTGCTCGTGTCAAACTGGACATTCGTCGTACTCCCACTGTCAAACCTATGCCAGTCTGACCCTCAGGGGCAAACGGGACCATCCGTTTCAAGTCACAGCGAGTGGTCAATAATAGGCCTCCCTTTACACCGGTTGTAACGGTGTTAACCATACATACTTGCAAAACCTTTTTGACATAAACTATGAAATCGTGTTATTTCCACTATGACCTTATATAGTCACTAAATCCAGACCTCTGAACTCCCCCCCCAGTCTCGAACATTAACTCCCAAGTCTCTATGCTCAGTTTTTGTCTAAAATTGACAGGGAAGTCCGCCGTGAGTCAACATTGTTCAGACAAAGCAGAGCCATGGGGACTTTCTCTCCTCTCCTTCTCTAGCACCACTTTTCTTCATTTAGACATCTGAACTCATAAATACGGAAAACACTTAAGCCATGATGTCATTCTTTTCACTACTTCACCAGCGAATCACGTCTTGCTTTGTATTTTAAAAAAACGGAAAACTTGGCTGCCTTGTGTGTGAAGGGGACCTCCTATCATTTATGAAATCATTTCAACAAAAAGAACCCAGTGCTAGTTTCTTCAATGGAAGCAATGATTTGCAGTAATTAAATGGATGAGTGACTGAGGATTATATGTTGGTTCTGGATTCTCAAAATTTAGAATGAATATCTTAACAGCTATATAGGCCAAAGTGGATTAATGGTGGTAAAGCAAAGCAGTACAACAGTAATTGTAGATGACATTAACAACTTCTGGCCATAAAAAGTGTAATTCAGTTGCCTCAATATTGCAGAATAGAAACATCTATTAACTTCAATAGAATATCAGACAAATGGAAGAAAGTAATAACAGAGCAATGAATTTGCTGTGAATGTATTAATTTAATCTTTAGGAATATAGAATACTCCTCCTAGAGATGGATTTTACAAGTTTGAACAACCCGGACTCTTCAATATTTTTGGATTTCTAACTTTCCCAAACTTTCAAGTATTTTAGATTTCACATTTCATATTTTCTAAATTTATAGAATTTAAAGGGAAAAGAAAAATCCACATGTCCCCAAATTCCCCTATATTCTAGAAATATCGAATTTTCAAAAATTATTAAATGTCGTGAATGGGAAGCTTGAAAGTCAATTTATTTCAAGTTCTGGATATTTGTATGTGTTCCCCAGACAATTTTCCCAAGTCCCACAGTAATTTACCATCGATATTTTAACCTTATTTTATTCAAACTTTTCAAATTATTTGTTGTCCCACATTGACTTTAAGGTCCAATTTGGAATTTAAAAAACACAGTGGCGGGTCTTCTAAAACTTTTTATTAAAGCTGTTAAAAAACGCTCAAACCTCATGTTTGAGTGTTTTATCATGCTTTAGTAAAATTTTCGTTTTATGAAACCCGCGAGTGACTCCGTGACTTGTACTGCTATAATATAATATTATATATATATATATATGATTCTCTTGATGGCAGATTTGAATAAATCACTGATATATTCTATGAGTGTGGTATGATACTCATTGTAGCCAGTAAGGGTCACTCTGGGGCTCTCATAGCAAGACCATATAAAAGTTTCAGGCTGGTTTGGAAGAATGCACTTCTGGTTTCTTCAATGGAACCATTGCACCAGTGCACCCATCCTATGGATCATCACTGAGTCGGTACTACTCTGTTTAGTCCCCCTTCCCACAGGGTCACAGGACTGTATTAATCCAATTTGAAAGGTGGGTTTCGTAGGAAGGCTTTATTAAAAGGGAGCGTGAATGTCATTGTGTTTAATCCAAGAACCTTCTCTGTTCCAAAATGTTTCCAATGAGCAAGGTACTGTAAAGAGTTCCTGGAAAATCTTGTATCAAATATTTTCTGAATTTAAAATTCTTTTTGATCATTAGTATATAGTTCGAGAATTTTCCTATACAAAAATGTCTCCATTCCACAACTTGCTAAATATATTCACAATTACATATTGATATGGTATGATTGATATATGGAGTAATTCTTTGGAAAAGTATGCACATGGATGAATTTTTTGCTTTATTCCTAGTCTTTGGTAAAGCCACGCTCCTGCACCAATATCAGAGAAACTAAGGCCAGATGAGGTTTAAGGATTGGAGGGATGATGGAAGAAAACCATTACAATTGGCTGTAGTAATTGGCGAAACCATAAGCTTGAATGGCTTGTTTTCAGTTTGGAAAGAAGCCAGTTCTTTGGAGTATAGAAACTTTGGGAAAATCCATCTCAATTCCTGGGTGGACTTACGTAACATAAGAATGTAACGTTTGTTATTTTCAACCATTTTTTTCCACTTGGCACCTTCTTCTTCCAAGACGAGTGAAGCTTAAATAGTTGGTAGAGATGACATGAGTGACTCAATCAGAACTCCAGCTATTACTTACCATGGGCCATTCTATAGAATGGTATGCAGCCGCAACCAAGAAAGACCAGAATAATTGGAGAAGGGACAGTAATGACACAGAAAGTACGTTTTCCCTTTATGAAGAGCCCCTATTTGATGAGCAGATTAAACGTAACTTTAGTAACAAATCCAGAAGTTAAGGTAACAGAGGTTGGAGAGTTAATGTATATTGTTACTCAAAGTAGATCTATACATATATTGCCACATTTGAGTCCAAAATGGCATCCATAGAGATAAACGGGGATTCAGTTTAATTTCACAGCAAAAAATCCGGTGATTTAAACATTGGGGGAAGATTTGTTTCCCACTAGCATCTAGGCAGAAGATGTTTCCCAGTCACAGGACAGTTTTTAAAAGTGGTCAAGACCCAGCACAGTATTAAGCACAGACCTGAGATCGTCCGCATGTTTATCCTCCCGAGATAAACGGTCCACCTATTTGCATGGGTTCTTCTGCAATGGGAGCCGAAAGGTGTATTGCTTGCCTTGTAATTTTAATAGAACATAAAAGATCGGACTCTTTTACATACAAAGGTACAATGCGCTCTAACCTTTTCTAGAATGCTTTCTTTTTTATTTTTTTTTTCTAGTAACTGGAAATGAATGTTTTTCTCCACGAGAAGAGAATTTTAAACCTCTGCACACGTGGCAGGCAGCCTTTTAAGGATTTGCACACTGAATAGCTGGCGCCATTGCACACCATAATCTTCTATTTATCTCATTGGCTCACTTTTAGTATTGGGTTCTGCTATAGTGTTTACGCTCACCTGGGTTTTCTTATAATTATTTCTTTCTTAAGATATTAGGAGGTCTTCCTGCACTTACCATTTATTTGCTGGCATAGAGTTGGGTGGGAATTACCAAGGGTAATGCCAAATATGACAAGCACCACACACTTATTCCCATATGTAGAATGCTGAAATGCTCAGATATGGCAGCAATAGAGGGCCAGGTCCAAAAGCCAAGTGAGAGCAAATTTAAAAGGCAATCTTTTTTAAAAAAAACTCCATTAACTGGAACTATAATTCTATCACGGGAACCATATATTTGTTATCTGCTCCCTATTTCTTTAGATATGCAATATGAACTGTCAACATGTCAGCTATCAACAATCAACTTTATTATCAGAAATCTTCTGCTGTTGCAGATGACATGCCCCAGATAAGTTTGGTGATTGGTATGGCCCTTAATGTATTTATACACAGTATCATATCCCCACGCAAGCGCCTTTTCTCTATGTACATAACTGCCGTGACTTTCCAGTCTCTCTCTCATATTCAACAGCTCTCTCTCCCAATCCCCTTATTCATTGAGTTGCCCTTCTCTGCACCCTTTCCATTTCAATGTCCTTTTTGTACACAGGATTCTAAAATTGCACTGCAATTCCAATGAGGCCTAACCAATGCTTTGTAAAGTGAGAATTACATTTCTCCCTGAATCCATACCTCTCTTTATACAGACAATCCAGGCTGCTCTGGCTGTTGCCACTGGACATGGCACTGTTTGCTTCCCTTTACGTGTTATCCACCAAACTCCAAGATCCCTTTCCAACAGGGATTCACTTTACACAGAGCCATTTACAGTAAACACACAAAAATAGCATCACAAGGATTTTTAAGTCCAAAATGCATCATCTTACGTAAATTTATCACATTGAATCTCATCATCATCCACTTAGCAGCCCACTGTGACAACATCTAGATCCCCCTGCAACGATTGCACACCTCTGAAGTTGTAATGGTCGACAAGTTGTAATAAATTGTAATCGCTCAGCAACAATAGAACAATACTGCTGACAAACCCACTTCCAAATCATTAATAAATAGATTAAATAGACTGGCCCCAACACGAACCCTATGGCACCCCACTTAGCACTTTAGTCCATAATGATAGCCCCCATTTACAACTACTCTCTGCATCCTATTCATTAACCATTTTCTATCCATGAACAATGTTACTCCCACACCAACAGACCAGCTTATCAACATTGTCGCAATGGATACAAGCCTTTCACAAAATCAGTGGAACTATCAAACTGTAGCCTAGATATAGGGACAATTCTACAATCAACAAATACTAATCTAAATCATAAAATGCCATGAAGTGGTGCGAATAGGATCTAAATTCTATCCTAAGGTAACGGCGGGGAGTTATGTAGGAAGGGGGGTACGTAAGATCTATCCTGGAACGTTTGACGACTATCGGCTATCAGCTGATCATACTACTTATGTACCAAAAACTATCTCTTATAGTTCCCTTATTAACATTTCCAGATGGCATTTCTCCCACCGGGAGGGGTACAGAAGGAAACTTCAGCCTGTATTACCGGTGCTGCGCCGTTTGCGAGATGTGGAATAGGTAGAATACACTAAGAAAGAGCGGCTTTTTTCTAATCCAGAGGCACACCTCTGGACATGAGGGAATCTGCAAAATAAGAAACAATGGCTTAGATAAAACTGAACTTAGCTCCCTAAGTACCCGAGGATATTTTATCGGTCCAGGAGAGTTATTAATATTAACCTTATTTAGTTCTTTCTGTACCATATTCTCGGTAACCAAAGTGCACTTAACCTTATTATGCTACCATATTGCTACTATTCGTACTTGGACTGGATCTCTATAGTGTGTACAGACGGGAAAAAAGTATTCAAGACATTGCTTATCACACATCCCCATAACTAACTTATCCCATTAATTATGGTGCCACATTCTCAGTCCTCATTTTCTTCTATTATATACTTTAAAAAAAATTAGGCTTAGTGATGCTTGTGTTCGCTATCCTAACTTCATTATTAATTTAGCTAGTTTGATTCTTCTTACACTCCTTGTTACAGTTTTTATTCCCTAAAGGCCCTATCCATTCCCTATGACTAAAGGTTTAAATGTCTTTTTCTTTCCGCTTTCTCTTTCCTCTTTACATCAGAATTCAGCCACTGGTGCGGATATATTTTTTTAATATTTCCCAAGGGTATAAATTTAGGTGTGAACTGGCTTAAATCCCCTTAATAACAGTTCCACTTCTGTTCAGTACCTTTACCTGATATAAATCTCTATCACAGTTGACGTTCTAAAGAGACTGTTTTAAACCTAGGAAAATTTGCCTTCGCGAAATTAAAAGTCTGTTAACCCATCGCACTTTTCCTTTCAATAACAAAGTCCAAACGTCACTATTTCATGGTCACATTCCCTAAGCCTCCAGTTGCCTTTATATCTAAATGCGCTCTAACATGTTGATATTACCAGATCCAACAGAGCTCCTTTTCTAGTAGGAACCTCAACCACCTGTGAAGAAAATTATCCTGCAGCAAATTCAGTTCCACTACAACCAATCAATGTCAGGGTAATAAAGTCCCCCATAATGAGCACACTCCCAAACCTTGCAGTCCTTGCCAACTGCATATGAATTGACTCACCTCCTCCTGCTCTGCTAGCATTTGGCGGCTTATAGCAGACACCAACAATGACATTACCCCCCTTTCCTGTTGCCTAATTCCACCCATATTCCTCCCTATATTGCCTAACATCCATATCGCTAGTTATCTCTTCTTTTAAATTTGGCTTAAATCCTTATTAACATAAACACATACTCTTTCCCCTTTCCTTTTTCTCTGTACTGCCTAACAGGCTTATACTTCTAATTTACAGCCCAGTCGTGAGAACTGTTTAACCACGTTTTTGCTATACCATTACATCATACTTTTCATTCATGCCATAATTTCTAATTCACCCATTTTGTCACGCCAGGCTTCTCGCATTTGCAACATCATTTTATATTATGATCTGTAATTTATCATACACTTTAATACCATGCCTCCCTATCCCCTGTGCTAGCCCCACCCCCCTTTCCACCCGCCACTGGCCTTCTACACCCTGCTTTCCTCCTGGGCTATCTATCCCATAAGACTGCTAATACCCTCCCTCCCAAACCAGTTTAAAGTCTTCTCCAACCTTCTAGCCATCTTTTCCCCTAAACAGCTGCACCGCCATCAGTGAGGTGCAACCCATCCCTACTAAAGAGCCTGTAGCTGACAGTAAAGTCTGCCCATTTCTCAATAACCCAAACCCTTCTTCCTTACACACCACCCTCTTAGCCACGCATTAATGCTCCTAAGCTCCCGCGTCTCCCTGGCTTGGCTAGCACGTGGCTGCGGTATTGTTCTGAAAACACTACCCTGGAGGTCCTTGCTTTAACTTGGCCCCCTAGCTCTCGAAATCATGTTTAAGGTCTCACCCTCCTCCTCTCTAACTTTGTCATTGGCACCATGTGACACCAGACTGCGGGTCACCCCCGGCCCCACCCAATAATCTGTCTACATGATCCACCCACATGCCGAACCCTAGCACCAGACAGGCAACACACAGTTTGCATTGGTCTCTCGGCGGCAGATTACCCTATTCACCTTCCTTAAATGGGGTCACCTACCACTACCACCTGCCCAGCATTCCTATCCTTAGTTCCCTCCCCCTTGTATCAAGATGGCAGTCCCCTGGTGCTCAAGGACTAGCCCCCTCCATACATGCTAATTCCGAGGTTCCTCCCCACTTCATTACCTAAGGCAAACTCTGTTGGATGGGTAATCTGGGAAGAAGCCATCCTACCCCTTCCGTCCCCCACTTCCCCTATCCCTAAACAAACTAAACCAACCCCCCCTCAACCTTCCCTGTCCCAATTACCACACCATTATACTGAGCCCCAGCCAGTTCCTGCCGACCCCCCAGATTTGTTGGTTAAAAGAGGGGATACTAAACCTGAGCAAATTGACTACGAATACAAAAAGCATGCAGCCACACACACACCCACACACTCAGAGTAAGGGCTACTTACACATAGTTAAGATTAAGAAGCTTTAAACATAATGTGTTAAGATATGAACATTGAAACAAAAGTATCAGCCATGGAATAAGTTGGTTTTCAGTGGTGGCAATTTTTAAATGCTTTTAATATGTAATTCCCTTTTCTGTGTTCCCTTTAAACATGTACAACACTGCATATCCAAGTGTGTACACTATTAATAAAATACAGTATATATGTATTCTTTTTGTTTCTTGATTTACAAAACTTTGAACATTAATACGTACCCGTATACAAGAACAGAAAAAAAATATTCAAAAAACAACAACATGAAATAAGGTTTGTTTAATTAAAAGTAAACAAATTAGCAAATAACTTCCTGCCAAAATAGATTTCATACTATGGGTTTAAACAGGGATTAAACTTCTCCTGTCTTGGTGATTTCTTGTGTAATACCTTAAATCCCTTGAGAAAGTCTCTCGCGCGTTTTTTTATGAGTGTATTGTTTTGGAGTCTTTGGTTAAAATACAGTCATTGCATTTTCCCAAAGTTTCTATTAAGTGTACACTGTTTATACTGTATATTATATGTACACTGTACCTGAACTACACGTTTAAAAGCATTTCAAGTACTCAATACAGGTAGTGCAGGTGGGCCACAGTAATGCATTTAATGGCATATGGCTCAAACCTCCTGTTACTTACTTTAAAGTGTTACACTGATGATGGCTCAACAAAGCCTTACTGTCCAGGTAAATGCATAGTGTTCTGGTTGAGAACAAAGAGGAATAGGAGCCTAGCAAAGAGCAAAGTCTGTGGTAACCTAGAACACATTGATCTCCAGAAAGTCCAAAGGTGCAAAAGCCCCACAAAAGTTCCGCTTCCACTATATTACATTGTTTATGCTGGTGCCTTGTGTGATACCCACACTACCACAAAACGTCACATTATGCATAATACAAGGCTATAGCAAGATATATCCATCTGTGACTCAGCATGTTAAAATCAGTATGAAACGAGTCCAACACTGATAAATACTTGTTACAGCTTTTGTAATATAGTCCAGTACAGAGCGAACGGTTGGCACTGGAAGGATTTTTTCTAGCTAGCTCTTTTACGATGACGGGCAAAAAATCTCTCTCTCTTCCCAATGTTGGTCACAATGCTCAGGTATCTATAAATCTATGAGATGAAGACAACTGAAAAGTTAAGTCTACATGTCCTAAAATAAAAACTAACACACATACTGTATGCATTGAGATAAGTTTGTGTAATTTGTGCACCTGTTCAAACAGCATGTAACAATAGTCTTTGGTTTTATTGTACTCTGCATATTGACAGTGGGAAATAGTGGGAATATAAGAACGTAATCACATTCTGACCGAGCTGTTGCTTTCACCTCATTACTAATGCTAAACCCTGACGTACGTCACATCCATTTCAGTATGACTATGGCAGTTTATAAAAGGATAAGTGCCGGTGTGGTGGAATGTTTATTATAGTATGGAGTATAAAAGTTAATTATCTTATCTGATTATTTTTAATGTGTTCTCAAGTGGTTGTTCAGGATAGTTTAGCGTACCAGGGCTGGTTTTGGTCATTTCGGCGCCCTAGGCAGACTATCGGTTTTTTCTGCCATTCAGGTTGGACACACAATTTCTCTTCTCTGTCTCTCAATAAACTACTCTCAAATTCAAAAACATAGGGATCGTTTAAAATGGTGCTAATTTTAAACGATCCCATTTTATGATAAGACTTTTATTGAATCTCCCTAGTCTCTTTCTCTCTCACACTCCTTACGCACTCTCTCTCTTACCACACACGCTTTCCACAAAATGTTCCAATTTACACACAGACTTTCAAATCATACAAAGAAAAAGAACCAGGCACCAATGCAGTAGTGTGAAAAAATAAAAGTAGTCCCTATATTAAGGGTATCTACAATGGAGAAATGACTTTAGGGGTTTCAGTTTTATTGAAGAACAGGAGTTCATGGAGCTATGTCTCTTCTTCAATAAATCCTGCAGGAGCCAGAAGAGATATACGGAACCTACCCCATCGCTCTCCCACTGATCTTCTGTCAGTGGTCCTGAGGCACCTTGTCACTATGCGCATGCGCATGATACGCTGCGCATAAGTCAAAGTGCCCTGATACCTGTGTAAGTGAATACAAGTCCCTGATACCTGTGTAAGTAATTACACAGTCTTTTACAGACAGACACCAACTTACACATTCTCTTTTCATACACAGGAACTTGCATAAACAGACAGGCATGTTTTCTCACACAGACAGACACACTAACAAACTCATTTCCATCTTTGCACTTACAGTTAGGGGTTAATGAGGGCATTATCAGCTTTATAGTCTTAAAGCTACATTACCCCCTTTGCAGCAATGTGTCGAGGGTTAGCCTGGCACAATGGTGGCAAAAGAGCATTGCGCCCATCAAAAAAATCTACCGACCAATACCAATTTTGCATCACTCTGGTTATTACCTTAATTTCTGAATTCTTTCAATTTGATTTAAGTCAATTAGACCGAACGTGCTCTATTCTTTCACCAGTTATTGTTTGATGTGTTCCAGCCTACTTTTCCTAGTCAGCCAATTAGTGCATCCATCCTCTTTTGCACTGCTCTGTGAGCCTGATTTAAGGGTAAAGAGAAGCACGGTGGCTCAGTGGTTAGTACTGATGCCTTGCAGAACTGTCCTGAGTCGATTCCCTCCTGGACACATTTGCAAGGAGTTTGTATGTTCTCCCCGCTTGCTTGGGTTTCCTCCAGGCCACTCCAGCTTCCCCCACAATCAATAACACATAATGTAGGTTGTATATGTCAAATAAAGTTGCTTAGGCCTGATGTGAATGTATACTTGTATTGTAAAGTGCTATGGAGTGTTGGCACTATATAAAATCCACAATGATAATATAATCTGTACTAATAACGGTACAAGGACACAGGATGGACCGTCTTATTCTGCCTTTTCACGTTTATTACCTTGAACTCCCCTTTGCATCTGCTATAAATTCAACGGACAGTTTGACCCTGTCAGTAATAAGGATACACAATCCCACCAAGTGTGAGCAGGTTTACAGATTACACAATTTCAATGTCAAAACCTGATTTTGATGGCCAAAATCTTTTCCAGTATAGATTACCAAAACAACTCGGGGTCTTTGACATCTGTTTTGCGTCGCTTTTTCGTGTTCAGTGTATATTACTAAATCGCTTATTTACCAGCAAGTCAATGGAGGTGAAATTTCCCATGTCCTAAAAATCTCTCAGCGAGACTTCACATCCCCAAGCCCCAGTTTATATACAATTTCCATTTTCAAATATACACCTAAACTTTCTCGGTTTGGACTGTGTGAACTCATTCACCAGTGGCCAATGGTTATTTAGCACACAGCCTTTTGTTAGAAGGGTTTGTTGGCACATTAAACAGATACTAACTAGTACACCATGATTCCATCTGTATAGAGACTGTGATGTGTTGTTAGTACAATCTAACAACTTTATTATTCTCCTCAGTGTTCTTTTTATTTAAATCACAGGTATGACATTTATGGGTCATTATGCATTGATCGATCTTGTTGGTAAGAAATGTCTATATTGACTAGAAATATATTTTCTAGTCTCTTGTTTGAAATGGCCTTTGATTAAATTAGAATGATTTATCTCATTTCACTGTTGGGTTTCCCTGCTATAGTATGATGCACATATTAGAACCACTTTCCGCTCTCAAATCGATATCCCCTATTCTCAACATATCCCCTATTCTTCAAATCGATATCCCCATTTTCAAATCGATATCCCCCATTCTTCAATCGATATCCCCTATTCTTCAAATCGATATCCCCATTCTTCAAATCGACCCTATCTCAATCGATATCCCCTATTCTTCAAATCGTATCCCCTATTCTCAAATCGATATCCCCTATTCTTCAAATCGATATCCCTATTTCTCAATCATACCCCTATTCTTCAAATCGATATCCCCTATTCAATTCGATATCCCCTATTCACAATCGTATATTCCCATATTCAAATCGAATCCCTATTCAATCGATATCAGCTATTATTATTCAAATTCAAATCGATATCCCCTATTCAAATCGATATCCCCTATTCAAATCGATACCCCTATTCAATCGCATATATCCCCTATTCAAATCGATATCCGCTATTATTCAATCGATATCCCCTATTCAAATCGATATCCCCTATTCAAATTGATATCCGCTATTCAAATCGATATCCCCTATTCAATCGATATCCGCTATTCAAATCGATATCCCGTATTCAAATCGATATCTGCTACATTACAGATTGAAGATCTTTATAGCAGAAGAGACTTTATATTAATGTTGATGTGGTCTAATCCTTAACCATCTAGGGCATTAAAACCTGCAAAACACACTTGGGAAGAGAAACACAGCATCTTGAACTCTGCTCTTCCCATTAACAAAGAATGGAAATGCTGACTATCCACATCAACCTAGACAACCCCTCCATCACAGTTAGTCAGATGGGGGTTTTTTTTTTTTTGCTACCGTGAAATTTAAATTCAATCATGTTAATATTTTCAGTTTTCTTTTTCTAAATATGCCCTAGTCAGTAAATATGTGATTATTCTGTGCAGAGAACCATGTTCAGCTGCTGCTACCTTAGTCAGGACAATAAAAAAAGTCAGAATTGTGTAACCAACCTTACCAATGTCATCTACGTGCAGAAGATTGTCAAAGTAAATAGATGTAAAACTTTTGCACTAAGGACTAAGCTGTTGTACACTAAATGGGCATAAGTAAATGATTTCTGATGGAAGAACCCCCAATTAGGGATTTGGGGCCCGGCTTCTTAGAGAGATCACTTCTTAGTGTTTTGATTGGTGGGACAATAAGCAAAACCATATCACCCCATATTACTGCTGCTTCTCAAGACATTGACCCTTGAAGCTTGTTAAACCTTATTACAGGAACTTGTAACCTTGTGAACAACCCGCACTGCTTCTAATAACAAAATTAATTAAAAAATTACGTTTTCAGTTATTAGACAATATTTTGCTCACATTGGAGAGGCAATTTTTTGGGGAAGAAGGTTTGTATAAACTAAGAAGCTTAACAACAACTGTCTCCCAATTCTAATTTTACCAGTAGAATAAGGAAAATCTGGATTCTATTTAGTTATTAGCTATTACTGCTATAAATAATATAGTATTGACTGATTTCCAGCCGCTATTGGAATCAGGATTTATGATGCAAATTGCAAAATAAAGATAAAAGCGGAAAATGTATTTACTTTTAAGAAAAAAGCAGTATTTTTCCATCCGAATGACTTTAACCTGCCCATTCAGTATTTTGTCTGTGGATAATAAATTCTTCCTAAATACCTACAGTACTTCCTGTTTGCAGGACCCCCAATAGTGACCATTATGGTCTTACCAATGACCCAGCGCCTGGGTTCATTCAGTTGCTCAGTAGAGATCTGAGCATGTTTGACCCATTCAACAGCCAATCAGTATACAGTACAGTTCGAAACATTCCAAGCAAGTAGTGCATTCTGGGAAGAAGAAGGACAGTTACAGAAACTGAATTGTCAGCTCACTAAAGTCAACAGCAGGGAATAGCAAGGGGTTAACAGGTTTTTCAAAATGGAAGGTAACATAATAAAACAAAGAATTTTAAAAATAATGATATTTTCCACTGAACTTTCCCTTTAAAGACACTCCCTTTTGTTGAGGTATGCAACAGGAAATGTTACCACTCCATGCTGGGCATCCTCTTGTATAATAATGAGCACCCCTTTTTAAGAGCTCTTCTCAACAGATTCGAGAAATATCGAATATTGAAAAAATATAGAAGACTTTTCAGGAAAATTATCGATGTTGAATGTGGAAGCTCTAAAGTAGCACGTGTATGTATGTATAATTTTATTTATAAGCTCCACTTGGGTATGCAGCACTGTTATATTATAAATACAGAGTATACAAACAAGGGGATAAGTGCAAGCAATTATACAGATAAATAAAAATTAAATACAATTTCCTACATCGGTTAAGAACATATATATATATATATATTATATATATATAAAAATTATGGATAAATTGATATAAGTTCAGCATGCCTTGACACATTAGGAATGAGATCCCTGCCCCGAAGAGCTTACAATCTTCATGTGTGAAAGAAGTGACTTTATTTCAAGTACTGATATTTAAATGTGTTTTCCAGGTCCCAGAGCCATGTACAGTAAGTTACCATGGCTATTTTAATCTTATTTGAATTAGAACTTTTTAAACTATGTCCCCATTGACTTTAATTGGTGTGATTTAAAAAATTTTCAAAAAAAAAATACGACTGGGTTTTTGGATGTTTGGCCATCCATATCAAGTGCCTTATTATGTCAAACTATTCTGCAGTGTGCAGTTAGGGGTGACAGTTGTATGTGTGAAATGCATTCTGTGAAATTCCCTTTTCCAATTCTGGCTCTAGTGATTACAGAGCATGCTTGCCCTCACAGTGTGCCAGTGCCTGATAAAGGAGCTTTAGTGGGAGGGAGATGCTTAGCGTAAGCAAATCAAGTACTGTATTGGAGTCTGCGCAACACACCACCTCAGAGTAAGTGCCACTTACATGTATTTTTTTTATAGATAAGATGAGTTAAGTATTTTTTTAAGTACCCTTTAAGCATCACACTGAAGATATGGTCCTTAGAACTTAAATATCAAAAATAATGTCAAGCATTTTTTTCCTTGCTCATTTGGTATATTCAGTTAGGAAATACACTGAATAAAACATTATTTCAGTCATGGTTAAACACAAAGTAAAACTTACTTCACATTAGATCAAGAAGCTATTTCAAATAAATAGAATGTTCTTGAGATCATTTTCCATTCAGGATGTTTAAGTTCTTTGAGTCGAAGGAAGTAGAAGGAAGCTCAATTTTCATAAAACTAAATATTTTATTAAATCTTCTTTAAAACCATATTTAAGGTCAGTGCAAATGTGCAAACATGACAGATGCGCTCCCCAGCTCCTGATGCATTTTGGTCCCGCCTTTAATCAAAGAGTCATGATTAGGGGCATGACCTGAAAGGCATCACCAAAAACCTAGAAATCCTTTTAGGAGTAACCTTGCCTTATTTCTGGGGGAATAATTAAGCCATTATCTGATCTCCTTTAGTTTACCTGAAATCAGACCCTTTTCCAGAACTGTGCTAAACTTACTAATCTCGAACCTTGTTCTCTTGCATTTAGTGTGAATTTAAGAAATAACTATTCAATGTTGTGTTTGCACTATTTTTAGAGCAAGTTTTAACATCGCAAATAGCGATGCTCTGCTGGGTAGATCAAAATTATATTTAACCAGATATCCAAACGTAATACCGAATCCCCTTAGAGGAGGGCTTGTGGTTCTCTGTAAATGAGCCCCTATTTTCTTCACACATTGCATCCAAAGTGTTATCCAAATTCCTTTACCACCCCTCCCAGAACAAAAGTGCTGGTTACTGTTTGCCTGAGAATGTCCACACATTAATGGACCCAGTGGATTCAATAGTTTTACTTTACGTTTATAGCAGTTATCAGCTATTGTACCCTATATTATTGCTCTCAAAAATCTGCTTATAAAACCTATGGATACCTATGCTATTATCTGTGGTAACATTTTAAATATGGCCATACCAAGAAATACCCAGACTCTGAAGTCAAGCTCAGGGCTATTTTCTGCTTTGTTATGGCCATACATATAGTCATTATAAATGTAGTCAAGCAGTAGGCCTATACATTTAGCTTGATTGGTCTGTGATGGCAATTCTTCCCTGGTTATGGTTTGTATTGGCGTCCTTGTTCTGTGAAGAGTGCTCTTTGAGCCGCAGGATTGTATTGTGGTTTTTTCTTGGCAATGAGAATCTTTCCCATCTGATCAAACTCCACACTTAGCTGTAAATGTGCTAACAGCAGCAGTTTTTCTTCTTCCTACGTAATGTTTCGAAGTGGGGCAATGCAGAGGGAGTATAGAGACCCGAGAAGCAAGGGATTTCCATGTCTGTACACTGTACATATTAGTAATACAGACTCCAACACTAACTTTCCTTGCTTTGGTGTAATCAGGACAGGCCTGAGCTATTTCTTTCATTCCAATCTGGGGGAATGACTGCAGAGACATTAGATCCTGTGCAAATAATATCTGAAATAGAAAAGTTTCAGTTTTCACATCCTTAAGTAAATAGCCAGAGGATGTATTGGATGAGCAACCTACTGAGGATTCCTATTGAGAAGGGAATGACTATAACATTAGAGTAAAATTCTTTTGCCATTGGGAATTCCATTTTTAAAATTAAAAACTAGATATTTTTGTTTTTAAAGGGGAGATTGACCCCCCTTGCATAGATTTAATTAAGAGCCCGGGTCCGACAATGAACCACCCAGTTCTGAATGCAAATATTCCGCCTGAACCAAGCAGACCGTTCGGTTATCGGAACTTCCGAACGTGCTTTCGATGGTTACTGAAAGTATGGGGTTATTTTCGAGATTACACCAGGTCCATATCAACCACCATTAACTGCGAAAGTAGCCAGAGGAAGTATATTTAAAAAAAAATTAAACTCCAAAACAACTTTAGTTTGCTATTTTTTCAACTCTTCACCTCACCTTTAGGTTGCAAAAAACCCAAACCTCCTGCAGTCAGTACCTGGCCTTTTAGATGAAGCTGCATATCATCTGGAAGGCATGACCAGAAGAATGAGAAGAGGAACAACCCATGTGGTTTAAGGGAGCACATTTCCCACTCTAAATATAGCTATTAGGGATTAATTAGGAAGTCGGCTCAGAAAAAGTTGTTCATAGTATTTTGTTTCACAATCTGCACAGCCCATGACTAATTAAGATTTTTTTCAACATCCCATCATACTTCCCACTGAAGAACAATCATAAAACAACAACATTTGTCGCCTACATACCTCTGCCTTCCCAGATGGGTAGACATCCCAGTAGGGTATTAACTTAATGGGCATTTATTTTTTTCAAACTTGACAAGGTTTCTGTTCTATTAACTAAGTTGTTCGAAACGGTTTGAGTTTCGTTCCTTTTTAGAATTTTCGTTCGGGAAAGTTACTTTCGAATCGGCACTTTCGATAATTGTCTACTTTCGATTTTCGATAAAATCGAAAAAATCGGGGTTCCGTGAAATTCGGGAGTTCCAAAAGTTTTGGCGGAACTTCGAAACCCTCAGATTCGTTCAAAACAGGGTTCTATTTGAACCCACATTACATCTCTCACTATAACAGGTTTTTCATCTCAAAAGTCTGTTAATTCAGAAAAAAAAATATGATAACATATCTGTCTAATGTGCCATAACATTTTATTGTTTAGTAATGCCAATTGCAAATTCATGCTTTTTAAAGGGACATTCAGGTTTCAGATCTTAGAAAGTGTTCACTTAGAAATGAACTATTCATTTATTACATCACTCGGAAGAATGGAGGGCAAGGAGCTTTGCCTTATCTCCCATTCTTCAATTAATCTAATAGGACCGGGATCAAAGGTACAGAAGTTACCCACGTGTGATCCACTGCCGGCTCGTCTGACAGATCCCAATGTTTTTGGCTTTACTTGTCATAAGTAAAACTGAAACAGTCGGGAAATGTCAAAGACCAGGGGCAGATCGCACTTACAGGGTTATTCAATAAAAGTTGTCATCGTTTAAAATTGTGCTAATTTGGCCCAACCAATCAGATGTTAGCTTTCAAATGTTACATAAGATCTGTTGGCTGGGGAAAATTAGCACCATTTTAAACATAAGAACTTTGTAAATGTTAATTCTGTAACTTTCTCCTGGCTCTGTTAGATTATTTGAGAACGGGAGGTACTGTAAGTAGAGATGTACTAGATCTCGAACTCAAACACGAGTTTGAATCGAACTTTAATAGTTTTAACCCAAACTTTGCGAACTATTCCGGATTTCGAACTTTCCAAACTTTCGATCATTATCGATTATTCGAGGATTATAGAATTATCAAGGACTACCAAATTATCTTGTAAACCCCCCCCTCCCTTAAGGCTCATAATATAACCTAGATTGTAGCAGACAGTGGACGGTAAAGGCATAATAATCGAGTTCAAATCCATATAAAGAACCAAGAAATCGAATACACGAGGGAATAAATACTGAATATACGAGCTACTTACGATGATATGTTCCAGGGTGATTTGGTAACCCTCGATTCGATTATGGGCTAATTATCCAATTTCGAACGTAGAAGCTCAAACATAGCGCAAGTAAATTTTTTAAGGTTCTGGTTATTTGTATGCGTTCCCCAGAGCCTTTCCCAGGTTCCAGAGCCATGTAAAGTAAGTTATCATTGCTATTTTATCCAAACTTTTTTAATGATTTGAACCATTGACTTTAACAGGTCAGTTTTTTGAAGTACCAACTTTTGAACTTTTATGAAAACTTTAGGAAGTTCTCCATCTCTAGAGTAAGGCAAAGCTCTTTTTCCCCCAATTCTTCAATTAATGCACTAAAGCAATATGGTAGTTCACTTTCTAACTGAACTATTCCTTTAATACTAATAAATGAAATAGCTACTCAATCACAGTTCCAGGTAAAAGGTCTTGCATTGTAAAACGACTTTGACTTGGTTAACCAGAATGTCTGCAACACATTTGGACGGAAACTTGCTCTGAGATCATGTAAGGGCAGCTCAAACTGTTCGCATCTGTAATGACTATTCCTAGAACTAAAAATAATCCTCATTTCATAAAAATTGAATTTAAATGAGAATATATTATTACGTTACTCTGTCTACGCTAAAGTAACAGATTGGCAGGTTTTTTTCCTGATAATATGAATATGTCATGTTTTAATTATTTTACATTGTTGTACCCATTCTTTTGATCCTTTTGATTCTGAAGAATGCAGGGTTAGAGAGGGATGTCAAACCTACTACTGCTAGGGAATGCGGGAGTGTAGTTTGCAAACATTTTGAGGGCAGCAGGTTTGACAGCCCTGGCCTATGATATGTGTACTAGCAAATTTCATTTTTTTACCTTGTCGCATCATCACAAACCAATCTTGAACACACAATTTCTATTACTATAGATGGACATCTTTATTAATTTTTTTATGTGGGACTTACATATAATCAATCAATAATAAAATGATGTGAATTAAGCATTGAGAAGTATATTATACATTAAGTCCTATAATGCATAATAGCGATGGGGTCCCAGTTTCTAAGGTACGCGATTTCGATTCGAGACCGACGGTTCCAGAATACACGGATCCGACTGATTTTTAAAAATTTTCAAGCTCAGAATTTTTATCCAAAACCAAATATTAACTAATCAAAATATTTTGAAAATCTAATTTATATTTGGTTTGAATCGGAATTTCATAATTCAATTGGTTCTGCTGGACTGTTGTTGGAACGAAACTCACCATTTTAATTTATTGCTGCTTACAAACATATGTAAAAAAAAATCAGTAAAGCAGGTGCAATACTTGGGCTTAATTCCTAGCTCAAGGGGATGTTTGTAAGCAGACATAAATTAGAAGGGGGCACCATGCAGTATAGCGAAGGCAAGTTTAATTTATTTCTGCTTACAAACATCCCCTTGAGCTAGGAATTAGCAGTGCCCCCCCCCGGACTTCCTTAATGTTAGTTTATGGTAGTGCGATCAGAGTTTGGTGTGTACTGTCCTCAATGAGGTAAGTGGGTGGTCTAATTACCCCTTGTTTTGAAACCATCTAGGTTAGTTTATGGCATTTTGATTTTTATTAAGACCCCATTTTTATGTAAATTGTCAACAGTTGGCTGTAATCATGTAAAACAGAGAGTACATGCTACACAGTGATGTGGCTGACCTATAAATCGTCGTAAGATCCAAGACTTTGCATTTCTCATTTTGTATGGTCCCATAGATAAACTTGCAACCGTGAACCAGCCTTGATGTATTTGTTTATTAAAGAGACCCATACTGAAAATGCTTTTCCTCATCTTAATCTATAATTGATGATCATGTAAATATGCACTTCTTGTGTGTGTTGCTGGCATGGCCTTCATATCCGCACACTTGGTTTTTAAGGAGTCAGTTATCCCCTCTCCTCCTTTTAAACGTCCCACTTCTCATCCACTGTTGTTGGTTGTTCTACTACATTTTAAAAAAATGTATTAGATATCAACTCCCTCTTGTCATTTTCTTCTATTATTAATAATACCCAGAGTGTGGAACCAAAGTCCTTAGGCCTTTACAACAAACGCTAATAGCTGAAATACATAATTAAGATTCGCTGCCTCTCATTTTTTCTGGCTGTGCTCTGCAGTCCGTGTTGTAGCGCAATGGGAAACACAGCTCTGCAAAGAAGCATATCATCCACGGTCCATCATGTGCAGTCACTGACGGGTGTGTTATTATAATAAAGTGGAAATATATCTAATTCAGCGACGCACACTTCTGAGATACACCTACCAAGTTTTAATCATATCTATACTTGGGGAAACGTCTTTCTCATGGGACCCATAGAGGCTATTTCATAATGTTTATTTGTACATTTTGTTTTACTGATAGTAAAAAAGCTGATGTATTCCAATATTCGAAAAGGAGTAGTCATTCCCACCTGGTAATTTACAGTCTGTAAGTTACTTCCATTGGTGGGGAGATAGTGGAAAGTTGATATACAGGAAATATTTCAGAGTCTGTTTAGCGTACTGACCTTGAAATATATCAACATGGATTTAGGAGGAATAATATGCTCCAAACTAGGGCTTGCTTGGGCTTTGCATGAGGAGGTGAAGTAGGAATTTAGGACTCGGCATGCAGTAGATGTAGTATACTAGGATACTTCTCCCGTGGTTGGGGGGGGGGTTTCTTGATTTCTTATTGACTCGATAACTAGATGTCTGTTGGCTGTGTTGGCACATTGGTGACATGTATAGAAAATTGCAGATAGAAAGAAAGGGGTTGTTGGATAAGATGCAGAGAGTAGTTGTTAATGGGGCTTCATCATATGGATACAGTGCGATGGGTGCCAGCAGGGTCTGTGTTGGGGCCACCTCTCGAAAGCAAGATGTGTGCTACTCCACATGTTTGTAACTTGTTCAAGTATATGCTCTCCATACCCACTTCCACTCAGTCTTTACGTGGAATATATAAATCACCAAAGATAGAAATTGGTTGGGAAAAGCAAACACAGACAATTATCTGCCAAATGGATTTTTATTCAATGCTCCACTGTTAGGAGTATTAGCGAAAAACGATCTTATATTCGA
Organism: Hymenochirus boettgeri; assembly: GCA_019447015.1. Lineage (NCBI taxonomy): Eukaryota > Metazoa > Chordata > Amphibia > Anura > Pipidae > Hymenochirus > Hymenochirus boettgeri. The sequence goes on along the minus strand of CM033476.1, from coordinate 135,035,923 downwards.
GGTTAATGAAAACTGAGATGTCCGAACTTTGCAAAATCCGGTCCCTCTCGAGGATCGCGCATTCGAAAATTCGAAAAATCGTGAGCGAGACCCACTAAAATGAAAAATCCTCAAATATTGAGAACTCCTTGTAATTTAGCTTAATTTTCAAAAACATGGGGTGGGGTTCCGCATTTTCGAAAATAACGTAAAATTTTGTAATTTTCGAAAATTTTTGAATACGTATTTCATGCACTTTTTGAAAATACTGAAATACCTTGTATTCGCAACTTTCGAAAATACGGGTTTCCGTCATTTTCGATAAATACGAAATCCTCGTAATTTTGAAAATTTTCGAAAACGCGGTCGGAAAAGTGCGGACGAGAGGCGAAAACCGAAAATCTGGCGATATCCCGCAAGTTCTGTGCAGGCATGTGTTGAGTTGAGTCTTCTGGCCTTAACTATGTTCATGTGTATAGAGACATTGCCTGTGAGTCCAGACCAGTCAGCTTGATAAGGCAACCCCATTACCATTAGTTACAGCAAACAGTTACCCTTCATTGGAGCCTGAGCTCTGTCTAACTGTTAATCCCAGGTATTAAAATCAAAATCTCTCTCTCTTCCGTCCGTACCGATGCCGTTTCGTCCATCCTCTATAATGGTTGGTAGTTTTCAACTGCAAGATTCTAAGAAACCAAAGTTATTTGGGGTAATACAAGGGATTTCATATCAAACATATTCCTGGTATCCTCTAAACATTTTGTTTTCATCCTCCCGCCTCATCAAATAATCATCATATATCTTCATCCTATGCTGATGCTATACTATGTAAATTCATCTGAACAATTTCAGTCTAAAGGTGGTGAGAGGTAGGTGAACATAGAGAGCACATGGCATTCCAGAATCTGCTGAACGAATAGGTTTTCACATATATGTTATCTTAAGAATGAATGTTATAATCTGCACACATCATGTCATCATCATTAGAGTGGCTGAGTCCAGACTGGATTATGTGACACAGAACCCGAATTTAGTATAAGTAACCAACAGATCGCCAAGTTCGTTCCAGATTTGATCTCATAAAATGCACTCATGGATTACCACCGAAAAATGGTCAGGGGTTCCAGTTTACATATGTCGGTGGCTCGTTACAAAGTTGCAATGGCCGGTGCAGGAATACCCAAACTTAAACGAATAATCAGATTTTAGATTTATTACACAGCAACTACCGCCTCGGACTTACTGAAGAATCTGGTCTTCTTACTCATGAGCACAATTTCCAAAGGCATGTAGCATCCGCGCAGCTATACTGCAGCCATTGACAAGTGCCTCTCATGTCCCAACCCAATTCACCCACATTGCATCCTCACCGACGGCACATTTCGGCTTGCGAGCAATTTTTTGCTGCAAGCTTCTTCATGGTCTTTTGCGTAGACTTCGCTTGATACCTAGTTTTTATACCTATTTTCCTTAAAGGGGAGTTACATTAATGGAACCGCATTTTGCATTATACGCTTAAGGCAACACAAGTCTTCCAACTTGAATTGACTGCTTGGCCCTCTTTCGCATTACATATTCATATTAATAATATTACCGTTTAATAATAGTAAATGTAAATTATTTTAGATGTTACACCCTGTATACCTATTTTTAGTCTAATCTACATATTTTCCATTAAAATTTTACCAAGCAAACCCTTCAACTCTATAGGCGGGATCATGTCAATGTGATGATATGTATTGTTATCTGTAAGCTGAGTTAGCAATTCCCTTGGTAGTACCGCAAATTGGGGTAAAACATTCGCATATGTGTAAGTACTACTGCAATCAAGCAAAACGGTTGCCTGTGTCATTTTAATCTAAAGTGGTCACTCTATTAGCAGTGGATATACTAGATTGGGTATTATACTTTGGAGTGGGAACGAAGAAAGACAGACTCCTACTTATGGAATCTAAGCTCAGAGCAGCTACACCGCTTGAAAACTCAAATGAAAATTTCTTGTCATCCCTATCAAAAGACCACTTCCATTCGGCACGCCTGGAGGGGAGTCAAATCCTGAAAGTCCCTTTCATTTTCCATATTGTTTGCCAACCTGTAAGCATGAGTTTTTTCCTCCCAATCAAATCACCTTCAAGTCACTCTTTAAAACTTGGTCCAGTTAATGTCCGTGTTGTGTCTAAATACGTCTGACTAGCAGCTGCACAAGGTTATGGTCCATTACTGTACATTTAGAGTTACATTGGAATAATAAATAGAACAGATTATGCAGTAGAATTCAGTGCCAGCATTTTACCAACCATCATCGACAAAACATCATCTGGTCAAACTGTGATACTAGTCCCCTGTATGGTTGTACAATGTGGTATTAGTGATTGTGCTAAGTTTGTCCCAGATCTGTAACAATTGCTTTTAATACCGTTATGCTAAATGTAATACGTATATCCAAAGATGACTGTTTGCTGTTGGTTGCCATGATGAAAAAATAATGCTTACTATAAAACACCTCTAAGTCTAGCTGGAATGTCCTTTATTGTAGCAGTGAGTTCTTCGAATGGCGATAATATTTATCTGTAATGAATCGACCCATGTCTGCTTCACTTTTCCGTATCATCATTGAGGTTTCAGCATGTTAAAGATATATAATCAAACCCCTAGGCATATGGGCAAGGCTAGATGAACAGTTGGTTTTCATTAAGAAAGAAAAGTTATACAGAATATTTCTTTGTTAGGAAGCTTTTTTTCTAAGGTTTCTCCTTCTAGACTTACCGGGGAGAGAGAGGTACAGCTTCTCTATTACTGTTACCTTACATGGAAAACGGCGCCAGACATTTTTTCTCAAGTTAGTGTTTCCTCATAGTGTTAAAATGGTTAGCTCGCATGCACTCATAAAAATAATATATTATTAAACAAGGACCCCTCGCCAGCTGGGTTATACTCACCTTTTTTCTAACAACGCTAGGGATATTATATAATCTTCACTACGGCTCTTTGTTCAGTCATTCATCGCCTGTGATGGTGGTGGATGCTATAAGGCTATGGCTGACTGCTGCAATCAAAAAACCACCCCTCTCGACTCTGCTATGCGTGAGATTCAAAAAAACAGTTTGAAAAAGCGCATGAGAGCTAAACAGCTATCGGGGATAGCTTAGTGAGCATCCCTTAGAGGTGAGAATAATTAAAGCTCGTTAGTAGTTAAGCTCTTGGGCAGGTCCTCACATCCTATTGTATCATGGGTATTGATGTTATGTAAACTCATCACTGTGTACTTTATTCTTTGCTAACTGTGTATGTAAGTATGTATACTTGTATAGATATGATTACCTTGATAGTAATGTACGACTAAAAACTAAATGCGCGCAAACAGAAGGTGGTGGCTCTTATTATATATTAATTATAATAATCTGGTTGGGGGCTTGTTCTGTTATTAATATCGAATTAAATGTCCTTTGAAATAATGGATGCTGCCTTGCACCCTCTAGTAGTTTGCAAACACATTCCCTCGTGATGGAGTTTGTAGTTCTGCAAACACAGGAGGGCAACAAGTAGGAGCATTACCAGGTTTTAAAGCATGAAAGAAATCTAAAATATATTCTGGACAGAGAAGAGATATGTATTGTAATAGGATTTAATGCTGATGTGTATCAGTTAACCTGCTTGATAACTCGGTAATCAGAGGCGAAGGAAACGATAGAGGAAACATTTTTAAACTAGTGAGAAGAGAAAAACATGTGGCAGACAAAACTGTCATTGGAATTTGTGTCGTGCACATGTTTAAGACATACTGAAGATAGTACTATTTTACTTTTTCGTAGCTACCTGATAATCCTTAGTCCTTCTTCCTTCCTGCTGTATACGATATGGGCAATTAATACTCGACCAGGACGTTGATTGGGCAGGCGCGACTTGCTTGTTTAATAAAAGAAAATATGAACTTGGCAAATGATTCTGTATTTAAAGTGACCTGTAGCAAAGCACCCTGCCTCATTATACAGGATTTTATCATTAATTCTTTGCATTGCATTTGGTCTGGAGTGTAATGTCCATTAATAGTACGACTAACTCAATCCTTACAAGAGTAATACAATTAAGCTAGGTACATACGTATATATTCCTTAGTTAGAAGACATGTACATGTAGTTTTGTCTCTAGCGTTGAAAACTATGGAAGGAATACAGTCGCAACAAATAGTAAGAATGAAAGACGAAGTAGAAGGTAAGAGTAGAGAATGGCAACAAGCCCAGCAAATCAGTAAAATTTCTAATAGATAGTCAACATAAAGTAAGACTATGAAATATGAAGATAAAAAGTGTCCTGGAGTCGTCATAGCGGAGTGAGTGGATGTGTTCCTGTAGGCTCCCGCTCTGGCCCCTCTATATACTTTAATACGCAAGCAAATACATTTTCTGTAGAAGAAATGGGCAAAAAAAGGGACAATAAAAACACCCGCCTGGGCAATCAGAATCTGAATCAGCCAAGGAAGTAAAGAGACTCTAAGTCAATTTTTTCGGGCCACAAGGAAAAAGGCGGAGATACTTGAGGCTTCCACACAAGCCAACGCATGGTGGCTATGGATACTTTCACAATCACACCAAGATCTATCCCGCGATACATCAGGACAGTGCGACTGAGATGTTCCCCCCACAGGGTCAACACAATCCACAGAGGCTGGCAGAACAACCCCGGGATGCCTTACAACACTACTCAGGGAAGCCACCATGTGAGTACTTCAATTTAGTACTTGACCTAGTTCTTAGCTGGGGTAGGGGACTCGACCACGCCCATAGATCTTAGCTGGCTGTCCCCTCGCATGCTAAAAATAGAGGATAGGCTAGGACTCTGTTACAAAAACAAGTCTTTAACAGTTTTGTCGAACAAATACAGACAAACTTTGGGACAGAATCGCAGTGCCATAACGGATGATCTTAAAGTGATCCTATATAGGGTCCGAAACCTAGAGGGCAACCACCACAATATGGAAGAAAACAAATCAATGCATCACAGAGTAGTGGATATGACCAATAGACTCTATAGGTGAGCTATTGTGTCTGGAGGATATAAAGAAATCAGAGGGAGGCTAAGAATAAGGATCAGGGGAGCTCCCGAACTCACGCACTCCATCTATAATATCAGCCAAGGCAATCCTTCCCAACCACAATTGACCCCACTGCGACTCGGCGTCGCATCACTCCCTCACGGCCAAAAGGCCTGTTAAAAATTTTCTAGGATGTAATTTGGAAACCATTTTGGACAAAAGAGACCATAAGACTTAATACGAGAAATAACTTGGCCTGTCCACGAAGGGGCCCCATCGTCCGCTATTTCCCGATAGTAGAAGTCTTTGACATTAATTGTTCGCAGACGCTCAGACACACCAACTGAAAGACAAACATATGGTCTTTCCATCTGGGGCTACCCTTTTCAATTTATTGTCTGCCATGGCTGGAACAACACCACACCTAGCCTATGCTAACAGAAGATCAAATAAATAAATATATACTATATATACATACAAACTATACTCCAACCAATATGAGTGGCACTCGGGAAACAGCGATACATTCATAACAGTTAGACCTGTGTGGCTCCCTGTAGATAGTTAATAGACTTCAGTTAAAGTCAGGAGGCACTTGCGCGGTTTCTCAATTCAAATAGTTATTATAACATAGGCACATAGTGGAACTATGTGCTATGTTAATAAACTATTTTGGAGAAACCCTGGCTTCGAAATAGTAATTCCTTACCCGAAAACAATACATGAGGAACGCCACCCTATAAAGTTTTTGTGAGGGTATGATCGTTTTTTAACAGGATGCCCTATTATTAATTACAGTAGTTCGCTTATTTTTATGAGCGTGTGTGATGTGCGAAACAGACCTTTGCTCCTCCACAAATTCCAGGGGAAAATGTAATGATGATTATTAGTCGACAAGCAATTTCCAGTCTAGGCAGGGCAATGCACACAGTATGTTGGATTCTATTCGCTTTATATCCAAAGAAATGCTAATGAGTCTCGCATAACTGAAATATTCCAATATGCAGGAAACTAAGCATGCTTTTGAGGGAAGTGTTACCCCCTGAAATCTCAGGGCAAATGTTGGTTTTAAAAACTTGGATTTCAGTTTCGAAGATGGAAATTTTTGCATGAAAACTGCTGTCATGAAAAAAAAAACCCCCACGGCCTTGTGTGATACACACACAGGTGCATCCTTATACAACACCCCCCAAAACTGCAATAGTTAGAATGCTCTAATCGGCAACACTTGGCTCAGTCATTTTGATGTATCTCTCACCCCTCGCCCCTGTGTGGTTTGTCACCACCTTACTTGTGAAACATCAGAGTTAGTCATTAGCAGTGCCAACCAGCTGACTGACTCATGCTACCACTAAAGGACTAGTAGATGGGAGTCTAATGCTGGTCTTCCACGTATCTATAATGTTACAAGGAAATAAAAACAAACTATTGGGGTGTGTCTGGATTATTTTTTATTTTGGCTGTGAGACATGCCTCTTACTAGCAGCATGGTTTTGGTTTTTAGGCACTGAGAGTTCCTAGAACAGAATATTAAACTGGCAAGGAGAAGTAGACAGCTAAACAACCTAGAATATTTTGAGAAGAAGAAGAAATCAAAAGAGGCAAAAGGTAAGTTGGTTGAAGAGTTAAATGAACCCCTGTCCTAACTGAGTTCAATTTCTTTCTTTTTCCCTTTTGGAAGTCATTAAAAATCTAGAGAAAAAATGTAGACAGATAGTAAGTACTATGTAGTTATCTGACAAGAGACACAATATATGTGTAAATGTAACAGGAAGTATTGTAGATATATTTAAAGGGCATATTCACCCAAAAACTGAAATTTACCCCATACGCCCTCAGTATGTACTAGTGTTCAAAATCTCTTACCTTACAGCTCTGATCCAAACGGTTCTCCACTGCTATTGCCGCCTCCAAAGCCAGTAAAACTGAGTGTGAGTAGCTGTCCATGACTCATCCTGTGCTTGTCATCTGCCACTACAGGTTTGAGGCATGCACAGAGGAGAGTCCTCCCCCCCCTTCTCTCTCTCCTCCCCCTAGCTCTAAACACCTTGTATATAAGTAGATATTGGTCCCCCCCAGCTCAACCCGCCTTAATAGAATTTAGAGAAGTCCGCGGCCCCGATGTTACTTACCTATCCTCTACCCCCGGCGATTGGATTGGAGGCCAATCGCCGCGTCCTGTTGAATGCCTCTCAGCCATCAGCGGACGCGGCTGCGGTCCGCGCTCCTTCTTGGCAGTCTGTGCAAGCCCAAGAGGGCCGGGGAGTGTGGCGGGAGAAGAGAGGTAAGGTAATTAAGATTGGAGGAACTTTACTAAATTTCTCATTATGGCGTGTGGGGCTGGGGGACCAATACCATTAATAATAAAAGTTGTAAAAAGGGGTGGACATGCCCTTTAAGCAATGTGTCCGTTGTGTCCTTTTTATCATTTGCTGTAATAATACACTGCAGTACTAGCTACTAACTTCACAGAATGTCCTTTGATCCCTGAGAGAATGGTATAAATTATATGAAAGGCAAAGAGGATTTTCCTAAAAAAAAACAATAGAAAATCTAGTAACTGAGCAACTCTTGTAGCACACGGCATCAGAGAGCGGCTAACCTGCTGTTCCTTTACGAACTGCACAGACTTCGGCTTTCCCCACAGGATATTAATCACCAGCCAGGAAAACATTTTTTTTCTGTTTGTCTGGATTTAATCTGTCTATACACAGGAAAAGAAAAAGAGACACATTCTATGAGTTTGTGTTGTGTGCCTTGAAATATTCTGCAATGACGCAGGTTGTGACTTTAAACAAACTGCACCTATGTACATTCTATTGAAGGCCACGGTGATCCTGATTCTTGCTTTGTAGGATATTTATTTTTTGTTAAAACAGTGCATGTTTTTCCCTAATTAAATGTTTAGGTTATTGTCCTTCCGCTTGTCATTTTCGCTAGTATTTAAATAGGTTACACTTATAGCAAATATATTTAATGGGCTCCTACAGTAAACTCTCTAGAGCTTGTTCACTAATAGGTCCATCAGAGGACTGTGGGACATCCTTAAGGTTGGAAGAAAAGAAGTTTCATCTCAGACGATTAGAAAGGTTTCTTTACAGTGAGAAATGGTGGAAGACTGTGGAAACTGTTCTTCCAACGATGTTGTAATGACAAGTTCCTGAATAGCTTTAAGGGTTACAGTTCAGTGGAATGATCAATATTGGTAATGGCTTAGTTTGTGTTAATGCACTTCTTAGTTATTCTACATAACTCTCTCCGGCCCATTTAAAAAATCAGTTAGTTCATACCCTTTGCTGTTCCCTGCTGTTGACATTAGTGAGCTGACATTTCAGGTTCAACGGTCCTTCTTCTTCCCAGGATGCCCACTTCTTGGAAGTTTCTAACGTAATTCTACTGATTGGCTGTGGATGGGTCAAAGATGCTCAGATCTCTACTGAGCAACTTATTCAACCCAGGGGCGGGGTCAATGGCAAGATCATAACAGTCTCTACTAGGGGTCCTGCAAACAGGAAGTCAGTATTTCGTTACATTTATTTATACACAGACAAATGCTGAATTGGCAGGATTAATGTCATTGGGATGAAAAATACTGCTTTTTTTTCTGAATAGCAATGTATTTGACACTGAACTTCCCCTTTAAGAGTGAGCTGGAGTAAAGAGTTTAAAGAATATTAAAACTTCAGATATTAAAACGAATACGGCATCATTTACTCAGAGCAACTATCGCCCTGACAGTGCTCTGTATTGATTCATATAGAGATTTGCGGTTCTCACAGAGCAATAGCAGCTTAGGTAACTCGATCAGCCTGGTGTTAGTTAAACAGCCTTGGACTTATAGAGCGGGAAAATGATTGCACTATGTGGTGCGTATTTTTAACCTCCTAGACTGGGAGATTCAATAAAGTGTCTTTCGTGCTAATTTTGGCCCCACCAATCAGAATTTATTATTTAACATTTGAAAGTAACATCTGATTGGTTGGGGCAAAATTAGCCACCATTTTTAACGATAAGAACTTTTAGAATAACCCTGGATGTTTCCTACATACAAGCATCTTGTTAACAAAACTGGAGTCAAGGTGTGGATCTGCCAGTTTGCAGTGCCTTGTCTCCTATGGAACAGCAGGTTAAATGGATAATAAAACAAAAACATTCTTAACAATTCAACAAGTAACTATTTAAGCAAAGTATCATATGAACAGGCATTCTTCTCAGAAATTGAAATCTTCTCTATAAGTCACATTAGTCCAAAGCAGTCATTTGAAAGGAACAGATTTGCAATTCCTCAAAATATTTAACTGAGACATGGTAATCTCCAATGTTGAAACAACAACTCCAGATTCCTAACTACAGAGTGCTTGTAGAGGAATGCAGGGAGTTGTTTGTTTCAAAATCTGGAGATCTATGGTTGCCTATCCCTGACTAGCGTGTTAGCCTTGGGATAATGAATGATGGATTGAACCAAACAAAGTCCAGGGTATAGGGTTCTTGCACAGAATATTCTCATTTTTTCCCCAGGGGTGGACAGTCTTATTACCTTGATTAGGAGGGATGCAGGCAATATTATAGTTATAGTGAATAAAGACATACGTCCATCCAGTCCAACCCATCTAGCAATATCCTCATTTCTGCCTAACTGTGATCCAGAGGAAGGCAAAAAAAAAAAACCCACCAATTTATAAAGGGGAAAAAAAATTCTTCCTGACTCCAAGTGGCAATCGGAAATTCCCTGGATTAACTCTCCTTTATGTATCAATACCAGTAACTTACAACATTCCTTGTTGCATTAACTCATCCAGCTTTTTTTTTAAACTGACAATGAACCTGCCATAAAGTCCACTGGAAGACAGTTCCATAGCTTTACCCTTCTCACCGGTGAAAAACCTTCCGAACTGAAGCCTAAACTTTTTTCTTCAGTCTTAAGGGATGGCCATTGTGTCCTCTGACATGGCTCCACTAGTGCAGCGCCAGGTTGTGACCAGGAACTGTGTGCCTCTATGCAGCAAATGGACGCATTGCCGTAGTTACGAGGGAGAGCCTTTGAGCGGTTGTGTAGATGTGTGTCTCTCGGAAGCACATGTGGAGGAGAGAGATGTGTCTCCATGATGATCCGAGGCAGCGGTATGATTCCGCGAAGTGAAGTGACTACAGGGAGTGGTGCCACCTGAAGTTGTTGTGCTGCCATGGAACCCTGTTAGACGCATTGGGCAATGTGCGGAGTACAGAAGCGGGTGTAGGTTGTGTCATAGTGGGGGGCTCATGGGAGCCCAGTTTTTGTAACAAGGGGCTTGGTGCTATTCCAGTGTTAGTTCCGTGGATTTTATATGGCACTAACAGCGCTGTCGGCTACAGATGCACTGTGGTTGTATTATTCATGGTAGGGGTTTTTAGGTTTGCACATGGTGGGAGGGGTTTTTATGGGTTTTACGGACGTAGTATGTGTGTATGTTTGTCACCCTGATGATGGCCTACTATAACAAAGGAAACACCTTTGGAGCCCTTGCAATTACCCACATTTGGATATCCTAAAAAGGTCACCACAAATAATAAAATATAGGACCTAGACAATAAATTGCACAATGGTGTACATGCTTTCCCCTAAATATGGCTGATCTGATTGGTCAGGAATAGAAGCTAGCATTAAGATTTTCTTTCTACTCAAGGGAGTCCCTCTTCATCTGCACACACAGCAACAATAATACCACGATAGTCATTAGATATAGACGTTCGTATGTAACTTAACGTTTGTATCATTGTTGCAATACAAAAGAAGAGCATGGCCTTTATATATTTTTGTAAACGTTAACGATTAACTGCCAAGCATGTCAAAATATAAGATAACGGCAGAACAAATCGCCAGGCTGATGTTGGAAAAAAAGCCGACAATAGTTGATGGTCGTTGGTCTTTGACGTTCATGATGATATATTTTCATACGATATTGTGCGATTGCGCGTTCTCAGTGCATCATACAACAATTATCCAACATGTGTCGAGGTTAAGCATTCTAGAGAATTAAAACAAGTAGTGCCAGAGCTTAACCAGCCAAGTAGTTACTGTAACAGTCCTTAAAGGAAACTATAGTGCGTTATAAAGTTTTTTAAAAGACAGTTAAAATAAAAAGTACCGTAGGCAGGGAGGTAGAATGCGTGCTTTACTCCCAATATTAATTTCTATGAGGAGCAGCAGCCACAAAGAAAACTGCTTCTGCCAGTCTTCCTGTATGCTTCAGCACTATGTTTAATATAGAATGCCCCAGGGCCATAACCTGGGTGGATGAAAATTGTATGTGCTGTAGCTCCTCAACAAAACAAATGGAGGGTGGGAAATTATCCTATCTCCTTGCCCCAGGTCCTTTTCATTTTAAAAGTACATTTTACAGTATTATGTTTTAAAGGACACAAATCATAAAAATAACATCGGTCCTAATACGTTTTCGAACGCTCAAGGCTATTCGAAAAATTATCGAAAATAGCCATGTACATTGGAGAAAATTATGAAAATGTTTCAAACATACATCCGCCTGGATTCGGATGTATCTTTCAGGTTCAGAACCGAAGGGTTCCATGTCAGATTCTGGTTCGTCGAACCTAGATCCATCTCTAGATACCAAATGTGATCTTTCGGCACATTGCGATGGAATTGCAGGTGTATGGCCAATTAGATATCACACAGCAAAGATGAGTGCTCCAAAAGCCCGCCTACTAGTTGTCCCAGGGCCGTGGTTAACACAGCACTTGTCATTGGGCTGGTGGGAATGTCTGTATAAACTCTACTCCTCCTCTGCCAGTCAAAATAAACGTAGTCCTGTTGCTAGGATACAGCCTAATAATCAAAGCTGATCAAGGGAGAGAGTGGAGGAGTGTTTCTCATATGTAGAATTAAGAGTGACAGAGGCAGACAAATTAGTATGCCCCTCACAGAAGTGGCTAACTCTGAAGGGCAGAGAGAGGCTCAAATCGGGGGGGGGGGGGGGTATGGGGAGGGTTGCACACACTAACTCTTTTAGAAAGCAATTATAAACGCATTGAAGAATAACTGATTTGCATCATTGCAATAAGTAAGAACATTCAGCCCAAGACAAAAAATCATTGCAATTTTGTGTAAGTCCCAAAACACAAACAAAAAGAACATGTCCAACAGTCCATTGCAGTAAACACAGCAGGTGCATTACATGAATAAAGAGTCACCAGCAGTTTCATAAAAATGTTTTTTGCTGTCAAAATTAACAAAAAAAAATGTCTTCAATTCTACATGTCAGTTCGTGGCAAACATTTGTAGGTATTGGACAGTGAAATTGATACCAGTAGTTTGTTTTGAACTTTCCATACACCCCTATTAATAAAGGAGACATTTTTTCTTTTATGTCTCTCTATCAAGGCAAATAGTTTTATGTAAAAAAAACTCAATTCACCTTTTATAATAGGGGCATTAGAGATGGGATCCGGGTGTCCGACACGGAACACCAAAAATATACAGTCCTCTGCACTCGAGGGTGCTACTCCTCATAAAATCCAATCCTTGGTGGATTAAATATAACAATGCAAGTAACGTTGAGGGTCGCACTCTAACCAAAATGTATTCCATTGATCAAAGGCCGACACATATCACAACGTTTCGGGGGTATGATGGGGGCACGTTCCCCCCCCCCCCCAAAAAAAAAAGTATTGTGTGGTCTTTGATCAATGGAATAATTTTTTTTTGGAGTGCGACCATCGATGTTACTTGCATTATCCGACACGGAACCCTTGTTCCAAAATCCGAAAGATCGTCCGATCCAGATCGATCCTCCGGATTCGGAACAAATTTTCAAGATTTTCCAATTTACGGAGCAATTTTCGAAAATTTTGGAATATATTCTAACGTTCGGAAATCCGTGGAAAAATACGACTGAGACCACTTTCGAGTTTCCGATCGTATTTTTTGAAAATCCAACGTTTGGGCTATTTTTTAAATTATTGAAAATAGCCTTGAACATCTTGAAAATCTTTGAAAATGTGATCTGAAACTCAAAAGTGGTCTTCAGGTCTTATTTTCAGGATTTCGGAAGTTCAAAGATTATTTTCGAAAATATCGAAAATAGTTTCGTACATTGAGAAAATCTTCGAAAATTCGTTCCGTTTTCGGATCTTCAGATCTTCGGGATTTTTCCCGAGATCCGGAATTCGAAAAAACTGAACGAAAAACGTGAGTTTCGGCCATCTCTACTCCACATCTCTCCAGCCTGCATGTGCACAGCTGGTTACAGATGTCAGGCTCAATCTTACTCCTACTATGCCTTGGGGAGGGTTTGCAATCAGTTAAAATACACAGCATTTGGCTAGAGAACTCGGATACCTGGGGGGGGGAATGACAATCTACAAATCCATTTACATGAAAACAAGATTTTTGCCAAAATGATGGTGCCAATTTAAACTGGTTATCCAAACCCCCAGTAGCACATTATATCAAAATTAAATTTAGTTTTTTGTTTCAATCTGATGCATTCTATAGTTAGTATTTTTGAAGAAAAGTACATCTTGTCCTAAAGGTGGTTGATTCTCCCTTACTTCAGAAAGCAAACATGTCCCATTTGCTGTAGGCTACCAGAAAGAAATACCCCGGTTGAGACGTTACATAGGTCAGTCCAGCTGTCTAATCCCCTTCTTATTGGATAAATTCGGAGAAATAACAATATGGTACATTGATAGCAGAGGATACCCTCGATAAATTTATAGATTTATTAATTTTTCACAATTGTAAAAATCTTTATATTAATACTTACTAAGTTCCCTGTCCCCAACCATCATTGGACTATGGACATAGAGGGCATTGGAAAGTATTTTCCTTTTGGCAGGTCATTCATTGTCTACTCCCCACCCCACCTTTTAAATGTCAATAAAAAAATACATTTAAAAAAAACGAGACCAGTGGGTAAATACCATAAGAGTGTAAAGAGTAGAAAGTACTGCACAACAGTTGTAAAGGACACAAGGCCTCTTGTGACATTATTCTTAAGTTCTTAACCATAGCCCATAATTCTTTTTTCCTCTCTTCGGCAAGAATCCTCAATTAGCAGGTTTAAACCTAGCCTTACATCCGACCTATCCGGTAACCAGCACAGTATATGATATCATATATGATAAATTAGCCTTACATCCTACCTATCTGGTAACCAGCACAGTATATGATATCCTATATATCTAACATGATAGAATCTAGCCTTAACATCCTACCTATCCGGAACCAGCACAGTATATGATATCATATATGATAAATCTAGCCTTAAATCCTACCTATCCCGGAACCAGCACAGCATATGATATCTAATATCTATAGATGATAAATCTACCTCTAAACCTACCTATCTGGTAACCAGCACAGTATATGGCATCTATATATCTATTATGATAATCTACCCTTAATCTTACCTATCCGGTAACCAGCACAGCATATGATCTATATATTCATATATGATAAATCTACCCTTACTCCTACCTATCTGGTAACCAGCACAGTATATGGCATCTATATCTATATATGATAAATCCTACCCTTACATCCTACCTATCGGTAGCCAGCACAGCTATGAATCTATATATCTATATATGATAAATCTACCCTTACATCCTACCTATCGGTAACCAGCACAGTATAATCATCTATATATCTATATATGATAAATCTACCCTTACATCCTACCTATCCGGTAACCAGCACAGTATATGATATCTATATATGATAAATCCCTTACATCTACCTATCTGGTACCGCACAGTATATGTATATATATCATACATGATAAATCTAGCCTTACATCCTACCTATCCGGTAACCAGCACAGTATAGGAGTATCTATATATGAGAAATCTAGCCTTACATCCTACCATATCCAGAACAGCACAGCATAGATATCTATATATCTATAATGATAATCTACCCTACATCCTACCTATCTGGTAACCAGCACAGTTATTGGCATCTATATACTAATATGATCAATCTACCCTTACATCCACCTTCCGGTAACAGCACAGCATTGATTTATATATCTATATATGATAAATCTACCCTTACATCCTACCTATCTGGTAACCAGCACAGTATATGGTATCTATAATCTATATATGATAAATTCACCTACATCCACCTATCTGGTAACAGCACACAGTGATGATATTCTATATATCTATATTGAAAATATACCCGTACATCCTACATCTGGTAATCAGACACAGTAAATGATATCAATATTTATATGATAAATTACCTACATACTACCTATCTGGTGAACCAGCACAGTGTATGGTTATCTATATCTTATATATGATAAATCTACCTTAATCCTACCTATCTGGTAACCAGCACAGTATATGATATTTATATGATAAATCTAGCCTTACATCCTACCTATTGTGATAACAGACAGTATATGATACTATATATCTATATATGATAAATCTAGCCTTACAATCCTACCTATCTGGTAACACAGCACAGTATATGGTATCTATATATCTATATATGATAAATCTACCCTTACATCCTACTACGGTAATCACACGTATATCTATATATCTCTTTGCATCTACCTTACGCCACCTATTCTGGAACCAGCACCGTATATATCATATATCTAATATGATTAAAAACCTTACATCCTACCTATCTGGTAACCAAGCACAGTATATGGTATTATATATCTATATATGATAAATCTACCCTTACATCTACCTATCTGGGTAACCAGCCACAGTATATGGTATCTATATATCTATATATGACAGCAATCTAGCCTTACATCGACCTTATCGGTAACCAGGCCCACAATATATGGTATCTATATATCTATATTGATCAATCTAGCCTTACATCCTACATTGGTAACCGCACAGTAATGGATCAATATCTATTATATGATAAATCTACCTTAATCCTACCTACCGGTAACCAGCAACGTATATATCTATATATTATATATGATTAATCTACCTACATCCCACCTATCTGGTAACCAGACACAGTATATATCTATATAATGATCAATCTACCCATTACATCCTACTATGGTAACCAGCACAGTATATTGGTATCTATATATCTATATATGATCAATCTAGCCTTACATCCCTACCTATATGGGAACCAGCACAGTATATATCTATAAATCTATATATGATAATCCACCTTACATCCTACCTATTTGGTAACCAGCACAGTATTGATATCTATATATCTCTATATCTATATATGATAAATCTACCCTTACATCCACCTATCTGGTAACCAGCACAGTATGTGTATCTATATATGATAAATAAGCCTTATATTCCTACCTATCTGGTAACCACAACAGTTATGATTATCATATATCTATTATATGATAAATCAACCCTTACATCCTACCATCTGGTGTAACGCAGCACAGTATATGATATTTATATGATAATCGACCCTTACATCCTACCTATCTGGTACCAGCACAGTATATGATCTATATATATCTTATATTGATAAATCCTACAATACATCTACCTTCCGGGTAACCAGCCACAGTATGTGGTATTATAATGATAAATCTAGCCTTACATCCTACCTATCTGATAAACCAGCACAGGATTATGGTATCTATAATCTATATATGATAAAATATACCCTTTACATCCTCTATCCGGTAACCAGCACAGTGTAATCTATAATCTATATATGATAAATCTACCCTTACATCCTACCTATCTGGTAACCAGCACAGATATGGGATCTATATATCTCTATATGAAACTCTACCCTTACATCCTACATATCCAGTAACCAGCACAGTAATGATATCTATAGATGATAAATCAACCTTACATCCTACCTATCTGGTAACCAGCCACAGTATATGGATCTATATATCGATATATGATCAATCTACCCTTACATCTACCTATTCTGCGTAACCAGCCCACAGTCTATGGTATCTATTATTATATATGAAAATCTACCCATTACATCCTACCTATTTGGTAACCAGAACAGTATATGGTATTCTATATATCTATATATGATAAATCTACCCTTAATCCTACCATTTTGGTAACCAGAACAGTATATGATATCTATATATGTAAATCTACCTTACATCCTCCATTGGTTAACCAGAAAACAGTATATGGTATCTATATATCTATATATGATAAATCTACCCTTAACCTACCCTATATGGTAACCAACACAGTATATGATATCTATATATCTATATAGGATAAATCTACCCTTACATACCTACCTATTGGTAACCAGCACAGTATATGATCTATATATCTATATATGAAAATCTAGCCTTACATCCTACCTATGGTAAACAGCACAGTATATGGTATCATATATATGATAAATCTACCCTTAAATCCTACCTATCTGGTAACCAGCACAATATGATTGTTTTATTTTACTGCATTCATCTCACTTAGCACTTATACCCATTCCATGTATCTGTATGTTACCCACACTAACAGATTGTAAGCTCTACAGGCAGGGACATCCTTTCCTCTGGTGGCAAGGCTCTAGCCCTTATATAATACCATATTTATTCAATATTTATAATTATTATGTATTAGATCTATTAATGTATTTTTATTTTTGTCCTTGTATGACTTTTTGTATTTGTTATTGTACAGTGCTTGTGGCACTATATAAATAAACTGACATAGAGAACATACATACCGGTGTAATTTGTCATATCTTTTATTGATATTTATTACTTTTAAAGGTCTTAACTTCAAACCATTAATTCCTGTTCGATACTGTTTTATTATCTCAAAAACAAAAGGAAGCGACTACATTTCCCACACTTTCCATCCATTTGCCAAGAACATGGCACCCTTGTCACATACCTTCACTACTGTTCTCATTTTATTTTTATTCTCTATTCAATTCACTTCTAAATTTTCCCTCGTATCTTTCTCGTCACTCTTTTTAAAGGTGTATATCCAGTTCTGTCGAAACCACTTTTGCTATTCGTTCTTTTATAGAAGAACAGGTGGTGAAAGGAGCTGGCTTGTCTAACCTCCCGTTCTCCAATAAAATGTTCAGGAGCTAGGAACGAAGGTAAGGAACTTACCAGATCGCTTCCTCTAACAGGTCCAGACGAACTTTGTATATTGCGGTGGTTACTTACCTTTTTTCCCGGCTCCTAAATGTTTTATTGAAAAAAAATTTTTTTTTTTTTTTTTTAATTCTAAAATTTTTATTAAAGAAAGGATGATTTATATTCACATACTATTTAACTTTTAGTCTTAAAGGACAATTATACTCACCTTCCCTCCGCCGCCTCCTCCCCATCGGCGACGAGGCCATTAGGAAGGCACATCTCTGCAACAAGCGTGCCTCTATTGGCCTCGTGCCGACAGGGAGGAGGGGGCGGAGCACTACCAGAGCAGCGTTGCTCTGAAACTCTGCTGTAGGCTGGCGCGAACCCAGGGTGAGGACTTAGCGTTTAGGTCCTCACCCTTGGTAAAGCTAAGGAACAAGGAAGAGGAGCGGAGGGAGGTGAGTAATTGTCCTTTAATACAGTAAAGCCAATCTTCCAAGTATTTTACCTGTCTGTTACATAACATCCTTTTTTTCCCGTTTACATGAAATAGTAAGATAGAAGAGTGTAGAGAAGATAGAGGGATGGAAGGATAGGGGTGGAACCCAGGTCTAGTACGATAGAATTATGAGGAAGTCTTACCTTAGAAATAATAAATCTAGTGTTTAATATATATTTACAGTTAATTTAAGATCATAGTGTCTCTTATCAAGTTTTGCCATGCCTGGTGAGCAGTCTGATTTTGGAATTTAGAAAAACTGACATTAGAGATGTCCGAACTTCGCAAAATCCGGTCCGCTCGAGGATCTGCGGAATTTTCGAAAATTTTTCGAAATTACGAGTTTTCATGTATTTTCGAAAATATGTATTTCGAAAATACGTATGTATGGAATTAAGAGAAATCCTTGTATTTTCGAAACTACGTGTTTCCTGTATTTTCGAAAATTCACAAAATAAGACTGTAATTTCACAAATTTTCGAAAATACGAAAAAATCGCGAATCGGAAGGCGGAAAATCCGGAAACATCCGCCGTTCGCGAACGGGATAAATCCGCGGCGGATCCGTGTTCGGATCCGCGAACCGGCCATCCCTACTGACCATTAGATACATAGTAACATAGTAACATAGTAATTAAGGTTGAATAAAGACATTCGTCCATCAAGTCCAACCTATTCACTTTTTTTTTTTTTTTATTTATTTTTTTTAACCCTACCTAACAGTTGATCCAGAGGAAGGCAAAAAACCCCATCTAAAAAAGGGGGGGAAAAATTCCTTCCTGACTCCAAACGGCAATCGGAAAGTATCCCTGGATCAACCAGATCTATATGCATTTAACCAGTAATTCTCAATATTTTTTAGTTTTAGAAACTTATCCAGGCCTTTTTAAGTATTCAATGAACTTGCCATTACCACTCCTGTGGAAGACAGTTCCACAGTTTCACCGTTCTCACTGTAAGAAAATCTCCTAACTTGAAGATGAAACTTCTTTTCTTCCAACCTTAAAGGATGTCTACGAGTCCTCTGATATGACCTATTAGTGAAAAATGCACCAGAGAGTTTCATGTATGGGCCATTAATATATTTGTATAAGGTTATCATGTCCCACGCAACCGCGCCGTTCTCCAATGTAAACAGCCCTAACTTGTCTAATCTGCCTGCCTATTCAAGCCCCTCCATTCCCCTTATTTAATTTAGTTGCCCTTCTCTGAACTGCCTCAATTTCCAAGATGTCCCTTTTGTATATGGGATTCCAAAACGCACCGCATATTCAAATGTGGCCTTACCAGTGCCTTGTTAAAGAGGAGAATAAATTTTTCTCTCTTGATTCCATTCCCCTCTTTATACAGACAATATCTGCTAGCATCGCTGTTGCTACCTGGCATGTTTGCACAGCCAAGTCTGTTATTACCAGAAACCCCAAATCTTTTTCCATGTTCAGATGCACTTAACACAGATTATTTATGGTGTAGGTGGACACAGGGATTATTAAATCCCAAATGCATCACCTTACATTTATCAACATTGAAATTCATCTGCCATTTCGGCTGCCCTTTTGATAATCTATCTAGGTCTGCTTGCAGCAATTGCAATCATTGGAAGGTTCCAAAGCTCTGCATAAATTTAGTGTATCAGCAAACACAGAGACCTTGCTCTCATGCCCCCTTCTAAGTCATGTTATAAACGATTAAACAGAAGCGGCCCCAGTACAGAACCCTGAGGAACCTCGCTTAGAACTTTAGCCCACATAGATGTAGCTCCATTAACCACCACTCTCTGTTGCGGTCCAATAACAGTTCTCATCCATGAACAAATGTTTTCTTCAAGGCCAACAGTCCTCAGTTTATACATTAGTCGCCTATGTGGCACAGTACAAAGCTTTTGCAAAATCCAATATACCACATCCACAGCTGTGCCTGAATCTAACTCTACTCACTTCTTCATAAAAACCAATATTAAATTTGTCTGGATGATCTATTCTCATAAATCCATGCTGACTATACTAATAAGATAATCTCTGGAGACAAAGTCAAGGATATGATCCCTTAACAAAGTTTCCATCACCTTCCTACCACTGATGTTAGGCTTACGGCTATAGTTACCAGGCTGTGAACGACTACCTTTTTGAATATTGGTATTACATTGGCTTTTTTCCAATCCAGCGGCACATCCCCAGAACAAAAGCGAATCTGAAAAGATGATGAGACACAGTGGTCTTGCTAGAACTGAACTAAGCTCTTTAAAATCTAGGATGCAATCCATCTGGTCCTGCGGCTTTATGATATAACTTTGTCTAATTGATTCCAGTCCATATCCTATTGTTATCCAATGTGAAAACTCTTCATTTCCTCCCTGCACATTGTTACAATCCCTACGTAAGGATTCTCAACAGTAAAAACCGATGTAAAAAAAACGGTTTAGCAGATTAGCCTTTTCGGCATCCTCTACAACCACTCAGCTCCATTATTAATGGTCCCACATTCTCAGTCCTCATTTTTTTACCATTATATACTTAAAAAACATCTTGGGGTTGGATTGCTTTGTTCGGCAATCCGTCGTTTCATTTTCTATTTTAGCTAGTTTAATTGCTTTCTGCACTTTATTACAAATTTGAAGTCCCTGTAAGCCTGTTCCGTGCCTTCTGCTTTCAAAATTTATAAAAGCCCTTTTCTTTTTCCATTTCCCTTTTACCTGAGCATTAAGCCATGCGGAGTGGAACCTAATTTTTTTAACTTGTTTCCTAAAGGTTACCGATTTGGAAATGTTATAGTTTAATATCCCTTTAAAAGTGGTCCACATCTGCTCAGTATCTTTACCTAGAAACAGTTCCCCCCCAGTCTATGAGCAGGAGCGATTCCTTTAAAAGCAAAAAATTAGCTTTCCTAAAGTTAAAAGTTTTTGTTAAGCCAGTGCACTTTAGTTTTCTGCAACCTATATAAATGACACTATATCATGGTCACTATTCCCTAAGCTTCCCATTAACTTCATCTCCAAAATGAGCTCTGGGTTATTAGTATCACCAGACCCAACAACGCATTCTTTCTAGTAGGAACTTTCACCATTGTGAAAGAAAATGCTCATATAGGAAATTTAAGAACTTATACCTTTTGAGGTGCTGGCAGTTCCTACTCCAATCTATTTCGGGTAGTTAAAATCCCCATAACCAGAAAATGCCCCATACCAGCAGCCTTCGCCACTGCATATGGAGATTCATTTCCACCTCTTCCCCGTGCTTGGCGGCTTATAAAACACCCAACAATTAATTTACCTACCTTCTTGCTTCCTGTACACAGTTCCACCCATAATGTTTCTGCGCATCGTTGCTCCCCCATCTATTCCATCTTTTAAATTTGGCCTCAACTGTTTAACATACATACACTACTCCTCCTCCTTTCTTATTAACTCGGTCATGTCTAATAAGGAGTACCCTTCAATATTACATGTCCAGTCGTGTGAATCATTAAGCCATGATTCTGCTATACCAATACATCATTACCTTTCCTTTAAAGCTTATTATTTCAAGTTCGCCGGGTTTTTCCAGCCAGACTCCTTGCATTTGTAACATACAGTTTTAGATTATCAATTGATTTACTTCCATAAATGGTCGTACATGCCTCCTTATCCTCTATGCCCCCCTCCTCCTTCTCCTCCCTCCGTTGTGTTACTAGCCCCCAGATCCCTAACTTCTCTATCTACCCCTGTGTAGTTAAACATTCCCTCCCCCCCATACCTAGTTTAAAATCTCCTCCAACCCCCTAGCCTATTTCTCCCCCAAAAAACAGTTGCACCACACACATTGAGGGCAATCCGTCACTACTAAAGAGCCTGTAGCCAACAGAAAAGTCAGCCCAGTTCTCTAAAAACCCAAACCCCATCTCCTACACCACTCCTTAGCCACGCATTTATACTCTGAGCTCCTGTTGCCTCCCTAGTGTAGCACGGTGGGCTGAGTATTTTTGAAATCACTACCCTGGAGGTCCTTGCTTTAAACTGGCCCCTAATCTCGGAAAATCATTTTTAAGGACCTCACCTCACCTCTAACGTTGCATTGGCACCAATGTGAACCAAGACCGCCAGGGGCACTCCCAGCCCCACACCCAATAATCTGTCTACCACGATCACACCACATGTCGAACCCTAGCACCAGGCAGACAACACACTGTTCGGCATGCAGGGTCCTGGCGACAGATTACCCTACTAACCTTCTAATAATAGAATCCCCTACACTACCACCTGTCTATCCTTCCTAGCCCCCAGTTCTCCCTCCCTGTATTGGAGATGGCCGTCCCCTGGGTGCTCAAGGGAAAGGCCCGCCGCTCCATACATGCTGCTTCCGAGCCATCGTCCTCCACATCTTCACCTAAAATGGCAAATCTGTTGGGATGACCAGCTGGGAAGAAGCCCCCTATCCTTCGTCCCCTACTTCCCTGGTGACCCTACAAATCTATCTTCCTTCTCCACCTTATCTGCCCCAAGATAGATATAGGGAAAGACCTAATACAGAACCTCTTTATAAAGCACTCTATCCCTTGAAACCCAATTGAAATAAACCATCAGTCACATAGCCCCCGTGTAGGAAAGTGATAAGAAAAAGAGCGAATCTGAAAATATCTATAAAAAAGACAAAAACTTTATTATCACACATTAATATCAAAAAAACTGAAGTTAAAAAATCGGGCGTCCCCGATCATAGGCTAAACTGACAACCTAAACGCAGTGCTGAATCCGGACCTAATAATTCATATCTCATATAATATGGAACCAAGTCCTATATTGTTGTATTCATAGATGTATATCCACCATATGCAGGAGAATCGCATTCAAATTGTTATTTGTATTGTCGATCACAGTGAACCATATATTCAAGTAATCCTAAATGTAACAAGGGATTCCACACTATTATGAACTTTGGTAGTCACAAAAACGTATAACATGTAAAACAATGGATGCACTCATCCGGCTCGTAGAGTATATGGGACTTATGCTGGCAACAATTCGGTAGTTAAGTGTCACAATCCACTATATAGTGGAAACCATTTGTGCCCGATCATAGTTTAGCCTATGATCGGGGACGCCCGGTTTTTTAACTTCCGTTTTTTGATATTAATGTGTGATAATAAAGTTGTTTTATATAGATATTTTCGGATTCGCTCTTTTTATCACTTTCCTACACGGGGGCTATGTGACTGATGGTTTATTTCAATTGGGGTTTCAAGGGATAGAGTGCTTATAAAGGGGTTCTGTATTAGGTCTTTCCCTTAATCTATGTATCTATAATCAATGGCCCCTAGCACCCCTCTACGTAGGGTAACCCACACCCATTCTCATTATATGGAGTATGCATCCAGACGTATATTTATCACATAAAAAACTGACCATTGTCTGGTAAATTTTATTTTTACTTTATTATAATTTATAGAGATTTTTCCTTGTAAACTTTTTCATTTGTCCTTTCTTCCACTTGTGATGTATCGTTGTTTCTTCTTTCCCCAATGTTATTTTATACTTCAAATGCCTAAATTGCCTTTTGCAATGTCATTTACTGTAGGGTTTCCTCTGTACACTGTCCTTTTCTTTCTCCCTCAATTATCTTTACTTCCTCCACTAATTCTATAAGATAGATTGCTCCTATCTCCCAGTACATTTTAAGGGGTGAACTAAACCACATTTTACACTTCAGAACTCCAAAATATATTCTCTAGAAATACCAATAAACTGCTAATACCACTACAGTAAATTGCATTAAAAGTAAATGTAACCCTTGAAGAACTGGATGAAATAACTGTGTGTATGTACAGTGACTTACCACACCCCTGGCCTCAGTCACATGCTCCCTTCCCATTCACTCCTGTAAAAGGATGGATAGAGGCTACTAGTGGGTGTGACCAACTGTATCAAGTTCCTGCAGTATTTTCACTCTGAACATATGTAAAGAACACAAGGTCAGTGACCACAAGGAATGCTGGGAAATAAAGCACAAACCTCATTTAGAAAGGTAAATTTTTTCAACAACCATATCAAAATGAGAGGTGAGGGACTACTGCTTGTATATCAAGATGTCCTTCCTTCTAATTCAATGTTGTCCATAGTTAGGTACACACAAGCAGATGTTTAGGGAATAATGGTCAGTCAGGCCAAAATATTGGCTGACTGACCAATGTCAGTCATCTTTCATCTGAGACTAAAAGACAAACTGGACATGTCGGTATATAACAGCTGAACTGTTGACACTAAGGTACTTTATTTGACAGCTGAAATATAAAATGGTTCAGAATGGATATCTAAAGAAATAAAGGACAGATCAACAAAAAAAATGGTACAGTGATAGTTGGGAAGAATTATAGTTTACGATAATGGGCATTCTAAAAAAACTATTTCCCAGTGTACCTATCTTTAAGCCACTTCATTTTTGTCCTCAGATTGGTTTAGTTTATAATGTCTGTGATAAAAGCCTTTTTTTTTTTTATCAGGAAAGTCTTTACCAAGTAAGAATTTACTGTTAAGAAATGGGGGGGAGGGGAAATAATTCCGCGAAGAATAACATTATATTGAAAGAAAATATTGATCACATGGAATATAAACAAAACAGTCTCAGGGTTGGCCTGGATCTGTAATAATAGTTTACAGAGTAAGGTGGAAGGCAAATCTGTCCAAAATGATTGCTTTCACCTGGAAAGGCAAGACAAAGGCAAGACTCAACACTTACCAAATAAGTCACTAAAAAGTCAGTCATGGATGAGGATTCCTATATTAATATTGCCTCCTATTTTTTTACATCATAAAATCCTGGTCCAGAAACTATGTAATGCGGTTCAGATGACATCATTGAATTGCTGGCTTGTGGTTTCTGCTTTGCTAGAGAACAGCTGGGATGGGAATTCACAGACTTATACATATCAAGGGGAAACAAAGGTGTCCTCACCAAATACAAACCACATAATTTGATATCTAGATTACAGAGCTGATTTATGTGCAGGGCTTTTCTAATGTTTCCATTACCTAATGATGCAACTTTCTTTAGTTACCAAATGATGTAACTCTATGCTACACCGTATGGATACAATAGTAAATTATTACTAGACAGGGAATCACAATGTAACACAGAACTTCCCATTCTTAAATCAGGCAAGACAAAAAACAGACAGTATTGGAGCGGGGAAGTCTTCACTAAAGGATGTTAGAAAACACTGGAATTAGAAGCGGAACTGTAAGGCCCATGTTCAAGCCAGACAAAGGCATATTACACAGCATCTTCTTAGCTAAATAATAACCAGTCTTCTTTCCTGATAGTACATATGCTGTAGATAGATCATGCAGAAACATCTGTAATACATTTTCCAAGCATTAGCATTTAAGTTGTATTGGTTGTTGCAAAAAAAAAGATGCTAATGAAGTTAGATAAACTGGACTTAAAGTTTAGTTCTTGAAGACGTTTCGCTAGTCATCTGACTGGCTTTCTCCATTCAGAATGACTTGTACAAGAATCTGTTGGCAATTTAGTACCTGGAAAGTCCCAATAGCATATCACAGCCAGGTGTGCAAGGCGTGATGCATTGTGGCTAAGAGGAGTTATAGGAAATGCCCAGGGTAAGGTTTTCAAAATAGCATTGTTGGTTGGTTCGACACCAGCTGTCGGCAATGTACAATGCTGTTTTCACACCTTTCCTGGCATTCCTATAACACCTCTTAGCCAACATGCAATCACACCTTGCATTCAGAAGGACCTAACACTTGGCTGTGATATGCTAATTGGGATTTTCCAGCATACATAATTGCCACGATTCTTGTACAAGCCATTCTGAATTGAGAAAGCCAGTCGGATGGACTAGCAAACGTCTTCAAGAACTAAAATTAAGTCCAGTTGATCTAACTGATACAACAGATATATTGCAGAAGACTTGTTTTTGATATAGTATGTGTAGAAAATACTCACTAAAAAAAAATCAAACGACCTATTACAAGGTAAAAATTTTTTTGTTAAGACCAAAAATGCAAATAAGTTTTATCAAAAATGCTTGTGAAGGTCTCATTCATCCAGCTCATGATATCTGTTGTATTCAGTTGGATCAACTGGACTTAAAGTTTAGTTCTTGAAGATGTTTTGCTAGTCATTTGACTGGCTTTCTGTATTCAGAATGGCTTGTACAAGAATCTGTTGGCAATACATACCCTGGAAAGTCCAAATAGGCATATAACAGCCAGGTTTACAGAAAACCAAACCCACACAGACCAGTATTTGAGTTGAATTCACAATCCATTGATCACAAGCTGGGTGTATCAGAACCCTGCAACAGAGCAGAGAACACCCCACTAGCCAGAGGCAAGGCTAAAGAAATTAAACATCTAAGAGGAGCCATTAAAACTTGTGAGTACAGACTGGGCCTTTGTCAAAGGGGTAGAAGGAAAGAAAAAGAACACAAACAACAAATGAGGGAAGCAAGACAGGAAATAGAACATGGTCATCCATATTGAGCAGGGGTCTCCGAGAAATTAAGAAGAATTTTCAAAAAACCCTGTATGCTTGTCTGATAAAACCAAACAACACACTGAGACAGCAATTGGTAAATCCGAAAGACCCAGTATTGAAAAAAAAAACAACAAAACAAAAAGTGACGGTATGGGGGAGACAAAACAGCAACTGCACCAATGTATGGCCCTGCACTGAAGAGCCATTCTTCAGGTCAGATCTCCGCATACCGAATCTTAAGGATAAAGGACAAACCTTTGAAGATTGTAATGTCAACATCTTGGCAAAGGAACAGGACGTTCAAGAGAGGTGTTAAGGAGGCCCTTTATGTGAAAATAAAGAAACCAAGCTGAATAGAGGTGCGGGGTTTGACATCAACTGTCTGCCAGTGTACAATGCTGTTTTGACAACCTTACCCTGGGCCGTTTGATAACACCTCTTAGCCACAAGCATCACACCTTGCATTCAGAAGGTCCCTAACTGCATATGCTAATTGGGACTTTCAGGGTACTTAATGCCAACAGATACTTTACAAGTCATTCTGAATTGAGAAAGCCAGTCAGATGACTAGTGAAACATCTTCAGAAACTAAACTTTAACTACAGTTGATCTAAATGAATACTAAGATGTATACAAAAATCCATTGTTGAGCATGTCTATAGTGTACTGGAGCGATCTAAACCAACAAGGAGGCCACCTGCCAAACCAGAATCCTTAAAGGGGGTCCTCACCTTCCAATGCTCTGTACCCAGCAGTAATAGGAATATTCAATTGAGATATAAAGAAGGGGGCACCATGCAGTTATAGCGAAGGCCAGTTTAATTATTTCTGTTACAACACATCCCTTGAGCTAGGAATTAAGCCCAAGTATTGCGCCTGCTTTACTGATTTTTTTTACATATGTTTGTAAGCAGCAATAAATAAGGGGAAAAGCAAGACAGGAAATAGAACATGGTCATCCCATATGTAGCAGGGGTCTCCGAGAAATTAAGAAGAATTTTCAAAAAACCCTGTATGCTTGTCTGCTATAAACCAAACAACACACTGAGACAGCAATTGGTAAATCCGAAAGACCCAGTATTGAAACACAAAAAAAAATCCAGGCAATTGGTAAATCCGAAAGACCCAGTATTGAAACACAAAAAAAAACGTGGGGGAGACAAAACAGCAACTGCACCAATGTATGGCCCTGCACTGAAGAGCCAATTCTTCAGGTCAGATCTCCGCCATACCTGAATCTTAAGGATAAAGGACAAACCTTTGAAGATTGTAATGTCAACATCTTGGCAAAGGAACAGGACTGGTTCAAGAGAGGTGTTAAGGAGGCCATTTATGTGAAAATAAAGAAACCAAGCCTGAATAGAGGTGGCGGGGTTTGACATCAACTGTCTGCCATGTACAATGCTGTTTTGACACCTTACCCTGGGCCGTTTTGATAACACCTCTTAGCCACAATGCATCCACACCTTGCATTCAGAAGGTCCCTAACTGTCATATGCTAATTGGGACTTTCCAGGGTACTTAATTGCCAACAGATACTTGTACAAGTCATTCTGAATTGAGAAAGCCAGTCAGATGACTAGTGAAACATCTTCAGAAACTAAACTTTAACTACAGTTGATCTAACTGAATACTACAGATGTATATCAAAAATCCATTGTTGAGCATGTCTATAGTGTACTGGCATGATCTAAACCGAACAAAGGAGTGCCACCTGCAAACCAGGAATCCTTAAAGGGGTCCTCACCTTCCAACTGCTCTGTACCCAGCAGTAATAGGAATATTCAATTGAGATATAAAGAAGGGGGCACCATGCAGTATAGCGAAGGCAAGTTTAATTTATTTCTGCTTACAAACATCCCCTTGAGCTAGGAATTAAGCCCAAGTATTGCGCCTGCTTTACTGATTTTTTTTACATATGTTTGTAAGCAGCAATAAATTAAACTGGTGAGTTTCGTTCCAACAACAGTCCAGCAGAACCAATTGAATTTATGAAATTCCGATTCAAACCAAATTAAATTAGATTTTCAAAATATTTTCGATTAGTTAATATTTGGTTTTGGATAAAAATTCTGAGCTTTGAAAATTTTTAAAATCAGTCGGATCCGGGTATTCTGGAACCGTCGTGTCTCGAATCGAAATCGCGTACCTTTAGAAACTGGGACCCATCGCTATTATACATATAGGACTTAATGTATAAATACTTCTTAATGCTTAATTCACATCATTTTATTATTGATTGATTATATGTAAGTCCCACATAAAACAAATAATAAAGGGTCCATCTAAGTAATAGAAAATGTTGTTCAAGATTGGTTTGTGATGCATGCGACAAGGTAAAAAAATGAAATTTGCAGTACAACCTTCATAGGCAAGGGGCTGTCAAACCTGCTGCCCTCAAAATGTTTGCAAACTACAACTCCCAGCATTCCCTAGCAGTAGGTTTGACATCCCTGCTCTAAACCCTGCATTCTTCAGAATCAAAAGGATCAAAAGAATGGGTACACAAATGTAAAATAATAAAACATGACATATTCATATTATCAGGAAAAAAACCTGCCAATCTGTTACTTAAGCGTAGACAGAGTAACGTAATAATATATTCTCCAGTAAAAAAAAAACCTCATTTAAATTCAATTTTTATGAAATGAGGATTATTTTTTATGTTCTCGGAATAGTCATTACAGATGCGAACAGTTTGAGCTGCCCTTACATGATCTCAGAGCAAGTTTCCGTCCAAATGTGTTGCAGACATTCTGGTTAACCAAGTCAAAGTCGTTTTACAATGCAAGACCTTTTACCTGGGAACATGATTGAGCTAGCTATTTCATTTATTAGTATTAAAGGAATAGTTCAGTTAGAAAGTGAACTACCATATTGCTTTAGTGCATTAATTGAAGAATTGGGGGAAAAAGAGCTTTGCCTTACCTCTAGAGATGGACGAACTTCCTAAAGTTTTCAGTAAAAGTTCAAAAGTCTGGTACTTCAAAAACTGACCTGTTAAAGTCAATGGTTCAAATCTTAAAAAAAGTTTGGATAAAATAGCAATGATAACTTACTTTACATGGCTCTGGAACCTGGGAAAGGCTCTGGGGAACGCATACAAATAACCAGAACCTTAAAAAATTTACTTGCGCTATGTTTGAGCTTCTACGTTCGAAATTGGATAATTAGCCCATACTCGAATCGAGGGTTACCAAATTCACCCTGGAACATATCATCGTAAGTAGCCTCGTATATTCAGTATTTATTTCCCTCGTGTATTCGATATTTCTTGGTTCTTTATATGGATTTGGAACTCGATTATTATGCCCTTTACCGTCCACTGTCTGCCTACAATCTAGGTTCTATTATTGAGCCTTAAAGGGAGGGGGGGGTTATTACAAGATAATTTGGTAGTCCTTGATAATTCTATAATCCTCGAATAATCGATAATGATCGAAAGTTTGGAAAGTTCGAAATCCGGAATAGTTCGCAAAGTTTGGGTTAAAACTATTAAAGTTCGATTCAAACTCGTGTTTGAGTTCGAGATCTAGTACATCTCTACTTACAGTACCTCCCGTTCTTCAAATAATCTAACAGGAGCCAGGAGAAAGTTACAGAATTTAACATTTACAAAGTTCTTATTGTTTAAAATGGTGCTAATTTTGCCCCAGCCAATCAGATCTTATGTAACATTTGAAAGCTAACATCTGATTGGTTGGGCCAAAATTAGCACAATTTTAAACGATGACAACTTTTATTGAATAACCCTGTAAGTGCGATCTGCCCCTGGCTCTTTTGACATTTCCCGACTGTTTCCAGTTTTACTTATAGACAAGTAAAGCCAAAAACACTTGGGATCTGTCAGACGAGCCGGCAGTGGATCACACTCGTGGGTAACTTCTGTACCTTTGATCCCGGCTCCTATTAGATTAATTGAAGAATGGGAGATAAGGCAAAGCTCCTTTGCCTCCCATTCTTCCGAGTGATGTAATAAATGAATAGTTCACTTTCTAAGTGAACACTTTCTAAGATCTGAATACCTGAATGTCCCTTTAAAAAGCACTGAATTTGCAATTGGCATTACTAAACAATAAAATGTTTATGGCACATTAGACAGATATGTTTATCATATTTTTTTTTTCTGAATTAACAGACTTTTTGAGATGAAAAACCTGTTAATAGTAGAGATGTAATGTGGGTTCAAATAGAACCCTGTTTTGAATCGAATCTGAGGGTTTCGAAGTTCCGCCAAAACTTTTGGAACTCCCGAATTTCACGGAACCCCGATTTTTCGATTTTTATCGAAAATCGAAAGTAGACAATTATCGAAAGTAGCCGATTGTCGAAAGTAACTTTCCCGAAAATTCTAAAAAGGAACGAAACTCAACCGTTTCGAACAACTCTAGTTAATAGAACAGAAACCTTGTCAAGTTTGAAAAAAATAAATGCCCATTAAGTTAATACCCTACTGGGATGTCTACCCATCTAGGGAAGGCAGAGGTATGTAGGCTGACAAATTGTTGTTTTTATGATTTGTTCTTCAGTGGAAAGTATGACTGGGATGTTGAAAAAAATCTTAATTAGTCATGGGCTGTGCAGATTGTGAAACAAATACTATGAACAACTTTTTCTGAGCCGACTTCCTAATTAAATCCATAATAGCTATATTTAGAGTGGGAAAATGTGCTCCCTTAAACCACATGGGTTGTTCTTCTTCTCATTCTTCTCTGGTCATGCCTTCCTAGCATGATATGCAGCTTCATCTAAAAGGCCAGGTACTGACTGCAGGAAGGTTTGGGTTTTTTGCAATCCTAAAGGATGAGGTGAAGAGTTGAAAAATCAGCTAAACTAAAGTTGTTTTGGAGTTTAATTTTTTTTTAAATATACTTCCTCTGGCTTTACTTTCGCAGATCCTAATGGTGGTCTGATATGGACCTGGTGTACTCTCGAAAATAACCCCATACTTTCAGTAACCATCGAAAGCACGTTCGGAAGTTCCGATAACCGAACGGTCTGCTTGGTTCAGGCGGAATATTTGCATTTCAGAACTGGGTGGTTCATTGTCGGACCCGGGCTCTCTAATTATAATCTATGCAAGGGGGGTCAATCTCCCCTTTAAAAACAAAAATATCTAGTTTTTAATTTTAAAAATGGAATTCCCAATGGCAAAAGAATTTTACTCTAATGTTATAGTCATTCCCTTCTCAATAGGAATCCTACAGTAGGTTGCCTCATCCAATTACATCCTCTGGCTATTTACTTAAGGATGTGAAAACTGAAACTTTTCTATTTCAGATATTATTTGCACAGGATCTAATGGTCTCTGCAGTCATTCCCCCAGATTGGAATGAAAGAAATAGCTCAGGCCTGTCCTGATTACACCAAAGCAAGGAAAGATTAGTGTTGTGAGTCTGTATTACTAATTACTGTACAGTGTACAGACATGGAAATCCCTTGCCTTCTCGGCGTCTCTATACTCCCTCTGCATTGCCCACACTTCGGAAACATTACGTAGGAAGAAGAAAAACTGCTGCTGTTAGCACATTTACAGCTAAGTGTTGGAGTCTGATCAGATGGGAAAGATTTTCTCATTGCCAAGAAAAACCACAATACAATCCTGCGGCTCAAAGAGCACTCTTTCACAGAACAAGGACTGCCAATACAAACCATAACCAGGGAAGAATTGCCATCACAGACCAATCAAGCTAAATTGTTCATAGGCCTACTGCTTGACTACATTTTATAATACTATATGTATGGCCATAACAAAGCAGAAAATAGCCCTGAGCTTGACCTTCAGAGTCTGGGTATTTCTGGTATGGCCATATTTATAAATGTTTACCAAGATAATAGCATAGGTATCCATAGGTTTTATAAGCAGATTTTTGAGAGCAATAATATAAGGGTACAATAGCTGATTAACTGCTATAAACGTAAAGTAAAACTATTGAATCCACTGGGTCCATAAATGTGTGGACATTCTCAGGCAAACAGTAACCAGCACTTTTGGTTCTGGGAGGGGTGGTAAAGGAATTGGGATAACACTTTGGATGCAATGTGTGAAGAAATATAGGGGCTCATTTACAGAGAACCACAAGCCCTCCTCTTAAGGGGATTCGGTATTACGTTTGGATATCTGGTTAAATATAATTTTGATCTACCCAGCAGAGCATCAGCTATTTGCCGATGTTAAAAACTTGCTCTAAAAATAGTGCAAACACAACATTGAATAGTTATTTCCTTAAATTCACACTAAATGCAAGAGAACAAGGTTCAGAGATTAGTAAGTTTACGCACAGTTCTGGAAAAGGGTCTGATTTCAGGTAAACTAAAGGAGATCAGATAATGGCTTAATTATTCCCCCAGAAATAAGGCAAGGTTACTCCTAAAAGGATTTCTAGGTTTTATGGTGATGCCTTTCAGGTCATGCCCCCTAATCATGATCTCTTTGATTAAGGGGCGGGACCAAAATGCATCAGGAGCTGGGGATGCCATCTGTCATGTTTGCACATTTGCACTGAACTTAAATATGGTTTTAAAGAAGATTTAATAAAATATTTAGTTTTTATGAAAATTGATGCTTCCTTCTACTTCCTTCGACTCAAAGAACTTAAACATCCTGAATGGAAAATGATCTTCAAGAACATTCTATTTTATTTGAAATAGCTTCTTGATCTAATGTGAAGTAAGTTTTACTTTGTGTTTAACCATGACTGAAATAATGTTTTAATATTGTTTCGGGGTCCAGAAAATGTATTTCCTAACTGAATATACCAAATGAGCAAGGAAAAAAATGCTTGACATTATTTTTGATATTTAAGTTCTAAGGACCATATCTTCAGTGTGATGCTTAAAGGGTACTTAAAAAAATACTTAACCTCATCTTAATCTATAAAAAAAATACATGTAAGTGGCACTTACTCTGAGGTGTGTGTTGCTGCATGACTCCAATACAGTACTTGATTTGCTTACGCTAAGCAATCTCCCTCCCACTAAAGCTCCTTTATCAGGCACTGGCACACTGTGAGGGCAAGCATGCTCTGTAATCACTATGAGCCAGAATTGGAAAAGGGAATTTCACAGAATGCATTTCACACATACCAACTGTCACCCCTAACTGCACACTGCAGAATAGTTTGACATAATAAGGCACTTGATATGGATGGCCAAACATCCAAAAACCCAGTCGTATTTTTTTTTTGAAAATTTTAAATCACACCAATTAAAGTCAATGGGGACATAGTTTAAAAAGTTCTAATTCAAATAAGATTAAAATAGCAATGGTAACTTACTGTACATGGCTCTGGGACCTGGAAAACACATTTAAATATTCAGTACTTGAAATAAAGTCACTTCTTTCACACATGAAGATTGTAAGCTCTTCGGGGCAGGGATCTCATTCCTAATGTGTCAAGGCATGCTGAACTTATATCAATTTATCCATAATTTTTATATATATATATATATATATATATATATATATGTTCTTAACCGATGTAGGAAATTGTATTTAATTTTTATTTATCTGTATAATTGCTTGCACTTATCCCCTTGTTTGTATACTCTGTATTTTATAATATACAGTGCTGCATACCCAAGTGGAGCTTTATAAATAAAATTATACATACATACACGTGCTACTTTAGAGCTTCCACATTCAACATCCGATAATTTTCCTGAAAAGTCTTCTATATTTTTTCAATATTCGATATTTCTCGAATCTGTTGATGAAGCTCTTAAAAAGGGGTGCTCATTATTATACAAGAGGATGCCCAGCATGGAGTGGTAACATTTCCTTGTTGCATACCTCAACAAAAGGGAGTGTCTTTAAAGGGAAAGTTCAGTGGAAAATATCATTATTTTTAAAATTCTTTGTTTATATTATGTATACCTTCCATTTTGAAAAACCTGTTATACCCCTTGCTATTCCCTGCTGTTGACTTTAGTGAGCTGACAATTCAGTTTCTGTAACTGTCCTTCTTCTTCCCAGAATGCACTACTTGCTTGGAATGTTTCGAACTGTACTGTATACTGATTGGCTGTTGAATGGGTCAAACATGCTCAGATCTCTACTGAGCAACTGAATGAACCCAGGCGCTGGGTCATTGGTAAGACCATAATGGTCACTATTGGGGGTCCTGCAAACAGGAAGTACTGTAGGTATTTAGGAAGAATTTATTTATCCACAGACAAAATACTGAATGGGCAGGTTAAAGTCATTCGGATGGAAAAATACTGCTCTTTTTTCTTAAAAGTAAATACATTTTCCGCTTTTATCTTTATTTTTGCAATTTGCATCATAAATCCTGATTCCAATAGCGGACTGGAAATCAGTCAATACTATATATATTTATAGCAGTAATAGCTAATAACTAAATAGAATCCAGATTTTCCTTATTTTCTACTGGTAAAATTAGAATTGGGAGACAGTTTGTTATAAAGCTTCTTTACGTTTATACAAACCTTCTTCCCCAAAAAATTGCCTCTTCTCCAATGTGAGCAAAATATTGTCTAATAACTGAAAACGTAATTTTTTAATTAATTTTGTTATTAGAAGCAGTGCTGGGTTGTTCACAAGGTTACAAGTTCCTGTAATAAGGTTTAACAAGCTTCAAGGGTCAATGTCTCTGCAGAAGCAGCAGTACTATGGGGTGCATATGGTTTTGCTTATTGTCCCACCAATCAAAACACTAAGAAAGATGATCTCTCTAAAGAAGCAGGGCCCCAAATCCCTAATTGGGGGTTTCTTCCATCAGAAATTCATTTACTTATGCCCCATTTAGTGTACAACAGCTTAGTCCTTAGTGCAAAAGTTTTACATCTATTTACTTTGACAATCTTCTGCCACGTAGATGACATTGGTAAGGTTGGTAACACAATTCTGACTTTTTTTATTGTCCTGACTAAGGTAGCAGCAGCTGAACATGGTTCTCTGCACAGAATAATCACATATTTTACTGAACTAGGGCATATTTAGAAAAAGAAAACTGAAAATATTAAACATGATTGAATTTAAATTTTCAGGTAGCAAAAAAAAAAAAACCCCCATCTGACTAACTTGTGATGGATGGGCTTGTCTAGGTTGATGATGGATAGTCAGCATTTCCATTCTTTGTTAATGGGAAGAGCAGAGTTCAAGATGCTGTGTTCTCTTTCCCAAGTGTGTCTTTGCAGGTTTTAATGCCCTAGATGGTTATAGGATTAGACCAACATCAACATTAAATTTTATAAAGTCTCTTCTGCTATAAAGATTCTTCAATCTGTAATGTAGCAGATATCGATTTGAATAGCGGATATCGATTTGAATAGCGGATATCGATTTGAATAGGGGATATCGATTTGAATAGCGGATATCAATTTGAATAGGGGATATCGATTTGAATAGGGGATATCGATTTGAATAATAGCGGATATCGATTTGAATAGGGGATATCGATTTGAATAGGGGATATCGATTTGAATAGGGGATATCGATTTGCATAGGGGATATCGATTTGAAGAATAGGGGATATCGATTTGAAGAATGGGGGATATCGATTTGAAGAATAGGGGATATCGATTTGAAGAATAGGGGATATCGATTTGAAGAATAGGGGATATCGATTTGAGAATAGGGGATATCGATTTGAAGAATAGGGAGATCGATTTGAAGAATAGGGGATATCGATTTGAGAATAGGGGATATCGATTTGAAGAATAGAGGGATATCGATTTGAAGAATAGGGGATATACGATTTGAAGAGAGGGCTATCGATTTGAAGAATAGGGGATATCGATTTGAAGAGCGGAAAGTGGTTCTAATATGTGCATCATATCATAGCAGGGAAAACCCAACAGTGAAATGAGATAAATCATTCTAAATTTAATCAAAGGCCATTTTCAAACAAGAGACTAGAAAATATATTTTCTAGTCAATATAGACATTTCTTACAAACAAGATCGATCAATGCATAATGACCCATACAATGTCATACCTGTGATTTAAAAATAAAAAGAACACTGAGGAAATAATAAAGTTGTTTAGATTGTACTAACAACACATCACAGTCTATTACAGATGGAATCATGGTGTACTAGTTAGTATCTGTTTAATGTGCCAACAAACCCTTCTAACAAAAGGCTGTGTGCTAAATAACCATTGGCCACTGGTGAATGAGTTCACACAGTCCAAACCGAGAAAGTTTAGGTTGTATATTTGAAAATGGAAATTGTATATAAACTGGGGCTCTGGGGATGAATGTCTAGCCTTGAGAGATTTTTTTTAGGACATGGGAAATTTCACCTCCTATTGACTTTGCTGGTAAAATAGCGATTTAGTAAATATACACTGAACGCAAAAAGCCGACGCAAAACAGATGTCAAAAGGACCCCGAGTTGTTTTGGTAATCTATACTGGAAAAGATTTTGGCCATCAAAATCAGGTTTTGACATTGAAATTGTGTAATCTTGTAAACCTGCTCACACTTGGTGGGATTGTGTATCCTTATTACTGACAGGGTCAAACTGTCAGTTGAAATTTATATGCAGATGCAAAGGGGAGTTCAAGGTAATAAACGTGAAAAGGCAGAATAAGACGGTCCATCCTGTGTCCTTGTACCAGTTTATTAGTACAGATTATTATTATCATTGTGGATTTTATATAGTGCCAACATCTTCCATAGCACTTTACAATTACATGTATACATTCACATCAGGCCCTAAGCACATTTATTTGACATATACAACCTATCATTATGTGTTATTGATTGTGGGGGAAGCTGGAGTGCCTGGAGGAAACCCAAGCAAGCACGGGGAGAACATACAAACTCCTTGCAAATGTGTCCAAGGAGGGAATCGAACTCAGGACAGTTCTGCAAGGCATCAGTACTAACCACTGAGCCACCGTGCTTCTCTTTACCCTTAAATCAGGCTCACAGAGCAGTGCAAGAGAGGATGGATGCACTAATTGGCTGACTAGGAAAAGTAGGCTGGAACACATCAACCAATAACTGGTGAAAGAATAGAGCACGTTCGGTCTAATTGACTTAGAATCAAATTGAAAGAATTCAGAAATATAAGGTAATAACCAGAGTGATGCAAAATTGGTATTGGTTCGGTAGATGTTTTTTGATGGTTGCGCAATGCTCTTTTGCACACCATTGTGCCAGGCTAACCCTCGACACATTGCTGCAAAGGGGGTAATGTAGCTTTAAGACTATAATAGCTGATAATGCCTCTCATTAACCCCTAACTGTAAGTGCAAAGATGGAAATGAGTTTGTTAGTGTGTCTGTCTGTGTGAGAAAACATGCCTGTCTGTTTATGCAAGTTCCTGTGTATGAAAAGAGAATGTGTAAGTTGGTGTCTGTCTGTAAAAGACTGTGTAATTACTTACACAGGTATCAGGGCACTTTGTATTCACTTACACAGGTATCAGGGCACTTTGTACTCTATGCGCAGCGTATATGCGCATGCGCATAGTGTACAAGGTGCCTCAGGACCACTGATCAGAAGATCAGTGGAGGAGCGTGGACTGGGTAAGTTCCGTATATTCTCTTCTGGCTCCTGCAGGATTTATTGAAGAATGAGACATAGCTCCATGAACTCCTGTTCTTCAATAAAACTGAAACCCCTAAAGTCAATTTCTCCATTGTAGATACCCTTTAATATAGGGACTACTTTTATTTTTTTCACACATACTGCATTGGTGCCTGGTTCTTTTTCTTTGTATGAATTTGAAAGTCTGTGTGTAATATAGGAACATTTTTGTGAAAGCGTGTGTGTAAGAGAGAGAGAGTGCGTAAGGAGTGTGAGAGAGAAAGAGACTAGGGAGATTCAATAAAAGTTCTTATCATTTAAAATGGGTATCGTTTAAAATTAGCACCATTTTAAACGATACCCTATGTTTTTGAATTTGAGAGTATGTTTATTAGAGAGAACAGAGAAGAGAAATTGGTGTCCAACCTGAAATGGCAGACAAACACAGATAGATCTTGCCTAGGGCGCCGAAATGACCAAAACCAGCCCTGTGTACAGCTAATTACTTATCCTGATACACCACTTGAGAACACATTAAAAAATAATCAAGATAAAGATAATTAACTTTTATACTCTCATACTGAATAAACATTACACCAACACGGCACTTAAATCACTTTTATAAACTGCCATTAGTCAAATACTGGAAAATGTGATGTAGACTACGTACAGGGTTTAGCATTAAGTACTGAGGTGAAAAGCAACAGCTGGATATCACCAGAATGTGATTACTTTCTATATTCCCACTATTTCCCACTGTCAATATGCAGAGTACAATTAAAACCAAAGACTATTGTTACATGCTGTTTGAACAGGTGCACAAATTACACAAACTTATCTCAATGCACATACAGCTATGTGTGTTCAGTTTTTATTTTAGGACCATGTAGACTTTAACTTTTCCAGTTGTCTTCACTCTCATTAGATTTATAGATACCTGAGCCATTGTGACCAACATTGGGAATGAGAGAGAGATTTTTTTGCCCGTCATCGTAAAAAGAGCTAGAAAAAAATCCTTCCAGTGCCAACAGTTCAGCTCTTGTACTGGACTATATTACAAAAGCTGTAACAAGTATTTATCAGTGTTTGGACTCGTTTCATACTGATTTTAACATGCTGATGCACAGATGGATATGTCTTGCTATAGCCTTGTTATATATGCATAATGTGACGTTTTGTGGTAGCTGTGGGTATCACACAAGGCACCAGCATAAACAATGTAATATAGTGGAAGCGGCAACTTTTGTGGGGCTTTTGCACCTTTGGTACTTTCTGGAGATCAATGTGTTCTAGGTTACCACAGACTTTGCTCTTTGCTAGGCTCCTATTCCCTCTTTGTTCTCAACCAGAACACTATGCATTTTACCTGGACAGTAAGGCTTTGTTGAGCCATCATCAGTGTAACACTTTAAAGTAAGTAACAGGACGTTTGAGCCATATTGCCATTAAATGCATTACTGTGGCCCACCTGCACTACATGTATTGAGTACTTGAAATGCTTTTAAACGTGTAGTTCAGGTACAGTAGTACATATAATATACAGTATAACAGTGTTACACTTAATAGAAACTTTGGGAAAATGCAATGACTGTATTTTAACCAAAGACTCCAAACATAATCACTCAATAAAAAACGCAGAGAAGACTTTCTCAAAGTTGGATTTAAGGTATTCACAAAGAAAATCACAAGACAGGAGAAGTTTAATCCCTGTTTAAATTCCCATAGTATGAAATCTATTTTGGCTTAGGAAGTTTATTTGCTAATTTGTTTACTTTTAATTAAAACAAACCTTATTTCATGTTGTTGTTTTTTGAATATTTTCTGTTCTTGTTTCTAAGGGCGTAATTAATGTTCTTAAAGTTTTTGTAAATCAAGAAACAAAAAGAATACATATATATCTGTATTTTTATTAATAGTGTACCACTTGGATATGCAGTGTTGTACATGTTTAAAGGGAACACAGAAAAGGGAATTAAATCATTAAAAGCATTTAAAAATTGCCACCACTGAAAACCAACTTATTCCATGGCTGATACTTTTGTTTCAATGTTCATATCTTACCACATTATGTTTAAATGCTTCTTAATCTTAACTATGTGTAAGTAGCCCTTACTCTGAGGTGTGTGTTTGTGTGTGTGTTGCTGCATGCTTTTTTGATTCAGTAGTCAATTTGCTCAGGTTTAGTATTCCCCTTCTTCTTAACCAACAAATCTGGGGGGTCGGCAGGAACTGGCTGGGGCCAGTATAGAGGTGGGTGGAATTGGGACAGGGAAGGTTGAGGGGGGGTTAGTTTTGTTAGGGTTACTAGGGGAAGTGGGGGACGGAAGGGTAGGATGGCTTCTTCCCAGATTACCCATCCCAACAGATTTGCCTTAGGTAATGAAGTGGAGGAGGACACCTCGGAATTAGCATGTATGGAGGGGGCTAGTCCCTTGAGCACCCAGGGGACTGCCATCTCTGATACAAGGGAGGAGGAACTAAGGATCAGGAATGCTGGGCAGGTGGTAGTGGTAGGTGACCCCATTATAAGGAAGGTGAATAGGGTAATCTGCCGCCGAGACCCTACATGCCAAACTGTGTGTTGCCTGTCTGGTGCTAGGGTTCGGCATGTGGTGGATCATGTAGACAGATTATTGGGTGGGGCCGGGTGTGACCCGGCAGTCTTGGTTCACATTGGTGCCAATGACAAAGTTAGAGGAGGAGGTGAGATCCTTAAACATGATTTTCGAGAGCTAGGGGCCAAGTTAAAAGCAAGGACCTCCAGGGTAGTGTTTTCAGAAATACTACCGCAGCCACGTGCTAAGCCAGGGAGACAGCGGGAGCTTAGGAGCATTAATGCGTGGCTAAGAGGGTGGTGTAAGGAAGAAGGGTTTGGGTTTATTGAGAACTGGGCAGACTTTACTGTCAGCTACAGGCTCTTTAGTAGGGATGGGTTGCACCTCACTGATGGCGGTGCAGCTGTTTTAGGGGAAAAGATGGCTAGAAGGTTGGAGAAGACTTTAAACTTGGTTTGGGAGGGAGGGTATTAGCAGTCTTACTGGGATAGATAGCCCAGGAGGAAAGCAGGGTGTAGATAGGCCAGTGGCGGGTGGAAAGGGGGGTGGGGCTAGCACAGGGGATAGGGAGGCATGTGTATTAAAGTGTATGAATAAATTACAGGATCATAATATAAAATGTATGTTTGCAAA
This sequence comes from Hymenochirus boettgeri, assembly GCA_019447015.1. Taxonomy (NCBI): domain Eukaryota; kingdom Metazoa; phylum Chordata; class Amphibia; order Anura; family Pipidae; genus Hymenochirus; species Hymenochirus boettgeri. Next base: position 134,994,205 of record CM033476.1, on the reverse strand, counting down.
TGCGAGAAGCCTGGCTGACAAAATGGGTGAATTAGAAATTATGGCATTGAATGAAAAGTATGATGTAATAGGTATAGCAAAAACGTGGTTAAACAGTTCTCACGACTGGGCTGTAAATTTAGAAGTATAAGCCTTGTTTAGGCAGTACAGAGAAAAAAGGAAAGGGGAAGGAGTATGTGTTTATGTTAAATAAGGATTTAAGCCAAATTTAAAAGAAGAGATAACTAGCGATATGGATGTTAGGCAATATGGAGGCAATATGGGTGGAATTAGGCAACAGGAAAGGGGGTAATGTCATTGTTGGTGTCTGCTATAAGCCGCCAAATGCTAGCAGAGAGGAGGTGAGTCAACTTCATATGCAGTTGGCAAGGACTGCAAGTTTTGGGAGTGTGCTCATTATGGGGGACTTTAATTACCCTGACATTGATTGGTGTAGTGGAACTGAATTTGCTGCAGGATAATTTTCTCTCACAGGTGGTTGAGGTTCCTACTAGAAAAGGAGCTCTGTTGGATCTGGTAATATCTAACATCGTAGAGCGCATTATAGATATAAAGGCAACTGGAGGCTTAGGGAATAGTGACCATGAAATAGTGACGTTTGGACTTTGTTATTGAAAGGAAAAGTGCGATGGGTTAACAGACTTTTAATTTCGCGAAGGCAAATTTTCCTAGGTTAAAACAGCTCTTTAGAACGTCAACTGTGATAAGGTATTTATTATCAGGTAAAGGTACTGAACAGAAGTGGACTGTTTATAAGGGGATTTTAAGCCAGTTCACACCTAAATTTATACCCTTGGGAAATAAATGTAAAAAAAATATATCCGCACCCATGTGGCTGAATTCTGATGTAAAGAGGCAAATGGAAAGGAAGAAAAAGACATTTAAAACCTTTAAGTCATAGGGAATGGATAGGGCCTTTAGGGATTATAAAAACTGTAACAAGGAGTGTAAGAAAGAATCAAACTAGCTAAAATTAATAATGAAGTTAGGATAGCTGAACAAAGCATCACTAAGCCTAATTTTTTTTTAAAGTATATTAATAGTAAGAAAATGAGGACTGAGAATGTGGCACCATTAATTAATGGGGATAAGTTAGTTATGGAGGATGGTGATAAAGCAAATGTCTTGAATACTTTTTTCCCCGTCTGTATACACTATAGAAGATCCAAGTACAGATAGAGTATAGTAGCAATAATGGTATAAAGATTTAAGTGCACTTTGGTTAACCGAGAATATGGTACAGAAAGAACTAAATAAGGTTAATATTAATAACTCTCCTGGACCGGATAAAATATATCCTCGGGTACTTAGGGAGCTAAGTTCAGTTTTATCTAAGCCATTGTTTCTTATTTTGCAGATTCCCTCATGTCCAGAGGTGTGCCTCTGGATTAGAAAAAGGCTGATGTTATTCCAATATTCAAAAAGGGTAGTCAGGTAATTACAGGCCTGTAAGTTTAACTTCTGTGGTGGGGAAGATCCTGGAAAGTTTAATAAGGGAACATATTCTAGAGTATGTTTTAAGGACTGACATAAGTAGTAACCAGCATGGATTTAGGAGGAATAGATCTTGTCAAACTAACTTGCTTGGCTTTTATGAGGAAGTGAGTAGAAATTTAGACTCTGACATAGCAGTAGATGTAGTTTACTTGGATTTTGCAAAGGCTTTTGATACAGTCCCCCATAGGCGACTAATGTATAAGCTGAGGTCTGTTGGTCTGGGGAGTCACATTTGTTCATGGATAGAAAATTGGTTAATGAATAGGATGCAGAGAGTAGTTGTAAATGGGGCTTCATCATTATGGACTAAAGTGCTAAGTGGGGTGCCATAGGGTTCTGTGTTGGGGCCACGTCTATTTAATCTATTTATTAATGATTTGGAAGTGGGTATTGTCAGCAAGGTTTCTTTGTTTGCTGACGATACAAAACTTTGTCGACCATTACAAACTTCAGAGGATGTGCAATCGTTGCAGGGGGATCTAGATAGATTGTCACATTGGGCTGCTAAGTGGCTGATGAGATTCAATGTTGATAAATTTACGTAAGATGATGCATTTTGGACTTAAAAATCCTTGTGCTGCTTATACTGTAAATGGCTCTGTGTAAAGTGAATCCCTGTTGGAAAGGGATCTTGGAGTTTTGGTGGATAACAAACTTAAAGGAAGCAAACAGTGCCAGGTGGCAACAGCCAGAGCCAGCATGGTATTGTCTTGTATAAAGAGAGGTATGGATTCAAGGGAGGAAAATGTAATTCTCCCTCTTTACAAAGCATTGGTAAGGCCTCATTTGGAATATGCAGTGCAATTTTAGAATCCTGTGTACAAAAAGGACATCTTTGAAATGGAAAGGGTGCAGAGAAGGGCAACTAAATTAATAAGGGGATTGGGGGAGCTTGAATATGAAGAGAGACTGGAAACGTTACAGTTATGTACATTAGAGAAAAGGCGCTTGCGTGGGGATATGATTACTGTGTATAAATACATTAACGGGCCATACAATAAACTATCTGGGGCATTGTTCAACAGCAGAAGATTTTCTGATAATAATGTACTTGTTGATAGCTGACATGTTAGACAGTTCATATTGCATATCTAAAGAAATAGGGAGCAGATTAACAAATTAATGGTTCAGTGATAGAATTATAGTTTCCAGTAATGGATTTTTTTTTACAAAAAGATGCCCTTTAAATTTGCCTCTACCTTGGTCTTTGGACCTGTGCCCATTATCTGCTGCATTTCAGCATTCTCACATATGGGAATAAAGTGTGTGGTTGCTTTGTCATTATTTGGCATTACCCTTGTAATTCCCACCCAACTCTATGCCAGCAAATAAATGGTTAAGTGCAGGAAGACCTCCTAATATCTTAAGAAAGAAAATAATTATAAGAAAACCCAGGTGAGCGTAAACACTATAGCAGACACTCAATACTAAAAGTGAGCCAATGAGAATAAATAGCAGATTATGGTGTGCAATGGCAGCCAGCTATTCAGTGTGCAAATCCTTAAAAGGCTGCCTGCCACGTGTGCAGGTTTAAAATTCTCTTCTCGTGGAGAAAAACATTCATTTCCAGTTACTAGAAAAAAAATAAAAAAGAAAGCATTCTAGAAAAGGTTAGAGCATTGTACCTTTGTATGTAAAATGAGTCCGACTTTTTATGTTCTATAAAATTACAAGGCAAGCAATACACCTTTCGGCTCCCATTGCAGAAGAACCCATGCAAATAGGTGGGACTCGTTTATCTCGGGAGGATAAACATTGCGGAAGATCTCAGGTCTGTGCTTAATACTGTGCTGGGTCTTGACACTTTTTAAATAACTGTCCTGTGAAGCTGGGAAACTCTTCTGCCTAGATGCTAGTGGGAAACAAATCTTCCCCCCAATGTTTAAATCACCGGCTTTTTTTGCTTGTGAAAATTAAACTGAACTCCCCGTTTATCTCTATGGATGCCATTTTGGACTCAAATGTGGCAATATATGTCATAGATTCTTACTTTGAGTAACAATATTACATTACTCTCCAACCTCTGTTATCCCCTTAACTTCTGGATTTGTTACTAAAGTTACGTTTAATCTGCTCATTCAAATAGGGGCTCTTCATAAAGGGAACGTATCTTTCTTTGTCATTAACTGTCCTTCTCCAATTATTCTTGGTCTTTCTTGGTTGCGGCTGCATAACCCTTCTATAGAATGGCCCACTGGTAAAGTAATAGCCTGGAGTTCTGATTGAGTCACTCATAGTCAATCTCTACCAACTATTTAATGCTTCACTCGTCTTGTGGAAGAAGAAGAGTGCCAAGCTGGAAAAATGTTTTGAAATAACAAACGTTACATTCTTATGTTACGTAATGTCCACCCATGGATTTGAGATGGATTCTTCCAAAGTTTCTACTAACTTAACTGGCTTCTTCCAACTTGAACAAAAGCCATTCAATGCTTTATTGGTTTCGCCAATTACTACAGCCAATTTGTTAATGGTTTTTCTTCCATCATCCCTCCAATCCTAAACCTCATCTGGCCTTAGGTATTCTCTGATATTGGTGCAGGAGCTGTGCTTTTACAAAGACTAGGAATAAAGCAAAAAATCATCCATGTGCATACTTTTCCAAAAGAATTACTCCATATATCAATATCATACCATATCAATATTGGTAATTGTGAATTATATTTAGCAGTTGTGGAATGGAGACATCTTCTTGTATAGGAAAATTCTCGAACTATATACTACTGATCAACAAGAATTTTAAATTCAGAAAATATTTGATACAAGATTTTCCAGGAACTCTTTACAGTACCTTGCTCATTGGAAACATTTTGGAACAAGAGAAGGTTCTTGGATTAAACACAATGACATTCACGCTCCCCTTTTAATTAAAGCCTTCCTTACGAACCATCCTTTCAAATCTGGATTAATAAGTCCTGTGACCCTGTGGGAAGGGGGTACTTAACAGAGTACCCGACTCAGTGATGATCCATAGGATGGTGCACTGGTGCAATGGTTCCATTGAAGAAACCAGAAGTGCATTCTTCCAAACCAGCCTGAAACTTTTTATATGGTCTTGCTATGAGAGCCCAGAGTGACCCTTACTGGACTACATATGATTCAATACCACACTCATAGAATATATTCAGTGATTTATTCAAATCTGCTATACAAGTTTCAAATTAATAGTCCTCTATACTTATATATATATATAGCAGTACAAGTCACGGAGTCACTCGCGGGTCTTCATAAAACGAAATATTTTACTAAAGCATGTTAAAAACACTCAAACATGATGTTTGAGCGTTTTTAACATGCTTTAATAAAAGTTTTATGAAGACCCGCACACTTGTTTTTTTAAATTCCAAATTTGGACCCTTAAAGTCAATGTGGACAAATAATTTGAAAAGTTTGAATAAAATAAGGTTAAAATATCGATGGTAAATTACTGTGGGACTTGGGAAATTGTCTGGGGAACACATACAAATATCCAGAACTTGAAATAAATTGACTTTCAAGCTTCCACATTCGACATTTAATAATTTTTGAAAATTCGATATTTCTAGAATCTAGGGGAATTTGGGACATGTGGATTTTTCTTTTCCCTTAAAATTCTATAAATTTAGAAAATATGAAATGTGAAAATCTAAAATACTTGAAAGTTTGGAAAGTTAGAAATCCAAAAATATTGAAGAGTCCTGGTTTGTTCAAACTTGTAAAATCCATCTCTATGGATGAGTTCTATATTCCTAAAGCATTCAATTAATACATTCACAGCAAATTCATTGCTCTGTTATTACTTTCTTCCATTTTGTCTGATATTTATATTTGAAGTTAATAGATGTTTCTATTCTGCAATATTGAGGCAACTGAATTACACTTTTTATGGCCAGAAGTTGTTATATTTCATCTACATTACTGTGTACTGCTTTGCTTTACACCATTAATCACTTTGGACTATATAGATGTTAAATATTTCATTTAAATTTGAGAATCACAGACTCAACATAAATCCCTCAGCTACTGCATCCATTAATTTACTGCAAATCCATTGATTCCATCTGAAGAACTAGCACTGGTCCTTTTTTGAAATGATTTCATAAATGATAGGAGTCCCCTTCTACACACAAGGCAGCCAAGTTTTTCCGTTTAAAATACAAGCAAGACGTGATTCTCTGGTGAAGTAGTGGAAAGAATGACATCATGCTTAAGTGTTTTTCCTGTCTTAATTGAGTTCAGATGTCTCAAACTGAAGAAAAAGTGGTCTCTTGAGAAGGAGGGAGAGAAGTCCCCATGGCTACTGTTTGTCTGAACCAATGTTGACTCAGCGGACTTCCCTTCCAATATTTAGACAAACTGCAGAAATCAGAAGCTGGGGAGTTAATGTTCGAGACTGGGGGGGGGAGTTCAGAGGTCTGGATTTTAGTGAATATATAAGGTCATAGTGGAAATAAACGATATTCTAGTTTTATTGTCAAAAGGTGCAAATATAGTATGGTTAACACGTACAACCGTGTAAAGGAGGCCTAATATCTGACCACTCCGTGTACTTGAAACGGATGTCCGTTTCGCCCCTTGAGTGTCAGACTGGCCCATAGGTTGCAGTGGGAGTAAGACCGATATGTCCAGTTTGACACGAGCACAAGTGTGTCATTGCGGTCTGGCCTTGTCCACACTGCTGTATGTGTGTACAAGGCTTTCAAAGATTTTTGGTGCGAAACATTAACTAAGAATGTATTATGATAGACTAAGAGATTAAGATAAAGACATTTCATTCATTGTTCTGTTTTAAATGATATTTTATTAAATGGGTTCTTGGGGCGGAAGTTTGAGTTGCCCTTTCAAACAGTGCTGGAATGTCTGAGGGTTTATGGTCCATTTTATGTTCAATGTTTCAAAGCAAATATTTAGCACGTGGTAGAAGGCTGAGCGAACGCTGACAGTGAAGGCCGACCCTTTGTTACCCACTGTGTTTCCTAGTGAGTGGATTTGGCTTTTTTCTTCATTAGAGAAAATATGCCCAGATGTGCACTGGTACATAATTTGTTAGTGTTTAGATGTGGCTTCTTGTTTACAAACAGAGATCACTCCACTAAATTATACCCTGAGATTGTTATCAGGAAAATGGGCGGAAAGGTGAAATCGAATATTTCTGTTTTGGTTCACTACATACCCCTTACCTCCTAGAAGGACAGCAGAATGAATGCAGAATAACACTTAATAGTAAAAAGAAGGACGGACTGCTACCGACTGCAGATAAAACGTAACTTTTATTTTGCCGAACTCAGCACGTATCACAGATGGAGACAAACACAGTGCCCTGACGCGTTTCGTGACGAACACCTCGTCACTTCATCAGAGGGATACCCTCTGATGAAGTGACGAGGTGTTTGTCACGAAACGCGTCAGGGCACTGTGTTTGTCTCCATCTGTGATACGTGCTGAGTTCGGCAAAATAAAAGTTACGTTTTATCTGCAGTCGGTAGCAGTCCGTCCTTCTTTTTACTATGGTCTTCACAATATTGGATGTATTCCGGAACGCCAGGTTAATGGACTCCCACTACAGTGATTGAAGTAGAGATTCCGACGTTCTGACCAACTGGTAATGTTTTATTAGAATAACACTTAATGCAGAGCACCTTGCCGTTTCTTTGGAATGGAATGTGCCATGGTTGCAGATAGTCGATAATATATTTGTCTGTTTTATTCTATTAGATTTAAAAATATTATGAACCTGTGTCTGTATGGGGTTAGGAGTATGCTTTTGTGTTTAAGAACACAAGCAAACTTGTGCAACTCTTGTTGTATAAGGCAGATAGTGTGGGCAGCACGGTGGCTCAGTAGTGCTCAGTAGTTAGCACTGATGCTTTGCAGCACCGAATCCACCCTTAAACACATTGCATGGATTTTTTTTGTTCTCCCTGTGCTTGCGTCGGTTTCCTCCGGGCACTCGGTTTACCCCACAATCATAAAGACATACTGATAGGTTGTATGTGTCAAATGTATGTTAATAAGCTTTTCAGCCTGGTGTGAATGTATACATGTAATTGTAAAGCGCTATGGAAGATGATGGCACTATATAAATACACAATAATAATAATAATAATAATAATCCATAATAATGTAATGGTGGCCAGGGATGGCCAAAATCCAGACAAAAAAGATCTCTACATAATTGTCAAATTAAATTGATCCCTGTAATTTTTTTCATGCAATCAATGTCATTATCTGTAAACAGCCAATAATATTGATCAGTGTATGGCCACCGTAAGAGTACAATCAGCTTCAGCCTCAGGTGTATTTCATCAACAACCGACAAAGTTGTGCTCTGGTCACATCACATTAAACATCAGAATTTTAGATTTCAAAGTGAATTTCGCTATAGATATAGATATAGATATATAGATATAGATATATATCTGTGTGTGTGTGTGTGTGTGTATACAATGCTTAAAAAAACCACAGAACCCCGTTTCAGTGCAACAATTTCCTTTAACCCTTCAAATAAAAAACATAAAAAACTTGAATACCATATTGCACTTACCTTGAAGGGTGCATCATTCATACACAGTTCGGGACTCTGTCTGTAATAACCCCACATGTCAGTGTTTGGTCGTAAAACCATATCATCATATCCTAGCGACATCCAATAGAATATCTACTTCAAGCTCACACCCATCAGGGAGGTCATGTGCATCTCCCCACAATAATTGTTATGTATGCTACTCTATCCAGAGACTAGAGATGTCCGAACTTCGCAAAATCCGGTCCGCTCGTGGATCCGCGAATTTTCGAAAAAATCCGCGAGCGGACCCATTAAAATGTAAAATATCCTCAAAATTACGAGATTTCTCGTATTTTCAAAAATACGCGAAATCTCATAATTTCGAAATTTTTCGAAAATACGAGTAATCCTCATAATTTTCGAAAATTTTCGAAAATACGTATTTTTGAAAATACGAGAAATCCTCATAATTACGAAAATTCCCGAAAATACGAGAAATCCGCGGTTCGGAAGTACGGAAGGCGGAAAATCCGGAAAAATCCGCCGTTCGCGAACAGGATAAATCCGCGGCGGATCCGGGTTCGGATCCGCGAACCGGCCATCCCTGCCAGAGACCAGACTCATTTATACAGAAGTCCTTCCATTTCATTCCTAAGATCATTAGCTTAACATTAAGTCACTCATCACACAGATAACCCTTTTTACTAAAGGATCCCACAGGTAATTTGAAACTCCAGTCCATGGGTAGAAAATCTTCACACTTTTCGATTTGCTAAGTATCCTTATCATTAAATACCCTGCATTATAAGAGCCCATTACTCAGGGATGCACAGGTTGTCAGCAGCGTTATGCCCTCACTTCCTTACAGATTCCTTATCTTAAGCTGTTCTCTGTCCATTCTGTTATGATCAGATTATAGGGTTGGTTACTGTATGCGGATGATACCCAAATTTACGTCTCTGCTCCGGATCTCCCTACACTCCCAGGTCCCCGACTGCCTTAGTGCCATCTCTGCCTTCATGTCCTCCCGCTTCCTCAAACTAAACATGGACAAGACTGAACTTGTCCTTTTCCCACCCTCACGATCTGTTCCCCTCCCTACTCTTACTATTAATATTAACAACACACCCATATCCCCACCTCATGTCCGCTGCCTGGGAATAACGCTAGATTCCGATCTTTCCTTCAAACCTCATGTCAATTCGCTTTCCAACTCCTGTCGGCTCCAACTCAAAAACATCTCCCGCATTCGACCCTTCCTCTCGAAGGAAGCTACAAAAATCCTAGTCCATGCCCTAATCATATCCCGGCTAGACTACTGCAACACACTGCTGTGTGGTTTACCAAACAACCGCCTGGCACCGCTTCAATCCATCCTTAATTCTGCTGCCTGGCTCAATCATTTCTCTTCTCGCTTATCTAATGCCTCTCATCTCTGCCAGTCCCTCCACTGGTTGCCCATCACACAAAGGTTCCAGTTCAAGCTGCTAACCCTATCCTATAAAGCACTATCCGACATAGCCTCTCCATATATCTCAGAGCTGATCCAGTGATACCGTCCCAGGTGCAACCTCCGCTCTGCAAATGATACCCCCCTCTCATCCACTCTAGTCACCTCTTCCCATGCCTTTACTTGTGCTGCCCCTCTGCTCTGGAACTCCCTTCCTCCATCTGTTCGTCACTCACCATCCCTTAACACCTTCAAACGTAACCTTAAAACCCACCTCTTTAGGCAAGCATATAACCTGGCCTAGACATTACCCCCTTACTACCCAATATGATCCAACCCGCCTCTCACGCTCCACTGCCAATCTATTTACAGCCTACCGATTCCCGTCACCTTATGTCTCACCCCCATATCCTCTAGTCTGTAAGCTCTGTGGGCAGGGTCCTCCATCCTATTGTATCACGGTATTGTATGTATTACCCTGTATGTAATGTATGACTATGTAATTGTAAAGTGCCACGGAAGATGTTGGCGGCGTTGGCGCTATATAAATTAATAATAATAATAGTTACATTGACCACGGATACATTTATTGTATCTACGTATCTATTTTACCATTTCTATATGCGTTTACACTTTACTCCTCCCAATTTACAAAGCACTTCCCCGTTACGGGTAAGAATTACTTAGCACCATGAGAAAACTATAAAAAAGTGTCCACCATTGATCACATCTAAATGTTAATTCTCTTAAAAAGACTTCTGCTGTTAACTACGTTTAGGATACTGTACAGGGTAATCGATTTCAGCTGGAGGCCTTAACCTTTATCTGTAGTAACTGACAAACCAGATCAGACATCACTGGAACATCTGGAACATGACGTTATTTTTTTAACATTGATTTGAATGGAGCACTGTCAGAGTTGGATACACCACCTCAATCTGTATAGATCTCTAGATAAACAGACGCAAACAGATAGAATCGTGTATTTATTTTACATAACATTCCTTTTTTTTATTTTTACTTCATCGCAAAGAGTGTCTTATGAACCAAATAACCCAGAAGCTTTAAATAACCAAAAAGCTTTAAACAGGCATTTGGGAAGGTTACCTTTATTGTTTCATGCTAAGGATGTTCCAAACTGTTAAGTTTTATTCCAAAATTTTGAGAAAAGTAAACAAATAGAAGTAAATGTGAGCCAAAGATCAGATTGTTTTCTGTGTTCGGTATTTAATATTCAAAGATTGATATTGCATGTTTAGTGTTGGATATCCCTTCAAAGTTGGATATCACACGTTCAAAGTTGGATATTGCACATTCAAAGTTGGATATTGCACATTCAAAGTTGGATATCACACGTTCAAAGTTGGATATAGCACGTTCAAAGTTGGATATCACACATTCAAAGTTGGGTATCACACGTTCAAAGTTTCAAAGTTGGATATCGCACGTTCAAAGTTGGATATCGCACGTTCAAAGTTGGATATCGCACGTTCAAAGTTGGATATCGCACGTTCAAAGTTGGGTATCGCACGTTCATAGTTGGGTATCGCACGTTCATAGTTGGGTATCGCACGTTCATAGTTGGGTATCGCACGTTCAAAGTTGGGTATCGCACGTTCAAAGTTGGGTATCGCACGTTCAAAGTTGGATATCGCACGTTCAAAGTTGGGTATCGCACGTTCAAAGTTGGGTATCGTCACGTTCAAATTGGATATCGCACGTTCAAAGTTGGTATCGCACGTTCAAGTTGGGTATCGCACGTTCATAGTTTGGGTTATCGCACGTTCATAGTTGGGTTCGACCGTTCCATAGTTGGTATCGCACGTTCAAAGTTGGTATCGCACGTTCAAAGTTGGGTATCGCACGTTCAAAGTTGGGTATCGCACGTTCAAAGTTGGGTATCCGCACGTTCAAAGTTGGAGTATCGCACGTAAAGTTGGGTATCCCGTTCAAGTTGGGTATCGCACTTTCAATTTGGGTATCGCACGTTCAAAGTTGGGTATCGCACGTCAAAGTTGGGTATCGCACGTTCAAAGTTGGGTATCGCACGTTCAAAGTTGAGTAAACCTCAGTAAAAGTTCTATAGTTTAAAAATGAACCCATTAAAGTCAATGGGAGTCAAATAGTTTTAAAAACTCTGATAAAATACAGTTAAAATAGCAATGGTAACTTGCTGTAAATTACTCTAGGATATCGATTTGAAAATGATCGAATATTCAATAATTGTGAAAAATATGTCCGAGTTCGGAAAACCCAAAAGTTCGTAGTTTGGAAAGTTCTAAAAAATCCTAGGTCGTCTAAACTATTAAAGTTCGGGTCAAACTTGGGTTCAAGTTGCCCATCGCTAGTAAGAAGTATTGCTCCCGTTCTATTTTAGAGAGGGTAGATGGTGGTGCTACTGATCAGAACCATCTTCATTTAAAAAGCTTATGGGGATTGTAAATGTTTAAATGAATGTCTTGTTGATGTTGATAATAAAGAACAGACACATACAAATAACGCATGTTTAAAGACAATTATGTTTGTGCTCCAAGAGGTCAGGATGTCATTCAATTTCACTCCTTTATGACTTCCCAAATTTCAGCATTTAAATGTGAGAAGTTTTCAATTAACTGGCTATGACAAAAAGCTAATGTTATTAGGCAATCTATGGTTTATTTGACAGCCCTGTTTAGGATGACAGATATTTTGGCTTATTCCATTGCAGAGAGAAATGGAAGAGTTTTTAATAGCCATTGCATAACACATATTGTACTTGGTATTCCCCATACTTGTCTCCACAAAGGGAAGCAAACAATGGGGCTGAAGAAAGTCTGGTAAAACCTTAATTTTATTATGTGTTAAGAGCAATAAATGGACTGCAAAGGTCAATGTAGAAGTTTTGTAACATGCTTCATAAAAACCAGGAAAGAATGTTCTTGGTCTCTAGTCAAAGTTGCAGCATAACCAGGAGTGTAACTAAAAATAACTGGGCTTGTAGCAAAACTATAATGTCCCCCTGCTTCATTTACAGCAGTTGCCTAAGGGGGCTGTATCTGTGGGAGGAAGAAGATGGTGCCCCCATAATGAGTATAACACACTGACAATCTACAATTACAAGCAAGAAAGAGGACAGTCATTAGATGGGTTATTTTTCTTAAAATGTGTAATATGTTAAGAGTAGAAAGGCAGTGTTTGAGCCACAACATGAGGTTGCTTTTTAGAATGTTTACTCGTGCAAACGTGATATTAAATCGTGAGCAACACTAATGTGGAGATAGTCACGCTAACCGATTTAAAGGGTATCTCCACCCTAAATAAAAACTTTTAGTGTAATGTAGGCTACCCTTGCCCACACACAACCACTATTATCAGATTACTAAAAAAAAATTCAGAACTTTACTTACAGCCGCTTGCACCTGCGGCATTCTAATTTGGCTCCCTGCTTGCCGGAACAAGTAAATGGGGCAGACTGGCAGTGGCATTTGTGATTGGCTGAGATGCAGGACCATTTGTCACATTACAAGGGCCATGTGGCTAACTAATGAGGCCCAAGTTGTTGCCAGTACAACTCTCAGCCCATGTAGGTTTCAAAAAACCATGCCTTCTTACCCCAGGATTTACCATCTCTATGCACAGAGTTTCTAGCGAAAGATAAACCGGGTTATTCAATAAATTTTGCCCCAACCAATCAGATGTTAGCTTTCAAATGTTAAATAATATCTAATTGGTTGGGGCAATATTAGCACCATTTTTAACGATAAGAACTTTAATTGAATCTCCCTGAAAGTTTTTAAATGTACCCATTTTGTTGTATCTCATGGCACAACATATAAAAACTGTGTTTTTAGAAACAAACAGATCAAAAAGTCACAGGTTCAAATCCCCTGGTTTACTTATGAAATAATACAACATAGTCTACTGCCTGAGTTTATTGCATTTTTTGTTTGTTTGTTTTCAGAAATCCATAAAGTTTCTACATATGTACAAACTTTATATATAACAGCTCTGTTTTTTAATTAACAAACAGCTTGAATTGCTTACAGTCTTCCTAAAGCAATACAAAATAGTGAACTGATTTTACTAAATTTTTTCCTAGCAAAAGATAAAGATTCTACATGTACCTGTTTCTGATGCACATACAGTGGTGGCTAACTACTGGTTGGTTGCAGGTTCAATTCTCCAGGCTTACTTATTTTTTGTTTCCATTATGTTCTTAGCAAAAGATAAAGATTCTACATCTACTGGTATCTCACCTAGTAGCTCTTGTGCAAAAGTGGTACAAAGCTTTATTTTTGGCAAGACACAGTATAGAAAGTTGCAGGTTTGATTCCCCCAGCTAAGATGAATTATGGGAGCTGACTCCTAGCACCCACAGGTTAATTTTATAAATCACCCAGCATCCACAGCAAAGGGGGAGATGAGACACAACATCTTTGTGAATGTGCTCTTTTTATTAGGGCAATGTTGTCTGGAGACTTTAGTTCCTCTTTAAGGTCCCAAGACCCCCTGATGATTGGAGAACAAAAAAATGCAACCTCATTAAATATGACTCAGCCTTATTGTTTGTGTTTTCAGCAGATGTCCCTTGCACCCTAACCATTCACAAACTGTCTTTTTGTATATTTTTTGTTACTTTGTTTTTACTGTGGATAGCAGACACAATCACCTGTTGTTATCATTAAAAGCTCTAGGCATCTGTTCTTTTTTAACTAAATAATGCACTTTGGCTCACAACTCTGACTATTGTTACATGAATAATGTTTATCAGAATGCAGCTCTGTGCTGGGTTCAGACAACGGAATAAAGAGCAGATGATTGATTTATTTACAGAAGTATCTGGAAGAATTATCCTTCACGGATCAGCCTCAAAGGAACCTGGCCCCTTTCCTAAGTTTATTCCTTTTCTACTTTCTGCCAAGGATCATTCTAGGCTGACACTCTTCATTGTTTTCTTTAAACTGAAGTGTAAGTTTAGATGTTTTGTGCTTTTTTTTCTTTATTCACATATCAGTTGTGGTTTCATATGTTTCGATTTTACTTGATTGCTCAATGGCTTGTTCTTTTCTCACAATAACCCCATCATTTCTTTTATAATTAACATTTAAAGGTATACATACAAACTTAGACAGGGGCAGTTGGGCAGATTTATTAAAATCCTATTAAAGTCTTTTCTATTTCTTTAATACTGCTCAATTACCTGAGTAAGGAAAAGCTGATAGGTTACAAACTTTACATCCATATTTGTATATTGTTATATACTGCCCAACTTGTTAAAGGACATCTATACTGATTTTATTTTTTTACATGCCTAATACTGGAAACTGTAATTCTTCCCCACTATCACAGTGCCATATTATTGTTGATCTGTCCCCTATTTCTTCAGATATCCAATATGTAGCAGTCATTAGCTGCCCTGTTATTATAAAATATTCTGCTGTGTGCAGTTTTTACTGGAATGATGTCAGTCAGCATGTGTGAATCCCAGTGGTGTCTCATAGTGATTACACAGCATGGTTAACTTAACAGAAATTTAATTCATGTCAGGCAAAAGGAGGAGTTAGTTAAGAGTGTAGGGGGGATACTGAGACTGAACAAAACAATTAAATAAGTATTAATTAGTATTGGATTAAAGGCATGCACACACTTCAGAGTAAGTGCTAATTAAATGTATTGATACATACATTTTGATAAGGCAAAGTAATGTATTCAGTATAATTGTCCTTTAAAGGTTATGTCCACCCTAAAATGAAATTTTTAACATAAGATCCCCCCTGGGCTCCCAGCCCCAACCGCTATATTTTTTTTTTTATGAAAGCCCCCCAACTCTACTACCTCCCCTCTTTCTCCGCCGTGCTCCCGGCCCTCTGCTTGCAAAGAAATGCAAGCAGAGGGGCGGACCGGCAGCCGCGTCTGTGATTGGCTGAGCGGAGCCAATCACAGACGCGGCTGGGCAGCTCACTTCGCCGGAGAAGAGGAGAGGTAAGTAAGAGTTTGGGGCTTTCTAAAATAAAAAATATCGGTTGGGGCTGGGAGGACAGAGGACAGGGGGAAATCATTACTGAAGGGGTTTTATGCTAGGGGGAGGGATAGTAGAACGGGAGGGAGAGGGAGGGAGAGGGAGGGAGGGGGAGGGAGGGGGGAGAAGGGCTGCAGTACGCATGGCAAAAATCTACCTGAGGCCAGCTAGCAGGCAGTGTCCTATATGGACTCTGCTAGCCTCCTGGTGGGCAGTTTTTGGGACTTTGGGGGGGGGGACTACAGGAGAACCCTATGGAGCTGGAATGTGAGGTAAGGATTAAACTACACTACATGGTGGGGCCAGTAGTTTGGGGGTGGGATTATAGTTTTGGGGGTGGACATGCCCTTTAATAGTTAATACCACTGCTTAAGTTGAGCAGGCATTCAACAATTTTTTAAAGTTGTCCCTGAATATTCCTGCATGGCTTGTGGAGTGGTCATAGCTTGTGGAGATCGGTGTAGGAAACTGAATAACACTGACTGGTGAACTGGAGGGGGTGGGTGCAGGGAGCTAATTTATACTGGCTGATAAACTAGAGGGATGACTTTACACTTAAGTTGGAGGTAGTTTACGCCAGTACGGTGGGTCCTAGACCAGAGTAAAAATTGGCAAAGAGTATATATTTAACCAGGTGGTTGAGAAAAATACTCATAGCCTTTACATGGAGACTAGTTTCCCCATGGAACTCGGCTATATTTCCCTAAGACAATACATTAAATTCTGTTGGTGAGTAATCACCATATTAAACCAAAAAAAATTAAGATTCAGTGATGTGCAAACAAAAGTTAATATCCATATAAATACAAATATATACAAAAAACATATATAACAGGGACCCTAAAGATCCTGAAAGCATGCAAAGGCTGTATGCAAGCATATGAAACACTGAATAACTATCCGTGCGCACAAACCTAATGCCTAAAAGCTGAAAAGTTAAAATTCTCATTGAATAGTAATGTTCCCATCCATACAGTTATCCAGTGTCCAACACAAAGACTAATCAGGGGCCACTCTCTTATTGTAAAAGTGGGTGTATAACGTTCCAATCCACAAAAAGGGTACACAGCACAGTCTTCAGCAAGACCAGGGAGGCTACAATAGGTAAGTGGGAAGCAAACACAGCACAGTCTCACAACTCAATGTCTGCCATTCAGATTATCCCAGCCACAACACTAAAGAGCTCTGAGAGGGGGCCGTCCAATTGGTCCCACAACCGAATGCATAGCACCTCCGAGGCTCGTGAACATGCACAGTCCGAGATCCACAAAGAGGAAGGGTACCTTATTTGAGCGTGACCTCCAGTACATATAAAAGGTATTGACAATACACACATGGTGGAAAACTGGAGTCCCATAAACCCTTCTGACCAAAGACTTAACACTGTCTGGTGAACTGGAGTTCTGACTTAACATTGGCTTCTGAACTGGAGGGCTGACTTAACACTGGATGCAGAACTAAAGGGCCAACTTAAAACTGGCTGCTGAAATAAAGGGCCGACAATACTGAATAGTGAACTAAAGGGCTGACTTAACAATGGCCTCTGAACTGGAGGGCTGACCTAACAGTGGCTGCTAAACTGGAGGGCTGACCTAATACTGGCTGCTGAACTGGAGGGTAAAGCTAACACTGACTGCTTAACTGATGGGCTGACCTAACACTGGCTTACAAGTTCAGCGGTTATTATTATTAAGTCAGCCCTCCAGTTCAGAAGCCATTGTTGTCTTAACCCCTAAAAAAAAGTAGGAAAATATAAGTGCCCCTACAGACTGGTAAATATAAGATGCCCCCCCACAGACTGTTAAATTTAAGATGCCCCTACAGACTGGTAAATATAAGATGCCACACACACTCCTGCAGTCACGTATAATTATGCTGCCTTTATAGTGGATGTACAATAATATTGAATATATATCAATAGTTACATAGAAAAGTGTGAGACTTAACATACAGTATATTCCATCTATTCAAGGAGAGCACCTACGAAAGATGCCTAAAGAACACCACTGACAACATTGGTCAAATTAAAAAATGTTCTATTCACAGCGATTAGATATAATCTTTCTATTTGACAATTCCCCAAGCAAGTTCAAACAATGAGGTCAAGACAACTGTCTTTTAGTTTCACAAGTAACCTTTTTACTGTACAGTATGTGAAATTTAATAAAAACGCACTGAAACTTTAGGTTATAGCTAACTTCATCATAGAAGGAAATAAACTTGTTTGACATGATGTGTAATGTACACCATGGTGATTACTTACCTGTAATGTTGTGATCAGAAATGCGTCCCAATATCCATCTAAAATGATTCTAGGTATGTTTGAGATGTAAAACTGGTAGGTGTATAGTCTGTTAAAGGCACAATATATTATTTATCTGCTTATTTAGCTGTGCAAGACAGGAAAACAATGAGTCTTAAAATATTAAATACATTGGCCTGGCAATCAGAAAATGACCACTAAATATTGTGTTAATAGCATGTGAACAGTCTCATTAGAATTTCCTCCTGGGCCAGCAAGTCCTATATATAAACCTCATTTACTGGTTCCTCATTGGTGTAAAACAGAAGAAAAGGCTTTAAACCTTCTATATTGAACATCCACCAACTTGCCAGATTCCAATGGCCCCATCCCAACCAGATTCATTTTTTTAAATATTATATCTTGAAAACCGTAATATGCCTTTATCTGCAATTACCTTTTCATTTTTAGTTTTCTGCCTCATTACTTTTTATGCATGACCTAATGAGTTTCCCAAACACTCCAATTGACTTTAATTTCCTAGAAGCAAATTTCATCGTACCCATCTCAGGACAAACCTTCTTTTGTAAATCACAGAGGTTTTGCCTTTCTCTGACTTCCTTTGTTTGCTTACATTTATAGTAGAGGTGCTTAATTTGATAACATTGCTGTTCATGAATACGTTCTAAGAGAGGGCCTAAGGGCATGCTTTCTAATTTAAACAAAGTGTACCTCTTTAACTGCTCAGACTCAGAAATGGAACATACCTCTCTTGTAGTAAAGAAAAGAACTGTTAAAAATTTAATAAGCATGACTGAAAAACTGGGGCATGCTGTAGGCAGTTTTATTATATGGTATTACCGTAATATGTATCCAAATTTGAGTATTGAATATGAGCTACTTCAAATATGTGAGCTGTCCTAGATCAAAAAGATTATCCAAATTGCACATGTTCCATCCAGCACACTATAATTACGCATTAAGAGGAAACTATGACCACTTTATACAAATACATTAATGTGCCGTGTAATAAACTTGAATTGTTCACCAATAGAATATATCAGAGGACACGTGGACATCCTTTAAGATTGGAAACAAAGAAGTTTCATTTTCAGATTAGGAAAGGTTTCTTTACAGTGATAAGGGTGAAACTGTGGAACTGTCTTCCAAACAGCAATAAATCCACTCAAGTACACCACATGTGGCAAGGCCTATGTTTGATAGGTGCAATCCTCTCTACCCCCTACCCAAGGGGTCACAATCTTTCAAAAGGCAAAATGGAGAGAAAAACACTATACAAAGTGTCAAATTCTTTATTATCAGAGCATACAACGTTTCAGGGGCTCAGAGTTCCCCTTCCTCAGCCCCCCAAACATTGTATGCTTTAATAATAAAGAATTGGACACTTTTAAAGTGTGCTTCTCTCCATTTTGTATGTATAGTTTCAAGAGTGGGCAGAAGGGGATTGCCTTCCTGGATCATCAGTTTTCAAGGGTCAGCTAATATATCTATAATATATATATATATATCTATATATATATATATATCTATATATATATATATAATATATATATATATATATATAATATATATATAAATGGAATGGTTATTTGACCATACATACCAATCTGTACTAAGAAGCTTATTTTCCATATCTTATTGTGCATGCTCACCAGTGATGCTGAGTCCACAAGGCAGATAATAAATTCTTCTAAGGGTGACAGATGGAACCGCTAATATATGTATTGCATATGATGTATTGCAAGTGTGCCACCATAGAAAGTGTGTGTGCCGGTCCCCCAAGCAATTCCATTAATGTTAACCTGCATTTCATAGTTTCATAGAGGAATTGTAGAAAATCCGTTTGATTAAAAAGTCTAGACCAGTTAAAGGATAACTGTATTACCTCAATAAATTTTTTTTTTGAAACTGCTTTAAAAAGAGTAAAGGTATGCAGCCCTCCCTATACATTTTCCCCCCTGATTTTGAGCCTCTCTCTGCCTCCAATTAGCCCTGTTGTGAAGGGGGCGTAATGATTCTGTCTGCCTCTAACTGTCACTCAGAGCTAGCAAGAAAACACTCCTCCACCCACCCTTGATTAGCTTGATTATGTAGGCTGTATTCTAGCAACAGGGCATTTCAAGTTTGTTTGACTGGCAGAGGAGGAGGAGAGAGGTTGTAACAGACATTTCCACCAGCCAATGACAAGTGATATGTTAACGATGGCCCCGGGCCATCTAGGAGGCGGGCTGTTAGCACTCATCTTTGCTGTGTGATATCTAAGGGAGTGCAGCACGGTTGTAAATGAGAGTAAGTGATTTCAGCTGCTGGAAGTGTGGACATGTAATGGGGGAGATGTTGTTTTTTTGGGTATTGTTGTCCTTTAAGTCTCTATTGGTCTAGACCTACATTTCAACTTTATAGACCTTTAACCTGTGCTCTTCTTATTCCCTGCCCCCTTTACTTTGTAACCCTTCCCTTTCATTTTATTATGATTATTATTCACTGTTTATTTAAATGTTAATAATATACAGTACATCTTTACCTTTTACCATTACTAGCTGTTCATTTATTTTTACAATGATAATAAAAAATGGACCTGTTTTTCTAAATAAGAGCAAACAGACTTTTGCTGAATTGCCAGTGAATTTTTCAGAAAAGAATGTCAAATAACAAGTCCACTTTCCTTTACCATATAATAATATATTAAGGAGGCATTTGTAGCTGTATTTCAAGTATTCCTTTCTCTATATGTACAGTATAAAATATATTAATAATATATTACTTCAGATTATATCATTATATTATCAGTTTTCACCCTTTTTTTCTTTTTGAACCTTGACCTCTAGCTTCTCTGAGAAATGTCATTCTCTGCTGGTTATGGGCTCCTTATGATGACCTCCATGTAAACCCCTTTACATCAAACAAAATGCATTCCCCATCCCAGCAGTGTGGTTCTACTTTGCGGTCTCCATTTCACCCTTAGGCCCTCGAGAACCATGACATTGTATGTATTGTCTACATCTGCAATAACATTCTAACTGGAAACATGGTTTTAAAATAAAGTATTAAATAAGAGTGTGCTTTAAGTACCTTCAGTTTTGAGTTCCTTTCTAAAGCATTGGGAGCTATAACTGTGTCCTACTTGACTTTACCGCTTGCTGATATGGTTAAAGTTAAAATGAGGGTTTAATCTTAATTACATTACAAATTGGAAGCACTGGTACAGAAATGGACAAGTCAAGATTAAGATCAAAAATGTTCAATGTTGTTTGTAGGTTCTCATTCATCTAGATCATGAAATATTTGTGGTATCCACAATTCAATATTTTTCTAGTCATCCAACTGACTTTATCAATTCAGACTCCTAAAAGGATCTGTTGTCAATTAATACCCTGGAATGTGTCCCAATCAGCATATAACTGCAAGATGTTGGGGACTTCCTGAATGCAAGGTGTTGATTGCATTGTAGATGAGGTGTTATCAAAACTGCCCAGGGCATCAAAACAACATTCTGCAAGGTGTTGAACACCCCACCCCACCCCCCACCCACTCATATTCAGACTTGGTTTCTTTATTTAGACAAAAAAAAGTACACTAATATCATAAATGAAGAGGAGAAGCAAGACAGAAGGAAGAACATGGTCCTCCAATACCTAGTGGGAGTGTCAGAGAAATTAAGAAGAATTGTCAAGAGGCCCCATATTCCTGTCTACTTTAAACCCAGCAACACCATTTTTTTTAAAACCAGGCACAACAGTTGTGTCCCAATACTGAAAAACAAGAAGAGTAACATATGCAGTGCATCGATTCATATTTTGGGGAGACAAAACAACAGCTGCAGCAACTTATGGCACAGCACAGAAAAGCCTTTCCATCTGGTCAGACAATGTAGTGTAATCGTAGGGAAAAGGACGTTTGAAGACTGTAATGCCAACATCTTGGCCAAAGAACAGATTGGTTCAAAAGAGGTTTCAAGGAAGCCAATTATGTAAAAATATAGAAACCATGCGGATTTGTTCCCATACCATGGGTTGTTTTTATAACACCTTTTAGCTACAATGCTATCAACAAGCACGTGTAGTGAACTGTAGTGAAACCATGCTGATTTGAGCCCATACCATGGGTTGTTTTGGTAACACCTTTTAGCTACACGGCTATTAACAAGCAGGTGTAGAGAACTGTCTTTAGGAACTAAACTTCAAGTCCAGTTGACCTAACTGAGTTCTATTGTTACTGACTTTGTTACTGATTGTAAAACCATGTACAGTATCTGCATGGCCCTCTGGCCTTTACAATACTTCTTGGAACATGTTGAACTGTAAATCTAACAAGAACATCTCTTTCCTTCCTTTAATCTCCCCTTGATTTCCCTTTTGGCTTCACTTTCATGCTATTAAGAAAACTATTGTAAGTGCAATAAAAAAAAGAGTATCACATACTATACTTACTCTCATCTTCTTGTATGCTACAAGTGCACTAATATGGCTACAATCAATTTCACTTTCATGCTCCCAGAATTCTTGATTTCTTGCCCAGAATGAATTTAAAGTTGCTCCTGCATTCCTTCTTTACCAGAATTCCTTTCCATTTCACTCCCATCATTTTTCTTTTATAATTTTAGTTTTATAATTTTTCAAAATAGAAGTTTTTAAATATATAAATACAAAAAGAAAGAAAAAAAACATCTCCTTTAAATTTTGAAGAAGAGATAAACCATGGGGTTGGTAAACCTATATTATATTGGGTCTCAGGAACTTGATAAATATTTTTCTCATTGTCTGATTTTTGTAAAGTTCCATATCAAAAGTGTTTATATAGCTTGCTTCTACGCCCAGTTCATCATGAATTACCTTGTTCCATTTGGACTTTTTAGCTTAAGTCAAGCTCGAGATTATTTAAAGGGCATCTATACCGAAAAATATGTTATTTTAAACTGACCATAACTGGAAACTATAATTGTTCCCATCCACCACTGTATTATTTTTTTGGTTGAACTGCCCCCTATTTCTTTAGATATCGAATCTAAAACATCTTATATTTCAGCTGTCAATCAAGTTCCTTGCTCTCAAAAACTATACTTACTAATACTATGAGTATTTTTGCTGTAGCTGGAATGGTGACAGAGTTGGAATGCTGTATGCTGTGTATAGGCTTGACAGTTGGTTTGTGGGGAAAAAGTCAGGTCGGATGTAAGTGGGAGTGGTTAAAAGAGGGAGGGGGGATACTGCTCATAAACAAAACGAGTGCTAGATTGAAGGCATACAGCAACACACAGTGCTATTTACATGTATTCAATTATAGATTACGATGAGGCAAAGTTATTTTTTTCAGTAAAGTGTCCCTTTAAGCTGTGTGGTCTGGATTTGAATCTTTAGATGTCCCTGATTTATCGACCACTGGGAATTTCCCTTTCTGTATTTGAGATACAGTCGAGAATGAGATACATATAAAAATAAAAAGGGAAAAAACCCCACAAACAATAAAAATACTTGTGATACCTTTTATAAAACCTTTAAACAGCATACCAATCCGTAGCTAATATTACCAGTTTGGACAAATCATAGAGCGTTACCTTCTATTTTGTTTGGCGTCCCATCAGCGAGGAGTCCTTTAGAACCACGAAGACTCTTTTCATATATACTAGTTGTGGTAAACTATTCTATGGACATCAATGCGTCCCAAGGGGCCCATATCTTTTCAAAGTGGTCTATTCGATCTGTTATTCTGCCCATTAGAATTTACATGGTTCGGGTTTCTATTATGGCTTGTAATAGACCTTCCTCAGAGAGAATAGAAGTTTTCTTCCAATACCTAGTGATTAAGCATCTTGTGGATACTTGTATATGGGTGCATAACCTGGTAGAGGGTTTAGAGGGGCCTTTAAACAGTAGACGTAGTATCCAATGAATATGTTCCATGGGAAAAGAGATTGCAAAAAGTTTTTGTATCAGGTTAGAGACCTGTATCTATAAATTTTTGATTTGGGGACATTCCCACAATATATGAAATAGAGATCCCTTTCCACCACACCCCCTTCAACACCTGTCCTAGGCGTGTAGTAGTACCACTCCATCATTATTTTGTATACATTTTCTTTGTTTGTTATACATATGGGGGATTTGGAGGCTTGTTCCCATATACTGTTCCAGTCTTCTAGAGTTATTTTCCTATTTAGAAATTGTTGCCAATGAGCCATGTATTTGTGGGTTAATTCTTGTTCTGCTGAGGGTGGTGAATTCAGTATAGTGTATATTTGAGATATCAGTTTCCTTTGTAAATGGGCCTTGTCTCACTATGTGCTCGACAGGGGTTTTGAAAGGAAAAGAGAGGTATTGAAGTTCGGAATTTATATAATGGCGTAACTGCAAATAGGAGTAAAACAAACGGTTTGGAATTTTTTTGTGAGAAAATAAGGTGTTGAAATTGTGTAATCTATGGGTTATTGGATCTAAGAGATCTTCTATTGTGGCAAGTTTAGCTTTTTCCCATTGCTTCATATGATATGGGTCTAGTCTGGGGGGTAGCACGGGGTTTCCAATTATAGGGATTAGGGAGGTAGTATCTGCGGTTAATTTTTGGTGTTTCCCTAAGCGTCTCCATATCGTTTTAGTTGTAAGCATAGAGGTTAATAAGTTGGGTCCTTTAGTGGTGTATTTATTGTCGCTTAGATCTTGTAGTAATGCTACTGGGTGAATGGGATAAATCCAATCCCTTTCTATCTGGGTCCATTGGGCCCCAGGGCAGGTGACGTCAAACCAATAGACTGTATGGCGGAGTTGGGCTGCTTGATAGTATTTAATCATATTTGGAATGGCTAAACCTCCTCTAGTTCGTCCTGTCGTAATTACTTGTTTAGATAACCTGTGGGCTCGTCTGCCCATATAAAATCCAGAATTTCTTTATGGAGAGCATGGAGAGATTTAGTGGGTGTTTGGATAGGTAAGGTTTCAAATAGGTATAGCAACTTGGGTAATATTGACATCTTAATTGTTATTATTTTACCAAACCAAGATAAGGTGAGGGATTTCCATGAGCTGAGTAATTGTTTTGTTTCTCTCATGAGTGGCGGTTAGTTTGCTGAAAAAAGGGAGGGGATAGATGGGGTGATGTTAATGCCTAAGTATTTGATAGATTTATCTTTCCAGGCGTAGGGGAATGATTGGGTGAGTGTCTGCTTAATTGGTAATGCTACATTAATAGATAGGGCTTCTGTTTTACTTTCATTGATTTTATATCTAGAAAATTCACTGTATATCGCTAACTCTTTATGTAGGTTTGGTAATGAGATTAATGGGTTTGTTAAATAGAGGAGTACATCATCAGCAAATAGTGAAATAGTATTTAGTTTTATTTGTATTCCCATTATGTCCAGGTTTAGTCTTATATGACACACTAAGGGCTCTATAGATAGGGGATACAATAGTGGTGATAATGAGCAACCCTGCCTAGTTCCAATGGATATGGTGAATGGTTGGGATGAGGTCATTGGGAATTTGACCATAGCTGTGATTGCTGTCATGTAGGCTCCTTTTATACCTATATGATATAACGTAGAGGGTAGAAAGGGCCAACTAAGCTTGTCAAAGGCCTTCTTGACATCAAGGCTTAGAAATATTGCCGCTTGTGATCTTTTGTGTAGAACCTCAATTAAATCAATTGTTCTGTGGGTATTGTCTCCTGCTTGCCTGTGACTTATGAAATCAACCTGATCTCCGTGTATTATATTTGGTAAAAGAGGAGCTAGTCTATTTGCAAGGAGTTTCGTGAATATCTTATAGTCACAGTTAAGGAGGGCTATTGGTCTGTAACTAGGACAAAGCGAGGGGTCCTTTGCACTCCCATCATTTTAATACATAAAAAGGATGCGCACAATATTTCTTTAATCTTAATTATAATTTACAGGAGAAACATATTGACACCCCCACTTCAACTGTAATGCTGATTTCCATGAATTTGTGGGACAAGTCAATGTGTATGGCCACCTTTAGCTTTTGGTTTACTCATCTTGAAACCAGAATTTTCCGCAATTCAGATTTATACACCTATTTTAAAATTACTATGGTAATTAGAGATTAATTAATGTCTTGAGTTTCTGCTGAACCAAAAATTCACTTTGAACTCAACTGAAGCAGATTTTTTTGAATTTTCCATATCCAATTTCAGCACTGAATTTTGACATTTAACACTGATTTTCAAATTTTTTACACTGAATTTTAACACCGAATTTTGACCATATTCCACAACATTCCACCCTCCAAATTTCTAATGTTCCAGGCTGATCTGCAAGTTTTCAAAACCAATTTATCCAGGTTGAGTTTGAAATCAGAAATCACCATAATTAATGAAATTGTTTTCCTGTAATGCTGTTATTTAACCTTTTATTTAAAATGTCAAGACTTTCGCTACAGTGATTGTGTGTCAATAAAATCAAGTTCTCTGGGGTTTATAAACTGGGAATTTTGTAGTTTATTTAAGAAAGGTTACATGTCAGCAGTGAATGACATGCAGACAATCAGTTTATTATTCCTCCGTTACGTATTGCTGCGTAATGAATCTAAACAATCCCTGGTTTATATGAACTGATGTACTGATTTATTACTGTGGGATAAAATGAAGGGGACTACAGTAATTGGGACAATTCTTTGTTAACACTAAATGTTTGTGTTTGCAGTTAGAAAGATTTGACTTCTTTGAAATAATTAGCAACAATTAACCCTCTGAATTCACAAGAACAACATACAAATTGGAACTCTGATTAATTAGCAAATCCTGAAATTCTAAATAAAAGTTTACAGCTGTTGCTAATCCATTTATTATACAAGGATATAAATAAGCCATGAATTATTTCGCAAGTGAGGGTCTAAAAGAAACTATGGGCAATTTTAGTTTTCTTGGTAATGTTATGTCATTTCTGTAACTAAAAGATTTTGTTTGTTCTGGAAGGTAAAGTTTCTTCAAATCATATTACATGAGAAAGTAGATTTTTTTTTGCTGGCTTTAATTTGCAGGAGGAAGGTTCCTGATTAACTTTTATAGTGATGTTTACAGTTAGAGATGTCCGAACTTCGCAAAATCCAGTCCTCTCGAGGATCCGCGAATTTTCGAAAAAATTTGAAAATTCGAAAATCCGCGAGCGGACCCATTAAAACCAAAGTTCAGCAAAATCCGCATTCGAAAATACGAGGATTCTTCAAAAATACGAGGATTCTTCGAAAATACGAGGATTCTTCGAAATTACTGGGATTTTTCAAAAATACAAGGATTCTTCGGAAATACGGACCCGAAAATGTGGCTTGCTCTGTCTAAAAATGTGGAAAATTCGTGAAATTTCAAATTTACGAGGATTTCTCGTTTTTTTTTTCGTATTTTCGAAAATGCGGTTCGGAAAACGGAAATCCGGAAAACCCGCGATATCCGCCGTTCACGAACTAGGGAAATCTGCCGTGGATCCGGGTTTCGGATCCGCGAACCGGGCCATCACTATTTACAGTATGAAATCTGGTTAATTTAGCTTTGTCACAAATATCACAGCGTTGGTACATATAATCTAATAGAATTATTCCTTTCAAATTAACAGGGTTATTCAATAAAAGTTCTTATTGTTAAAAATGGTGCTAAATTTGCCTCAACCAATCAGATGTTAGCTTTCAAATGTTAAATAAGATCTGATTGGTTGGGGCAACATTAGCACCATTTTAAACGATAAGAACTTTTATTGAATAACCCTAATAGTTTATTATATTAAAGGGTATCTCCACTGGCAAAACATTTTTTGGGAATTCAGTTTTATTGAAGAACAGGAGGTAAAGGAGCTGTGTCTTACCTCCCGTTCTTCAATAAAACCTGCAGGAGCCAGATACGAAGGTAAGGTACTTACCCGATCGCTCGCTTCGCCGCCGCATAGTCTGGCAGGTTCCTGACAGACTCTGTATTCTTTGTGCATTGCACTTGCACGTAGCGTACTAACAGGGTTATTCAATAAAAGTTCTTATCGTTTAAAATGGTGCTAATTTTGCCCCAACCAATCTGATATTAGCTTTCAAATGTTAAATAAGATCTGATTGGTTGGGGCAAAATTAGCACCATTTTAAATGATAAGAACTTTTATTGAATCTCCCTGTATGTACGTCAGGACTTGGCAGAAGACACGGCGGGGGATCGAGCGATCAGGTAAGTTTCTTACCTTTGTTCCAAGCTCCGGCAGGTTTTATTGAAGAACGGGAGGTAAGACACAGCTCCTACATCCCTTTCTTCAATAAAAATGAAATTCCAAATTTTTTACCAGTGGAGATACCCTTTAAATATATAGTTCAGTGTGTTTTAACTTTTTGCAAATAATCCAATGTATCCTTGCTTCCATGATAGTCCAAAAACCGATGGTTAAAATAATATCACATGCTGTTCATCATGTACATTCAGTAACTAAAGCTGTAAAGAAAACAAATTTTTTTGGGGGGTATTTCACTTAATGTTATATAGAACGTTTCAGTCTTTGCCTATGTTTATATTTAAAGGGTAACTGATGTCTTCAAACAAGTGACCTTTATTAAAAAGAATGCATTCATACCTTTAAAATGACATTAGGATCATGCTTCAAGCTGCAGTCTATCCAAAGTTACAGCAGTATAAAGGGTGGTGTTTCCAGCTAGCACTCCACCCCCACTGCACTAAGCATGCCCAGAATTATCCTACTGCTGTACTAGAGCATTGTTTACTACATCATAAATCCTGCCCCATCAAAACTTCTTAATCATTTATAAAGCTACCCACAAGCCTGAAAAGAAAACTAGGTAAAGGAATAGACAAAAAATGGTTGGAGGTCTTTAAATAACTTTTGATGGAATGTGGGGCTTCTTAAAAAGCACAGTGACTGTAAATGAATTTATTTTTTA
Organism: Hymenochirus boettgeri; assembly: GCA_019447015.1. Classification (NCBI taxonomy): domain Eukaryota; kingdom Metazoa; phylum Chordata; class Amphibia; order Anura; family Pipidae; genus Hymenochirus; species Hymenochirus boettgeri. The sequence continues at coordinate 134,965,639 of CM033476.1, read as the reverse complement.
GCAATAAGGGTTAATAAATTAATTTGTGTGTGTGAATATAAATGAACATTTTACACATCTAAATTAAAAAATCTTATATTTAATATCACACATTTCCTTCCATTCTCAGTTACTCTCTGATGCATGAATAATAATTTTGATGCTCTGACCAATTCAAATTCCCACTTATAGTCTTATAGGGAGACACATGGGTGTACAAGTTCTCCATGGGGGCTGGCCATGCACACATGATTTAAAATTAAGTTTTGTATTTCCTCCTTCATTTATAAATGAACTACAAAGACATGTATGTTTCTTGTTTTGTTTATTATAGAAAGGAAGTTGTATTTTTCAGGATCTCTTACCATTTACCTAACATTCCTGGGGATTGACTGTTTGTTCCATAAAAAAAAAAAAATCTTACAAAGTTGAGAGAAAATGGCTGTTAAAGAGTCTGTACTTCCAATAAAAAAGCCAACTACGATACAGGCTTTTTCCCATTTCTTTTCCAAGTTAATATGCAATGATGTTTTGTCTAAGAAACTAACCAAGATCTATATGTAATGACTAGTCATTAAATAAAGATTACAGTAGTCCTAAATAGGACCACACAAAGTGCACTGCATCTGAACCAATATGGAAATATTTTATTCCTCTACAAACCTGTCCCAGGAGGTTCCGTTAGGATCCAAGGGCCGTCTTTGAATCTGAAGTCATAAAGAACCCACGTCAGATGTATGCAGTTGTTAAGCTGTAAAGACACATAACACTCATCACCCACAGGGCTATGGAGTATATAATCACTTCTGCATACCGTACATACTGAATCAATTGGTTTATGAATTGTCTCATTATTCTAAAGCACAAACCAATAGCTTCTGTTCCTGTACTTTATCTGGTGTACAGTAAATTGCCATGCATTTGTTTAACATGTTTAATGCTTCTGGATCAGTTAAACCTTCTTTCTTATGTGTGAAATTATTACCATCTGGTACAATATTACATTTCTCCGAGAAGTCTGGGTCAACAGCCCTGACAACTCTTCTATCTATTATCTCTGTGGGTTCCATTTTTCATTATGAATTTAGTGAACAATTAGGTGCCTCCTCCTGATCTAAAATTCATATTTTTAAGTCTTGTCAAGTTGTTTTAAAGTACAAATGGATCAATCAGTTAATCACAGCTGCACTGCATTCACAAAGAAACCTTTTACAAGAACACACAATATTAAAGGAAAGGTATAGTGTGTTTTAAAAAAGTACCTGGGGCAGAGAGGGAGGATTGGTAAATACACCAGCAAGAAGAAAATGCTTCAGAACTATGTTGAATATAGGAAGGCCCAGGACACTAAGTATACACACAATAGAGTGCCACCAGGTATATTTTGGGGGTCCTCACCTTCTGACCAGAGATGGGATCCTGGTTCGACAAGAACCCGGATCCGACACGGAACCACTCGGTTCCGAAATCCCAAACGGTCCGGCCAAATCCTCCGGATTTCGAGACTTCGGAAGTTATTTGCGATAATTATCGAAAGTACGGAGTTATTTTCGTTAAATATCGAAAGTACAGATCTATTTTCATTAAATATCGAAAACACGATCGGAGACTCGAAAATGGTCTCCGATCGCATTTTTGATAATTTTCGAAAGTTCAAGGCTTTTTTTGATAATTATCGAAAATAGCCCTGTACTTTAGGGGCTATTTTTGATAATTTCGAAAGTACAGGGCTATTTCATAATATCGAAAACACGATCGGAGACTCGAAAATGGTCTCCGATCGCATTTTTGATAATTTTCGAAAGTTCAAGGCTTTTTTTGATAATTATCGAAAATAGCCCTGTACTTTACGGGGCTATTTTTGATAATTATCGAAAGTACAGGGCTATTTTCATTAAATATCGAAAACACGATCGAGACTCGAAAATGGTCTCCGTCGCATTTTGATAATTTTCGAAAGTTCAAGGCTTTTTTTGATAATTATCGAAAATAGCCCTGTACTTTACGGGGCTATTTTTGATAATTATCGAAAGTACAGGGCTATTTTCATTAAATATCGAAAACACGATCGGAGACTCGAAAATGGTCTCCGATCGCATTTTTGATAATTTTCGAAGGTTCAAGGCTTTTTTTGATAATTATCAAAAATAGCCCCGTACTTTCGATAATTATCGAAAAATTGGTTCCGATTTCGGATTTTCGGATCTTCGGGATTTTCCCGAGATCCGGAAATCTGAAAACAAAACGAAACTACTAAGTTTCGGCCATCTCTTCTTCTGACTGCTCCACACCCAGCAGTGACCGAGACAATTCCTTACATATATTCAAGGTTATTTAATAAAAGTTCTTATTGTTTAAAATGGTGCTAATTTTGCCTCAACCAATCAGATGTTAACTTTCAAATAGTAAATAAGATCTGATTGGTTGGGGCAAAATTAGCACCATTTTAAACAATAAGAACTTTTATTAATTCTCCCTCATTGTATATTATACTACACACAAGTGCTGTTTATTGCAACATGTTTCAGACTAACGCAGAGTCCTTTTTCAAGCACTTGTTGGCTTCAATAAAGGACTGTGTGTTAGTCTGAAACATGTTGCAATAAACGGCACTTGTGTTGCAGTAAATATACTGTGCGGCGTCCCCTTCTTTACAATATTTGTATGGGATTGCCCACAATACTAACCTGGCAGATGAAATCTGTACATGCTGTAGCTCCTGAATGAAACAATATCTCCAATCTCCCTGCCCACGGTACTTTTCATTTATTAAAAGTTCATTTTTGTAGAGGAGCTGTCCTTTTAAGAGATTTGTATTCTTAGAACTAAGGGTAAGGCAGATTTATTTTTGTAAGGCAGTGCTTTTGGAATAGCAGAAATAACCCTAGTGACCTAATAAACAGAAAAAGTGTGAGACAAATATCTCAATAAGCTCATACAGGCAGAAAAGAGATAGCTGTTAGGTAGTAACCTAATATTACAAGTACTCAGTATAGAATGGACCCGTGTGCACGCAAGGCTGGTTGGTTTTAGAAGAAACTTCTCTACAAGCATTTTAAAACAAGGATTCGATTGTGCAATATGCTCCAAACTAACCCTTCCATGCGAGTAGAAAGTAGCTGTATATAAAAGAGTAAGAAAGCTACAGTATGAAGTACCAGTCGTGGGTTCTGCCCTCGGCAACAAATACATGGTAAAAATTGCTTAGATCATTGAAGACCTGCTGTTCAAGCCAATCATTTCAATGTACCCTGTGCACATTGAATAAAAAGTTACTACTAGTCTTATTTTGTTTGATGTGCAGTAATATTCAAAGTCACATCAATATATCATTATCAGTATCAGTTAACTGTCAACTGTACATCTATTTTTATTTATATATATATATATATATATATATATATATATATATATATAAAAATACATGAAGACGGAAAATGTAATTAGCCGAAACGCGCTGATGTACGGATGTTCAATAAATAGAATTTTTTTTTTTTTTTTTTATTTATCATAGTCGTGATAAGACCCAGGAGTGCTCCTTGCTGTTACACTCTATCTCCCTTTGGATGCACCAGGGCATTTGAAATTATTTAGCGCTGAGTGCGAGGCTCCTACTATTACATTATATATATTATAAAGTATAATTAGTCTCCGGTACTTTGGTTATTTATTATGCAGAAAGAATTGTTTCAAAACTATTATGAGTAGATTGCTAAAATATTTATCCCTTCCCAGAGATCAAAGGGGGAAAATACTGACTGTGAAGAGTCAGCCGGCCCAGAGGGAGATTGTAAGCTGCCATAGGCAGTATCTAAAACCATGCTAATTACTACTTATTACTACTTTAAGTCCCTGAAAAATATACTGAATATAATCCTAAAAGAAACATTCTAGTATCTTCCTCACAACTTACAGGCCTACAATTACCAGTTTGTAAAATGTCTACAGGCAAAAGGGAATATAAGAAAACAAATAATGGCACTGTTAAAAAAATGAAATAAGCTTTCTGTTGGCTAATAAATCTTCTGGTGCTTGTAAAAAAAATCTCTCATTTACAGAGAGCTGAAGTTGAAACGATCAGCATTACGTGTGCTGCTTTAACATCGTAATTTTTCTTCATGGTAAATTGCACAACTTTATATTTACTAAAAAGTTGTGCAGTCCTGATATTAAATTGGGTTGTGGCACCTCTGCAGCCACTGGAAATCCCTTTTGAGTTAAGAAATATTAAAGACATCTGTACTGAAAAAAGATTTTTTTTAAATTGCCCATTTCTGGAACTTAGCATATTTTTCTATCGCTGTACTGACAGGAAGAGAAATCTGATACGAATATCATGAATTAGATTAGAAGAGTCTTGAGCGCCTGAACCGACCTACGAAGGGCATTAGAGGACCTCAATGCTCGCACTTGCGAATACCTAGACGAGACAGAAATCGTCAATCACCACCGCTGGTGATGTTGAGTTCCGGAGATCGGTGGAGAAGACCGAAGACAAACAATCATTCCTGAAGCTGCCATCAGTGGGCAAAAACGAACGGAAGACCCGATCAAAGGAGATCGCCACCGAAGCCAGCTATCAGAAGAAGGAGAACCGTGGGAGCACGATGCAGATAAGCAGAACCTAACAAGATCATTCAGAAAGCCATAAACATTGAAGTCATAAGGTGGGTAAAAAATAGTTTAATCCAGAAGACCAGAAAAAATATCAACAGTCTCAGTCTGCAAAAGTAGTGTATCAAAGTACAACAGTGCCCCCTACCAAAGTTAAATTGCAACAAGATTTCCACACCAGTGAGTATCAATCCCTCGGAAGGCCGTGTGGCCGAAACGTTGTGTATTTGTATTTGTGTACTAATAAACTGGGACTATTACCCCTGTTAAAAATGACTGGACACCCTTGCTTTTTCTTTTTTGAAAAACAATCTACAACATTAGTATTAAATGTATCAGCTGACATTTGCATGACTGGCAGAAGATAAAAACTACCAAGCCTTAAAAGGCAAGTCCTACCTCAAAATAAAAATGTATTCATAACCAGGATGCCCCTAACTTATTATACTTACCCTGCAACCCAACAGGGAGCGAACCGAATAGGAAGTAGCTGTGAGCGAGGGATTGGTCCTTGTAAATTTAGAAGCATCGAGTGAAAAAGTAAGCATAATAAAACTTAGGTTTGGAGGTTAAGGTCTGGTTAAGAATATACATTTTTGTTTGGAGGATGTAGGTATCCTTTAATCGTATTTTATTAAACTGTGTATACTTATTTTTTTGTAGGATAGCAAAGAAAGAAATTTGTGGAAAGAAAGGGGGAAAAACAGTTGTGTATGATATAATAAAATTTTAACATCTGGATTTGGATAATGGTGATTTATTATGATTAGAATGCAGGGTTTTTAATATCAGCCAAAATCCTTAGTGGGAGAACAAGAACCCAGTTTGCTCTGGGGTCAGACAAACTTCCACCCCCTACATGGTTCTTGACATATTTAGATTTTTAATGATCCATGAAACATTTACTCTTTATTTTCAAGGGAAACATAATCATTAGTTTCAAATGCAAACGCAGTAACTGATTTAGTCACCGATAAGTAAGCTGCCACTTGGGAAAACAACTGTTTTGGAGCTAAAATGGATTCCACTTGCCAAGGAGTTACGTCTTTACCAAATCATGACTAGTCTGTTGGAGAGACGTTTAATATGTTCCCTTTAATGTTTCAAAAATAAAGCACTGTACCCTCCCATTAATGCAACTCATTTTACAATGTAAGGATAATGATTGCTGATTATGCTAAGTGAGTTGCCCTTTTAGGTGCATGCATTATTTTGTGGAATCACATTTTCTATATTGCATGTAGGTCTCATAGAAATTAAGAGAGAAAGGGTGGGATTTAATGCAGGCATATATTTATCACATGGCTACGAACAGGTCACATGCTGCTACAAATCAGAAGTGTTCAGGAAGTTATTTTGCAGAAACTGCAGATACCTACTCACAAATGTTACCTAAAGTTGTTGCACAATGGAAAGTGTTTTATTTGACCCTAACTTGTTTTGTGACCACACCTCCCCTTTAAGACCCAGAGAATAATCTATGTAAATTAAACCTACATTATTTACATAATATAAGTTCTTGTTCAAGATGGCTTCTCCTTTCAATCAATCCTCGTCCTGGTCAACAGCTACTTGTCTGTCTCGCAGATTAATTTACCTTCTTGTAGCTACCACCTGTGAAGCCATATTGCCATATCAATGGGGTTATACATTTTCACTCTCTGCCCAATAAAAAAGGGAGTTGTCCACATTGTGATACCACAGAGATTCGCAGCTCTGGGACTAAAGAATGTTGGCAATCCTTTCAGTCTCCAGTTAGTTATTACCTCCAGTTTTACACAATAGGATAGTGAAAATTCTGGGTATTGGCCATCAGTCAAGCCAATGACTAGGAATGGCTGCTAAAGCTCACAAAGGTAAATATCTTTTTACAGAAGTGTTGGGGAGAAAAGTCAGTATTGGGAAATAGGGCCTTGGGAAGGAGTCCAAGTTGTGGCGTTATAAGTTTTTTTATTGGGTATACATACCCTTTAACAACTTGGGTTAATTATTACATAAGAAGTATTGTATACAGTTTATATCGCTTGTTCCCTCTTCTATATTCTATGGATTATAACATTTTGGTTTTTTTTTGGACCTAACAAAAGGAAGTTTCCTGTGAGTGTAACGAACTTGTGAGTGGCCCATTCTCTTAAGGACCTTGATCTAAGGACATAAAAAAAGGACACTTAATCATTTGAGTTGTATGGTGTGTGTGAAGTTTGAAAATAAGGATTGTTTGACAGTTTGAAAATAAGGATTGTTTGTACTGTTAAAAACTGTGTGCAGGATTGAGTGTGCAGTAAGCAGACTAATCTTTCTTCTTCCAGTTAAAGGGGGGGGGCTGGACTTCTATATTCTAGTATTGTACCTGTTGTAATCACAAACAGGCTGTAAAAGGGTTAATAAGTGTTTGTTTTTTTTTTTTTTCCCTCTCTTTCTGGCTCTTGCACTAATTGGTGTGGGGGTTGGGGCTTTTTGTTATGGTTCCGTGTTGGGCCTGTTGTTTGGCCTGGGTTTCTGTGGTGTAACGCTGTGAGTGGCCCTTTCTAGGCCTGATCTGGCTTAAGGACATTGAAACAAGAAGGGCAATTAAACAAGGTTTGTGCGTCACTGTGTTGGTGTGGTGTTTAGAAGGGACAGTTTTGTCAGTACCATGCAATGTGCATCGTGCCACATGTATAGGAACCTGGAGCAGACGTTCCGGGGAACCTATGTTTGTGTCAGGTGTGAGTGGGTTGCCCGTTTGGAAGCTGAGGTGGAGAGTCTAAGGGGGCAGCTTGCAGCATTGCGGGGATTGGCAGAACTGGGGGTCAGCAGGCACTGGCTGGGGCCAGTATAGAGGGGGGTGGAAGAGGGACAAGAAAGGATGAGGAAGGAGGTAGTTTTGTTAGGGGTACTAGGGGAAGTGGGGGACGGAAGAGTAGGGGGGCTTCTTCCCAGATTGTCCATCCCAACAGATTTGCCGCCTTAGGTAATGAAGTGGAGGAGGACACCTCGGAATTAGCATGTATGGGGGGGCTAGTCCCTTGAGCACCCAGGGGACTGCCATCTCTGATACAAGGGAGGAGGAACGAAGGGTCAGGAATGCAAGGCAGGTGGTAGTGGTAGGGGACTCCATTATAAGGAAGGTAGATAGGGTAATCTGCGCCAAGACCCTACATGCGAACGTGTGTTGCCTGCCTGGTGCTAGGGTTCGGATGTGGTGGATCGTGTAGACAGATTATTGGGTGGGGCCGGGTGTGACCGGCGGTCTTGGTTCACATTGGTGCCAATGACAAAGTTAGATGGGAGGTGAGGTCCAAACATGATTTCCGAGAACTAGGGGCCAAGATAAAAGCAAGGACTCCAGGGTAGTGTTTTCAGAAATACTACGCAGCACGTGCTAAGCCAGGGAGACAGCGGGAGCTTAGGAGCATTAATGCGTGGCTAAGAGAGTGGTGTAAGGAAGAAGGGTTTGGGTTTATTGAGAACTGGCGAACTTTGCTGTCGGTACAGGTCTTTAGTAGGGATGGGTTGCACCTCACTGATGGTGGTGCAGCTGTTTTAGGGGAGAAAATGGCTAGAGGGTTGGAGGAGATTTTAAACTAGGTTTGGGGGGGGAGGGTATTAGCAGTCTCACTGGGATAGATTGTCCAGGAGGAAAGCAGGGTGTAGATAGGCCAGTGGTGGGTGGAAAGGGGGGTGGGGTAGCATAGGGGATAGGGAAGAAGTGTGTATCAAAGTGTACGAATAAATACAGGATCATAATCTAAAATGTATGTTTGCAATGCGAGAAGCCTGGCTGACAAAATGGGTGATTGGAAATGATGGATTGAATGAAAAGTATGATGTAATAGGTATAGCAGAAACGTGGTTGAACAGTTCTCACGACTGGGCTGTAAATATAGAAGGATATGCCTTGTTTAGGCAGGACAGAAAAAAAAAAGGAAAGGGGGAGAGTATGTGTATATGTTAAAAAAGAATTGAAGCCAAATTTAAAAGAAGAGATAACTGGTGATATGGATGATAAAGGGAGGCAATATGGGTGGAATTAGGAACAGGAAGGAAGGGGGTAATGTCATGTTGGTGTCTGCTATAAGCCGCCAAATGTAGCAGAGAGAGGAGGTGAGTCACTTCATATGCAGTTGGCAAGGGCTGCAAGTTTGGGGAGTGGGCTCATTATGGGGGACTTCAATTACCCTGACATTGATTGGTGTGGTGGAACTGCCATCACAGAAAAAGGCGATGAGTTCCTGAATTTGCTGCAGGATAATTTTCTCTCACAGGTGGTTGAGGTTCCTACTAGAAAAGGAGCTCTGTTGGATCTGGTAATATCTAACATTGTGGAGCGCATTATAGATATAAAGGTAACTGGAGGCTTAGGGAATAGTGACCATGAAATAGTGGCATTTGGACTTTGTTATCGAAAGGAAAAGTGTGCTGGGTTAACAAAGACATTTAATTTCAGGAAAGCAAATTTTCCCAGGTTAAAAGCAGCTCTTCAGAATGTCAACTGGGATAATGTATTATCAGGTAAAGGTACTGAACAGAAGTGGACTGTGTTCAAGGGGATTTTAAGCCAGTTCACATCTAAATTTATACCCTTGGGAAATAAATGTAAAAAAAATAAATCCGCGCCCATGTGGCTGAATTCTGATGTAAAGAGGCAAATGGTAAGGAAGAAAAAGGCATTTAAAACCTTTAAGGCCGAGGGAACGGAAAGGGCCTTTAGGGAGTATAAAAACTGTAACAAGGAGTGTAAGAAAGCAATCAAACTAGCTAAAATTAATAATGAAGTTAGGATAGCTGAAGAAAGCATCACTAAGCCTAAACATTTTTTTAAGTATATTAATAGTAAGAAGATGAGGACTGAGAATGTGGCACCATTAATTAATGGGGATAAGTTAGTTACGGAGGATGGCGATAAAGCAAATGTCTTGAATAATTTTTTTTCCTCTGTATACACTATAGAAGATCCAAGTACAGATATCATAGAGTATAGTAGCAATAAAGGTATACAAGATTCAAGTTCACTTTGGTTAACCGAGGATATGGTACAGAAAGAACTAAATAAGGTTAATATTAGTAAATCTCCTGGACCGGATAAAATACATCCTAGGGTACTTAGGGAGCTAAGTTCAGTTTTATCTAGGCCATTGTTTCTAATTTTTGCTGATTCCCTCATGTCCGGTGGTGTGCCTCTGGATTGGAAAAAGGCTGATGTTATTCCAATATTCAAAAAGGGTAGTCGTTCACAGCCGGGTAATTACAGGCCTGTAAGTTTAACTTCAGTGGTGGGGAAGATCCTGGAAAGTTTAATAAGGGATCATGTTCTAGAGTATGTTTCAAGGACTGACATTATAAGTAGTAACCAGCATGGATTTAGGAGGAATAGATCTTGTCAAACTAACTTGCTTGGCTTTTATGAGGAAGTAAGTAGAAATTTAGACTCTGGTATAGCAGTAGATGTAGTTTACTTGGATTTTGCAAAGGCTTTTGATACAGTCCCCCATAGGCGACTAATGAATAAGCTAAGGTCTGTTGGTCTGGGGAGTCACATTTGTACATGGATAGAAAATTGGTTAAAGAATAGGATGCAGAGAGTAGTTGTTAATGGGGCTTCATCATTATGGACTAAAGTGCTAAGTGGGGTGCCACAGGGTTCTGTGTTGGGGCCGCTTCTATTTAATCTATTTATTAATGATTTGGAAGTGGGTATTGTCAGCAAGGTTTCTGTGTTTGCTGACGACACAAAACTTTGTCGACCATTAAAAACTTCAGAGGATGTGCAATCGTTGCAAGGGGATCTAGATAGATTATCACATTGGGCTGCTAAGTGGCAGATGAAATTCAATGTTGATAAATGTAAGGTGATGCATTTTGGACTTAAAAATACTTGTGCTACTTATACTATAAATGGCTCTGTGTTAAGTGAATCCCTGTTGGAAAGGGATCTTGGAGTTTTGGTGGATAACAAACTTAAAGGTAGCAAGCAGTGCCAGGCGGCAACAGCCAGAGCCAGCATGGTATTGTCTTGTATAAAGCGAGGTATGGATTCAAGGGAGGAAAATGTAATTCTCCCTCTTTACAAAGCATTGGTAAGGCCTCATTTGGAATATGCAGTGCAATTTTGGAATCCTGTGTACAAAAAGGACATCTTTGAAATGGAAAGGGTTCAGAGAAGGGCAACTAAATTAATAAGGGGATTGGGGGAGCTTGAATATGAAGAGAGACTGGAAAAGTTACAATTATGTACGCTGGAGAAAAGGCGCTTGCGTGGGGATATGATTACTGTGTATAAATACATTAACGGGCCATACAATAAACTATCTGGGGCATTGTTCACCAAGAGAACATGTCAAAGGACACGAGGACATCCCTTAAGACTTGAAGAAAAAAGGTTTAGGCTTCAAGCTCGGAAAGGGTTTTTCACTGTGAGAACGGTAAGGCTATGGAACTGTCTTCCAGTGGACGTTGTAATGGCAGGTTCATTGGTCAGTTTCAAAAAAAAGCTGGATGAGTTTCTGCAAACAAGGAATGTTGCAAGTTACTGGTATTGATACATAAAGTAGAGTTGATCCAGGGAAATTTCCGATTGCCACTTGGAGTCAGGAAGGAATTTTTTCCCCCTTCATAAATTTGGTGGGGGTTTTTTGCCTTCCTCTGGATCAACAGTTAGGCAGGAAATGAGGATATTGCTAGATGGGTTGGACTGGATGGACGTATGTCTTTATTCAACCTCAAATACTATACTATACTATACTATATTATGCAGTCTTGTGTTACCCAGTTTTTAAATGTAGATGATTTTTATCCAAGAAAAACCTATCCACAAAAAAGCCTTTAAATATATTCTTTATTTATATAACATATACTGTACACACTGTCTGTCTTTAGAGTACATTTAATCATCCACATAAATCCTTTCTTCATAGGAGCTTACAGCCAGGCTAATTGTCCTCCCACACACAGACACACTTTAACCCATGATACGTATTAAGATTGCTGGAGGAACCAGAGTACTTGACAAAGCCTGAAATGTCCTTCCTTATATTTTGTTGGATTTTTCTTGAAAGAGGAACTGTGGTGTCCCAAAAATAGTAAAATCACTCTCTCACCCCTCAGGCAGGCCCCCCCACAGCAATTTGGTAACACGCATCATCACCCTTTGATATTTACACCTTCTTTATGCCAGCAACCAATACTATTTCTTGCTAACAGTACTTTTGTAAACACTGCTCTATACCTATTCATATGTTCGCCATTTTGTATTGTTATTCTCATAAGGAATCGCCCTGCCCATCACTCACATAAGGTGCAACTTCTAACCACCTACATATGCTACTTGTGCATAATATATTCAAGTGGAAAATCAAAAGGGCAAGGCATGGGCATAACAGAGATGGTGGGGAACTTTGTAAGGGCACCAGAAATGCTCTAAACAGTGACGATGTCACTTTAAGGTCCAAGTCCTTAGATAACCCCCTGTGTTGTGTTATCTGAGGGAGGATATGGGTGGCCATAAAAAAAAAATTTTTAAAATGCTAGAATGGAAAGGCTGAAAAACAAAGTTTTTCACATTGAAATTCTGATGCCAGAACATCACTATGTTCAGTAATTTATGAAACCTATAAATGCATTAGAACATGTCCGTAATCTCTAAACAAAACTTGACATTTGCATTGTGTCCTGTGACATACTGAGCTATATTTATATTGAATAATATCTTGCATGTAACAAAATTCCCTTGTATGATGGAGAAACCTGAGAACTATTTTGATTGGTCAACTAAGTAGGATTATAACTACCAACAAGTATGTGAGTTTGACTCCATAACCAGATGTGAGCGCGGGGTGCCTGAGGACAATGCAAGAGAGTTACAGGTGTTAGAAATTCCATTTTGAATGAGTCGGCAAGTGTCAAGGAGTGAACATGTTTCTCTTCAGCCTCACAAAACCTCATGTAACCCTTCCACATAACACATGGCCTTGAAAGCAGTTGTTGTTTTTTTATTATTTGATTCTAGATTAATAAAATGTTTGCCAGGTGAAAAACAACAAAGCCCATCAACTAGTTTACTGTACAGTAATTTTACATGTATTATGACTATTTTAACATTCTTACTAAATTGTATTATTACAAAGCTTTGTGTTGGAAGAGTAACAGGTGCATATGCACACACCAGCTGCCCACCACTGTCATGCTGGTCATTAGGGATGGCATAGAACTCGAACTCGAACCCGAGTTCGAGCCGAACTGTTCGAGTTCGAACGGACCCGGACTTCTCGAACTATCTCGGACGCGGACTTTCGATACTTCCCGGACTTTCGATGATTTATCGAATGTTCGAACGTTCAAATCCGCGAGTAAAATGTCCATGGTATCTAGGCGCGAACATTGAATCTGCGAGTAAAGTCTCCATTAAAGCCTATAGGCGAGCATCGAATCTGCGAGTAAGATGTCCATGTTACCTCGAACGTTCGAACGCGAAAGCTCGAAAGTAGCGTGTGTGAGAGTAAAATCGATTTTACGAAAGTCCTGGATATTGGAACATGCTCCCCAGACCATTTCCCAGGTCCCACAGCCATTTACATTAAGTTACCATTAATATTTTAGTTGTATTTGACTCGAACTTTTCAAACTATTTGCCTCCCATAGACTTTAATGGGTCCGTTTTCGAACTTTCGAACTTTCGAACTTTTACAATAGTTCGAAAGTTCGAAAACGGACCGAACTTTCAATAGTTCGACCATCTCTACAGGTCATAAGTAAACTGGGTTGTCTACTTATGGAACTTCAGAATTGTATCTTTCATTCTCCTTTATGTAGGTTTTACATTTGATTTGCTTTGCATGGTTTTAAGGTTTTTTTGCCATGCTTTTCAAGCTTAATTTAAAACCAGAGCATTGCAGACACTGTAAGCCAATATTTTGGATCAAAACAGGGTTGCCAGGCATTCCTATTTGGGCTGAATTGTCCTGACTGCAAGGACAAAATCCCTTGTCCCACAGTCAGGGCTTAAATCCCATCCAAATGCGGACCCTGCACCCAGAACACTCACTCATTTACGCCCCTGGGTCTGTCCGATTGTGGACCATCCCTAACTCTACCCTGCCCCACCTACCATAATGTCACTGTGACGCCACGGCCCTGTCCTCTCCCGCTCGGGGGTGGAAAACAATCTGACAACTCTGGATCAAAATAGTGGGGTCCTCCTAGGAATATTAGATTCTTGCATCTTTCGGCTGTGGAGGACCTCTTAATTTTTGATATTTGTATTTTACTAATTAGCCATACAGCTTAGGGATTTTTTTATATTTATATGTGGTTGTCTCTGCTAAACTGTAAAGATTATATGCAGCAGTTTTATTAATCTCTGTCAATGTATGTTGGAATGAAGTTGTTTTCTGTAAACGTATGTCAGATGTAATCTGTAATCTTTTTTTGATTAAAAGGAAATATTATTTGGGCAGTTTATAATTATTTTATTGTAGTTTCTTCTGAATTAGAGAGTTATTTATTATAACAAAGGGCAAGACTAATCTTTGAATGAAATGTTTGGTAATACGTTTGACATCCGATACTTCGGACGACGGAGACCCCCAGGGCAGACACGCGTCAAACTGCCATTTTGGCCGATAATTGCATGTGTGTATGCATTCAATTGGGCATTGTTTGTTGATCTGCTATGGCAGATTGCCGAACGATGACCAACCTAATGCATACACACGTGTTATAGGCCGAAACGACAGTTCACCAACCATGTACATGCACTCAGGGTCTTTATTGTCCGAAGTATCGGACGTGTGTAAGAGGCTTTAAAGGGACAGTTCAGTGGAAATTATCAATATTTGTTAAATTGTTAGTTTGTGTAATGCCTTCTTAGTTATTCTACATATTCTCTCCATTTTGAAAAATCAGTTGATTTTATACCCTTTACTGTTCCCTGCTGTTGACATTAGTGAGCTGCCATTTCAGCTTCTAACAGTCCTTCTTCTTCCCAGGATGCACCACTTCCTTGGAATGTTCCTAACAGTAATTTTTACTGATTGGCTGTTGGATGGGTCAAAGATCTCAGCTCAGATCTCTACTGAGCAACTGAACCAACCCAGGCGCTTGGTCAAGGGCAAGACCATAACGGTCTCTACTAGGGGTCCTGCAAACAGGAAGTCAGTATTTCGGTTGCATTTATTTATACACAGACACAATGCTGAATTGGCAGATTAAGGTCATTGGGATGAAAAAATATTGCTCTTGTTTTTGAAAAACAAATGTATTAGCACTGAACTTCCCCTTTAAACTATCCAATCACGCAAAGACAGAGAAAAAATCGTCCTGTAACACTATGGTGAAGAGTTCCCCAGACCTGCAATTGCTCCAATTTAATTTCCCTTCCCGATTTAATTAGATTTATTAGCTGGCGTAAAAAAACACGAGAAATCCGGTGAAAACCAATATTGAATTATTTGAGCTAGCCTCTTTTGTGATACTGTAACCCAGGAAAAGAGCATTGAGGCACTGCGTATATTCACTACCTTTCTATGTTAATATTAAGAGAATGAAAATAATTCCTTAACTTGTGAAAGATGCAATCAATTTTTAGTTTTGGGGGATTTTAATTGATTATTATTTAATACTACCAGGAAGTAAAGATGGATAAAAAAAAACTGCTGGGTTTAGTGAAATTCAGCCAAAGGCTTATATTCATATTAATAGTTTATCAGGCCTATGTAATAAAAGTTCTTATCGTTAAAAATTGATTGACCAATCAGATTGTATTTAGCATTTAAAAGCTAACATCTGATTGGGGCAAAATTAGCACCATTTTTAATGATAAGAACCTTTATTACATAGGCATTTTAATTGTATAAAAAGCTAGTTAAATGGTCCCCCCCCCCCCCCCGCAAATAGTATCTTCCAGCTCTATTTATAAATACAAACATATATACAGAAGCAATGTTGGGTAATGGACAAGCTCTAGGGCTGGCTATGGAAATTTACACACAAAAACACATCAATATACACATATACATCAAGTATATTTTGCACAACCTAAACTTTTTCAAAAAAACTATTGTGCGTTAAACCCAGTCCATGTCTACAAGGGAGTTTCTGCATTTTTTTCTAAACCAGGAGGTATTTTAGAATTTGTATGTCCATTAAAATTAGAGGATTAACAGAACCACGCAAATTTACTCCATTAATGTAGCCGATCTAAACTTTTTTCTTAATATTTTGTTGCATGGTAAATATTTGGCATTTGTTTTTCATTAAAGGGTATGTCCACCCAAAAATAAACTTTTTATATGTTCTTTATATAATAGCACCAACCTCAAACGCCATGTTCATTTTTCTAAAAATCATTTGCTTTGCCCGATATTTAATGAGATATAGGCTGCACTTCCTCTCCACTTCCTCTTTAGGTGACCCCGAGCTGCGGAGAGAGAGGTGTGTGTGTGTGTTACAGCTGCGATTGGTTGAGAGGGAAAAGAGGGCGGGATCCAGGGGTCAGATCATTACTGATGCAACTTCCTCTGTTCTCACTGCTGGATGTTAACAGACATGCTCAAGAACATGAAAAGAACAGAGGCAAGGTAATGTAACCTGTGTCTGTCCAACGCTGTATTGGTCCATGCTGCAGGATTAAGCCGGCTACAAAGGTCTGTAACTTTTGAACCACTGGACTGATTTACATGCTGTAAAGTTTGTTTTGGAGCACTTATTTGGGCCAAATAAATATAGAAAGTTAGTTTTGGGGGAGGACATGCCCTTTAAGAGTGTTTTTTGCTAGGTAAACATATCTACAACATATCTAGAAAGTGCCAAAATGTATTATATTTCTGATTTTAAGGGAGATACATTATGTAGCATGATATGGGGCTAAACACATGGGGGGAATATGAAATCACACATTTTAGAGAAGTGGAATGTAAACAGGATATTTTAAGTGCAGTGAAATTACATTAGGAAAACCAGAGGGAATTTTCAATGTAGTAGGAGAGAAATGAGTTTACTTTTGACTAACAAACCAAAAAAACACTTAAAGAGCATCTATACAGAAAAATAGGTTATTTTAAATTAACCATAACTGAAAATTATAATTCTTCCCAACAACCACTGTATCATTTTTTTGTTGATCTGCCCCCTATTTCTTTAGAGATCCAATCTAAAACTTCGTTTTTTAAGCTGTCAATCAAGTTCCTTGCTCTCAAAAACTATTGTTCTGTGAGAAGTTTTACTGTAGCTGGAATGGTGACCGAGTTTTGACACTTGGAATGCTGTGTGCTGTGTGCAGGCTTGATAGTTGGTTTGTGGGAAAAAAGTCAGGTCGGATGGAAGTGGGAGTGGTTTTATACAGGACAGGGAACTCCGAGGTGGGCGTGGCCAAATGGCACTGCTTTACTGAAGACTTTTCTTTCTCCTACAGGCTGCTTTACTAAAGGTTCCCTTTGTTTTGGCTTCTTCCCTGAAGGGAAGTTTCCTTCTTATGCTGGTAAGTGTCTAAATGTTATTTTTTGCTTTAGTGTACAGTCTCTCTGTGTGTGTCTCTCTCTCTGTCTCTCTCTCTCTCCCCCTGTGTGTCTCTGTCTCTCTCTCTCTCTGTGTGTGTCTCTGTCTCTCTCTCTTGTGTCTCTGTCTCTCTCTCTCTCTCTCTCTCTCTGTCTCTGTGTCTCTGTCTCTCTCTCTCTCTCTCTCTCTGTCTGTCTGTCTGTCTGTCTGTCTGTGTCTCTCTCTCTCTCTCTCTCTCTCTCTCTATCTGTGTCTCTTTCTCCTGTCCAGTTAGCAGCAGTGCTCACAATGATCAGCTCCCAGGTTAGTACAATTATTATAAATTGTCACATTACTGTAATAGTGGCCGACGTATTCTAGCAGCCAATAGGAATACCCCATATTAAACAAGCCACAGGTTCCTCCTTACTGCCGCAGGGTGTGTAAACACAGCAATAACAAACCCCTTCCACATTGGTCGGAATCAGGTAAAATCCAATAGTGTTCATTTAACTGGGAGAGAAGGCATTGCCTATAGAAATAGTGGGCGATCCCTGCTGTTGCTAGGTATTGAGACGCTGCCTGTTCCTGCTTGAGAGCCCTGGGGATTAGTGGAGGATGGAGTTAATGTGTGTAAAGTAATGTATTACAACTCGACAGCACCTGGTCTGTCCTCTCTCCTGGAAGACGGAACTACCGGGAATGGCTCCAAGTGCCGCGGGAAGCCCCGCGGAGCCTCCCAACACCGCGGCGGGCCTGGGAGCCTGGTTTTCAGCCGCGACCAGCCGCAAACTACCCTGGAAGACGGAACTACCGGGAAAGTGCATCATTAGGAAAAAACTTATGCAATACATAATAATTACACAACAAAAATAACATCATTATTACTTAAAATATGTCATTCTTAGATAGGACTACCTATATGGAGGGCCTTGTAAGTGGCGGGTAGCTTACACATATATTTTAATCTATATATGTAACTAACACTCCAGCAATAAACTAAATAAAATAACACATAAAAAACCTACTGTGCACCAACGGCACACTTTGCTAGTATATATAAATAAAACATAAATAGTTCAGTACATAACGTATATATTCGAGTATAAACCGACCCGAGTATAGACCGAGGTACCCAATTTAACAAAAATCTAATAAAGTTGTTGACTCGAGTATAAACCGAGGGAGAAACTTGGCATTCAAGATGTTTGGAAACTACAACTCCCAGTATAAAGCATGCGGGAGTTGTAGTTTCCAAAATCTGAATGCCACCCTCACTTGGCATTCAAGAGTTTTGGAAACTACAACTCCAGCATGCTTATTAGCTGGGAGTTGAGTTCCAAAACTTGAATGCAATAGTGGCATCAAGATGTTTGGAACTATAACCCCAGATGCTTTATTAGCTGGGTGTAGTTTCCAAACATCTTGAATGCCACCTCACTTGGCATTCAAGATTTGGAACTACAACTCCCAGCTATAAAGCCTGCGGAGTTGTAGTTTCCAAAACATCTGATGCCACCCTCCCCCTCCCCCAGTCGTTGTACCTGTGGGCTCTCTTCATCCAGGATCTGTGGGCTCTCCTAAATCCAAGGGCTTCCTGGGACTGTGTGCTGGCATTGAAGGTAAGGTCCTCTCCATTCCGGCAGAGCGTCCTCTCCATTCCGGCAGCCGTACGATCATTCCATGACTGGCGCGCCAGTGACGTCATAATTGGCGCCGGGCAGTGACGTCGGCCGGCGCGCCAGTACATGGAATGATCGTGCGGCTGCCGGATGGGGAGGACGCTGGCCGGAATGGAGAGGACGCTGATTTCCATGGTGAGTGACTCGAGTATAAAACCGAGTCCGAGTTTTCAGGCTGATTTTACAGCCTGAAAAACTCGGTTTATACTCGAGTAATCGGTAATAGTTATATTGATTATTTAAGTATATGTGTTAGAGCCTTGCCACAAGAGGAAAGGAGTTCCCCTGTAGGGCTTACAATCTAGTAAAGAGCACAGTAGAAGTGCCAGTGATCGTCTTATGTAATATAATCCCGGTAAGGGAGCTCTGATACAGATGGCGTGAAAGACAGAAAACAGCAGTGGGTACGCATGGGCAACACAGCAGGTATGTGAAAAAACAATCCAATATTTATTATAAACAACCCAATGTCCCAATCTTCCCAATATAGTTATAGTACAAATGTTAAAAAAATTACCTGCATTGAGTATATACAGTTAATGATATAGATAAGAGGTGAAGGTTAAATGTAGCCCCTCAGGACAGTTTCTTCAGGGTTTATATTTGTATATAAATGTGATTCATATCACCAATAGTAACATCAGGGTTATTCAATAAAGTTTTTATCGTTTAAAATGGTGCAACTTGCCCCGACCAACAGATGTTAGCTTCAAATGTTAAATAAGATCTGATTGGTTGGTGCAAAATTAGCACTATTTTAAACGATAAGAACTTTATTGAATCTCCCTGATAGTCTTTCCAGGGTTCATATTTGGTATATAATGTGATTATATCACCAATAGTAACACAGTCTTTCAGGGTTTATATTTGTATATAAATGTGATTCATATCACCAATAGAATATAGTCTTTCCAGGGTTTATATTTGATATAAATGTGATCAATCACCAATGTAACACAGTCTTTCCAGGGTTTATATTTGTATATAAATGTGATTCATATCACAAAGTAACACAGTCTTTCCAGGGTTTATATTTGTATATAAATGTGATTATATCACCAATAGTAACACAGTCTTTCCAGGGTTTATATTTGTATATAAATGTGATTAATATCACCAATAGTAACATAGTCTTTCCAGGGTTTATATTTGTATATAAATGTGATTCATATCACCAATAGTAACATAGTCTTTCCAGGGTTTATATTTGTATATAAATGTGATTAATATCACCAATAGTAACACAGTCTTTCCAGGGTTTATATTTGTATATAAATGTGATTAATATCACCAATAGCAATATAGTCTTTCCAGGGTTTATATTTGTATATAAATGTGATTCATATCACCAATAGTAACATAGTCTTTCCAGGGTTTATATTTGTATATAAATGTGATTCATATCACCAATAGTGACATAGTCTTTCCAGGGTTTATATTTGAAACCTTCCAGGAGCAAATTGTGATGTGTTACAGGCCTTAATGGCACGGCCACACTGCAGCACACACACAATCGCACGCAATTGCGTTTGCGCTTTCAGTGCGTTTGCATTTCCCGTGCGTTTGCGTATGCGTTTTCTCCTTTAGAGATAGGCATGCGATTGCCTATCGCAAACAGAAACGCAATCGCATGCGTTGCCACGATTGCAATGTTAGTAAAAATTGCATGCGCGAGTGCAAACGCAGAGAGATAGCACTAGTGTGGCCTAGCCCTAAGGGAACTGTCTGGTTCCCTCTCAGTAAAAAGTTGAAGTGTTGGGTCGTGTAGAATGTTTTGCTGAATTATTAGATTTTCAGTATTAATATGTTCAGTATGTAAGTGGCTCAACATTTGTATGTTGTAAAGCTAAGTATAAAGTGCCAGTACCCTTGGTATTTGGCGTGTGCCATTTCGTGCAATGCTTTTAGGTTTTTGTGCATCAGATGAAATCAAAGCATAATGGTAACAGAGTATCAGCTAAAAGACAAACATTCTTTAGTAAATGGGTCCTGTTATAGCATCCTGGCTTTCTCATTTCTATCAAGAACTGAGCCAATTCTCTGTTGAAGGCAGTTTGCACCTCTAGCAGCAGGAGCTTCTGCTACAACTGAATTGGTACCAAGCCCAACAAAATAGTGAATGAGAACTAGGAAAAATCCATTAATACGGCAAACTGAATCGAGCACATTGTCTCAAGCAAAAAGACTTGCCAGGTTCAATGTTATTCTATCTTATGGATACCATATGTCATCTGAAATCTATTGAAACAGTATTTTTTTGTAATGTTAACATTTATTAACCAGTTTTATGTAGTGTAAATGAATGTCCTATCTTGTATGATTCAACAGGTTTTATTTAGTTGTGATTCTATTATGTGTGATTTTGGAATTTAAAGGACCAGTAAAGCTTCTTACCACATCCATCCTCCCATCTAAAAAGACATAGCCTCCAAAATCTGGTGGGCACAGTTATCTCCAAAGATACTGTGTTTGCCTCTCTGTGATGTTCTGAAGGTGTCACCAGGCTTTGACATAGAAGCATTTAAAAGAAGTGGTTGAGGTGTACTTCGATGTTTTTAAAAAAATTTTACATTTAAAAATATTTATAAACTGTGGTCTGCTGGCTATAAAAACACATTCGTACATGGATAGACATGTACAGTATATATGAATGGTGTAGTACTGGATTCTGTATTAAGAAAGCTTCTATTCGATTTGGTTATCATTGACTAATAGACTTTTAAAACCTTGTATGTTCTAAAGAAATGGGCTAGTTAGTAATATCCAGCTAAAGATTTGGATGAAAATCACTATTTGCTTGTAATGGCATTATTGAAGCAGAAGCGGGATTAGACAGATTATAAACAAATTAGAATTGAATCCAATAAAAGGTTGTAACTGTGGCCAATGATGATGCTATTTAAAACTATTGATATATTGTCTAATGTTTTGATTTGTGTGTTTTCTTCGACTGTTCGACTGGGATGGTAAGTTTATGGAGAGTAAGTTTATTGAGAGTAAGAAGGAAGGCCAGCGAATGGTATAAAATTAACTGTTGTGATCATAACCTAGTTTCAGCATCAAGATGTTGCTATTTCAACATTATTATACATGGGATAGCATGATGGAGACAAATTTGATGCCCATAAAGCAGTCACTGGCACCAGAGTCCATAACAATTAGAGTATCTTGAAAAGAAAGAAGTTGTAGCTCTTGTAGATAATATTTACATACCCTGTTGGTATAAGGGACAAGATTAAGCATCTGACCCGATTCCCAACAGTAAAAACATCGAGAAGATTTCATCAGGGGTCAATAAAGGATGAACTTCCTATTTGCATATGGTCACCTTGATCAGGAATTGGAGCAGGAATCATTGGCTGAATAGTGGAAGTGGTCAAGGACCTTCATCCTGCCTGAAAGACTTGCCAGTCAAGTTGTATGACAAAAAGAATATGGTCTCCCAGTGAGTCAAAAATACCCACCTGGGCAATATCATCTTTAAGTGTTGTCTAAACTGGTGTTTCAGGGCTGCTTGTTTCCAACGTTTTGTTTATCAGGTACTACACTGCTACCAAAGTCTGCAAATAGCTGTCCCTGTAGAGGTAGCATGACTAAAATCATCACATGTATGGTTGTTGTAAAGAAATGATGTAATGAATTCAGAAGCATGCTATATTTCTCCAGTAATACAAATGCACAAACCTGCTCGGTTCTTTCTTCTAGCAGGTTTTGCACAACAGCACAAGGCTTTGCCATAGAATTTCAACAGTTCTTTGTTAAAATGTCTTTTCTTTAAAATGTTGACTGCAAAATCTGCAGTTTTGACCTTGGGCTGAAACTCTGGTGCATCCAAATAATCCAGTAAATAATGGCCCTAAAGTAACAAAATAACCACCATCTTACCAACGTGATTATTAGGATAGGTTTTGGGTACACAAGCTTCTAAAGAGGCAGGTGGTGGAACAAGTCCGGATGTTGCAAGATTAACTAAAGCCTGCTCCCTTGCATGGTGCCTATACAAATCTGTAATTGTTGAAACCCTAAAATTTGTTGGTAATTGTGTATTTTACCCCATTTATTTAAAAAAAATGTGCTAATGCTTTTTTATTAGTGATAAACTTCACTAAAAATAGTGTGTTCCCTGTTTAGAGACACAGTTATCCTTTAACAGCTTCTCACTTCAGTTAAATTACTTTGCAGCTTTGACCATTGATAATGCAAACATTTGGAGAGCTGTGCAAACGTTCATTCAGCATCTAGAGAGGACAAAGGCTCAGACCTATGTAAGCCTGTTGGTTTGAAACCAGATGAAACTTAACAGGGTTAATACTTACCATACAATAACCCGACTTTACGTTGATTTGTCATTCAATCCAACATAAGTGTTGAATCATATGTAACGTTGGGGGCAGCGGCAGCTCTAACCTTCCAACAATCCTGCTAAGCTTCCCGGGCGAATCATAGTGTGCAATGGACATTACAGCCCTATTGATTGATGGAAAATGACAGTGCCAGGCAATGTCACGACAATGTCACAGGAACACTGTAACAAACTGGTGTATTGGTGCAGTAATTGTAACTGTAGCCCAATAAGTGGTCCAAAAATGGCTTAAGGTAAAGTTACAGGAATTGCTTTTCTGAGTATTTCACCTTTTTTTACATAGTTTTGAAGATATTTCATAAACCACAACCCCCCCCTCCCCTTATAGAAAACTATGTGAAAACAGCCTTTTTAGGTACAGACACAATCAGACAGAAATGTAAAATAGCTAATTCTGCCTCTGTCTGAAAAAGCTGTTTTCACAAAGTTTTCTGCAGGGGTATGGGTCTGAGGTATAAGTGGAGGAGGGGCCAAGGGTCCCACAAGTGGGAAGGGCCATGGGAGAGCAGCAAGAGGTAGGGGCCATGGGGCCCTGTGAGGAGCCTCAGGGCCCCCAACTGGAAAGGACCATGGGGGACCAGCAATGAGGAAAGGCCATGGGGATGATAGGGGCTGTAGATTGACTTACCAGTTCCTGGTATCTTCACTTGTCTGGTCTACGGAATGGATGGGAGGAACTTCCACTTTTCTCTATAGTCACAGTAATTTGTGGCAGTGCTTGCTGCCATCGAGGGGGAGGAGCAGCCTAACTTTCCCACCCCCTAAATTTCTGATCATGTATTTCTTCATATCTTGGGCTGTGAGGCACATAGAGAGGTGGTTGATGACTCATTTTTTTAATCAACTTGTGTGGAGACCACAGTTCCCCTTTAAACCCAATCAGTAGAATTTTTTCTTTCTCTCATAAGGGAATGAATATATTCTTAGTTGGTGACATGCTTCATTGGTTGTTTTCAGGAAAAATGGAGTTATGGAAAAGCAACCGATGAGAGAGAAAATTCACTGAAAAAGGTTTCATTGTTGGATACTGTTGTCTGCTGTTTGTCTCTTTGGTTAATTGGAGCAAAGAATGTTGCGTTGTGGGCTATCCATCTCTGATCTAGTGCATTTTTATAAAAAGTGTATTGTGAAGCATACTATAATACAAAGTACAACATAAATGTACTATAATACTTAAACTCAGCACAGGTTTAATCAACAAATAAAACAAAAAAAAAAAAATTCTTCACCCATCTGTTTAAGTAATTTTAGAATTATTGATGAGAGCAGAAGCTTAATCTGTCCCATGGCTACAAGAAATGAAGCTGAAATTTATACTTTTATTAAAAAACTTGCTTTGAAGCTGTGGCTGTGGAATAAAAAAAAAGAGCAAATATTTTAAATGTCAGCAATATTAGGTGCCTTCCCACGAATGTGAAATATTTTCCAGGCAGATAATAACTCTAGCAACTTTCCTTCCTAATGTTATGCAACTGTGCTGCAATTTCTGAGAATTTGAATTTGTGGCAATTTTGAGATATGTAGGAAAAGAATAAAAAAAGGACTCTATTCATAAAAGCTCAGTGTCGGAGCAGGATTTGTGGCAGATTTTCCTGGAATATATATATATATTGTTGGTGCACAATGGAAATTGTTTGTGTATGTTTTGCTATGCGTGGATATAGAATCTTTACACAGGTATGTTTTAAACTGTTACTCAGACAGTCACCAGCTTCCAGAGGAACCAAATAGGATAATCCTGCAGGTCTAAAGGTCTGAGAGTAGACCCAGGCAATCCTGCCACACTGTGTGGTTGAAACTAAATATGCTAGGTTAATACTTATTAATATTCACCATGGCTAGTGGTGATAGTACCTCATATATTGTAACAGAAGATACATGTTATAATAATAGCATTGCCCTAATAGTTTAATGTATAAACAAACATTTCTCATTTCCAGTTTACCTAAAGAAATGAGTTTATCCTTTATATACTCTTATACAGATCTTATTGAAAAAAAATGTTTCAGATCAATAACTGATAACTGCTTTTTATTTCAGTATAACTGTTTATCCTTGGTTTACCTGCCTGGCTTCACCACTAAGCAAAAGGCTAAGGACTTGCCAGCGAGCACCTTCATCCCAACCATTAATAGTGGCTGCCAATTCAAATTGTTCTAGCCAATCAGTCCACTCCCTAGTTACCCCATCAAATGGATCAGGTTTGGCAATTGGGTCTGGTAGAGATACTAAGTCTAATTGGGGGATTTCATCTGCAGGTCCAAGGGGACAGGAGGATTTAAATCAATACTATAAGTAGCAGCTTCCATAGCTTAATACAGAGAACAAACATACAAAGAAAACAGGGAGAATAAATGGTATTACCAGCACTGCTGCCACCACTTTGTACCATATCACTGCTTTATGGAAGGATTATGGGTAATATGGCACACAGTGGGTTACTCTGCTGGTCTGGCACAAAGCAGACAGTGCACATAAACAGGTTCCCACATAAAATGTGCAGTAATCAGGGGTGTCCCTGTCTATGGTGCACCACTTTGAATATTGACCAGGCCTGTTGTGTGTCCTTGTAAGTTGGTGTACACTTATCTGTTATCTCAGAGTTTGTATCCAATAAGATAAATTGTCTGTCTAATAATCTGTCCTCCCAACAGGTGGTAACAGGATCTTATACACAGGATCTTGTGTTCCATTCAATATCACTCCAAAGCACACACCACAATCCACTTTCACTTTCTCTCCTCCTACCATAGAGAGCAGGGATGTCTTGTCTTTTATCTCTCACTGATACCACCTGCAAGCTGGAGGTGGTATATAAGGAGCCTTGGTGTATATGTCCATAACAATACACATCACATCCTGTGAGCAGACAGAAACTTTTTTTGGATTACACTAACTTTCACATGGAGCATACATAGGGGTGTGGTTTAACCTCCCATTTTGACCATTCCATGTTCAAATAGGGATCTCAGCTCTGTAAGTAAGTTTATGTATTTTGTATATTTTGTGTTGTACCTAATATAAGTCAGTGCTATTCTTTATATACATTTACTGATGGTCATTTAAATGGTAATCGTAAGAAAGTACACACATACATATACACCTTTCCTATATGTAATATCCTATAACCCCCCCCCCTCACATTGGTAGCTCCTAAAAACTCAATGCAATCTCCTATGAAAATATAAATATATTTATATAATATAAGGGATATATACAGTATATATATTTACCTGTGATAAAGTCCTCCTTCTATAAAGCTGATTAGGGTGGAGAAAAGATCACCATCTACCCACCTCATTTGAATATCACCATAAAATAACCACATCTCCAAATTTAAAGGGGAGATTGGTACCAATTCATATGCTTTTAGGAACAAAAAAAGAGTATTTTCAATTTTGATTGTCCTGAGTAATATATCAAAAGTTTTTTTATTAGAGGTGGACATACCTTTTAAGAAGTTAGTATTGTGGAAATGAAAGCTCACTAACTTTTGAAAAATAAAGAGAATATTTAGAATTAATGAGATATTTGTAAAATAAAACCTTTTATTGTTATTAAAGGAGAACTAAACCCAAATTTTTACACACCAGAATCTGAATATTAACCCTCTAAAAACACCAATAAACGGTAAAATAGCAATACAGCAAATAGCATTAAATAAATATTACCACTTGAAGAACTGGATGAAATAATTATGTATGGTGACTGGCCACACCCCTGATCTCAGTCATATGCTCCCTTGCTTATTCTGTCCTGTAAAAGGATTGACTAGACGATACTAGTGGGTGTGACCAACTGTAACAAGTTCCTGCAGTATCTTAGGACTGAGCATGTGTAAAGAACATAATGGTCAGTGACCACACTGTGTGATACCGGAAAACTGGGAAATAAGACACAAACCTCATTTTAGAAAGTTACTCCAATGTGTTTGAAATGTAAACCCTTTTTCTAGCCCAGAGAACTGGTCTAGAGAAAAGTTCCTCTTTCTGGGCTATAATTTATGTAGAAACAAAGAAAAAGCAAGGATATAAAGGCTAAAAATACTAAACTTTATTCCAAAATCTATTAAAAAGTCATAAAAATATTACAAAAGTGAACCTACCTTGCCTAAACAAGCCACCACCCCAGATGGTATAGTTCCACATAAATGTACAATACTCATCAGTCCTATTATACTTATCAGTTTGGTAGTTGGTCAGAAGTCCGTGCACAATGGCGCCATTGACAAAGCCCCCCCATCTCCATTAAGAGTGTGCCTCTTTTCCGAGATTCAGCCTCAATACTCTGTATTACTTTTTGATCCGTGCACAGACTTCTGACCGATGGGGTGGTGGCTTGTTTAGGCAAGTTAGATTCACTTTTGTACTATTTTTGTGACTTTTTAATAGATTTTGGAAAAAGTTTAGTATTTTTAGCCTTTATATCCTTGCTTTTTCTTTGTTTCTACATATGTGATATTTAGGATAGGCTGTGATATATCCTTAAGACCCTTAGCATTCTATGGGCTATAATTTAGTTAATACCTTGTGTGCTGACATAAATTTAGAGGAAAATTCCATCCGTTTTGATTAACCAACCGTCAAGATGATAAATTACAGAGTATATTGTACTTTTGTAAACAAAGTCGATGTTTCATTGGATGCAATAAAATGCTACAAACACATGCAATCCATTATTGAATAATAATCGTAGAGAGATTACTTTAAGGCCGAGACCACACTATACCGTGCTTGTGCGTGCATGAATGCAATGAATCGCAACGCATCTCTCCCTAGTGCACTAGTGTGGCCACATCAACTGGGCCACACTAATGTGCGCTCTTTAAAGCAAATATTCACCATTTGGTGTCCCCTAAAAAGTTCTTTACTTTATTAAAAGCCAGTTTCCCTGTCAGTATCAGATCTGGTAGGGAGTCGGGACGTTTATATATTTAATGCTTTGATTTAAAAAAGGATGCCTCAGTTTGTCTGGTCTTTTACTCATCAACCAATTAGATGTTATATAGCTGAATTAGACCAGCTAATATTTTATTGGTTGTTGCAGATTTATAGCAAAAGTGAAGGTTTGCACCTCTTATAACATCTTCCTTGTTGCATTATTAAGTATTTGTTTATTTGTTTCCTGTTAAAACTTGGGTTGCCTCAAAATTACCTAGTCTGCTAGTCCTTATCGCCAGTATGATGATGGTTTGGGTTACTTGACATTGCATAGAACATTGCCATAGTGTTGACATCTGCACTGTATTACGTGTATGTTTATGCTTTATTTTATTTAAAAGCTGCTCAGTGTTCATCACTACTAAAAAGATTGTATCAACAAAAGTCTCTGGGCTAAATAACAGAGGTTCTTTCCAAGCAAGTGTAAATATTTGGTAATTTCCCCGTTTCTGAATGTCATGACACCATTCAAAACCTATTTATTTCAAAGCAATCTAGTAGGTATACTTAATTACGGAAGTCAGGCTAGATTATAATGCTTATTTACTGACAGTAGCTAATTCAGATACTCTGGTGGGCCACAAATATTTACTTTACTCCCTCTTTATAAACCTTCTGCAATTGCTTCAAATCATGCTCTAATTATGGGATTCTGCTTTTATAAATTAGGGTTCTAGACAGACTGGAAACCTGGACTTCTATGTGGTTTATATATTCATTTGTGATAACTGTTTTACATTTGTAGTACAGGCACCCCAATGAATTACCTCACCCACTTTTATTTTACCATAAGATACCATCCCTAACCATGTGCTGCCCTACCATTTGACATCAAAGTTTGCTGTCCCAGTCCCCTCCTGCATGGCCTTGTTAGAAGCTTGAGCATGCTCAGAGGTGCATACGCAGAGTAACAATGTCAATCAGTGACATCAGTGATCATGGCCATAATTGGCGTGGTTGGGTGGTGGCTTTGCAGGGAAGGATAGCTAAAAAAGAGTTAAAAGTTCCAGCAAAGGCAGCGGACATAATGGGGACATCCCCATCTCCTTCTATTGGTGTGTGCTGTGCTATAGCAGTGCACAGCGCACACCAAAACGGGCTAGTGGGATTTTAAAGCCAAGTTCCTATACTGAATACTGCATTACTGCAATAAAGGATGTGTGTAGTTAGTGAATACTATATAGTAATTATTGTGAGACTGATAGATAAGATGTTCTTTAGCAATGCAAAATAATGTAATGTGAGAGCATTTAAATGATAGAAGCAAGTGATAACATATATTGTGTATATTGAATAAAGTAAAAAGTAATAAAGAGTTGGAAAGAAGCAACTAACAAGTAAACTTGTCCCTGTGTCCTTATTCTTTTCTAATACAGAACAACAACTGTTGCTACACCTTTACCCTGGGCCTGTAACATTATCATAAAGCATCTATACCTGTGTTCATAATACATGTTTTCTTAATAATACATTTACACTTTATGCCTCAAATGGATATAGTCATATAAACCAGCAGAAAGTTTTATCGTCACCACAAACACATTGCCGTTGAGGGTAGTCTAATCCAAAGATAATAAACCTCATTTTTGCCTCAATAAATGATCTTCACCTTCACCCATCTATACTTCTGTACTCCTAGGTCCCATACTGTCATATTATCTGCATCGCGTTGTAAACAAAGGGGTTTTAGTATACATTACTGTGATCACATGAATGAAAAGCCTTCCTACCACGTCAAGGTAACCCCAGTCTGGAAGGTCATAACAAAAAAATTTCCCACTGCTGAGCCCACTGTATAGTGTTAAAAAATCCTTACCTTACAGATCTGCTCCAAATGTTTCTCCTGCAGTGTCTAGTGAAGTGCGGTAGCTGTCTGTGTATAAAATTGTCTCTGCAACTTCCCTGGTCTCCAAAACTGATCTTATTAGTAATAGTCAGCATGGATTTATGATAAATAGATCATGCCAGACAAATTTAATTGTTTTTTATGAGGAAGTGAGTAAGAATTTAGATTCAGGCACAGCAGTGGATGTGGTATACTTGGATTTTGCGAAAGCCTTTGATACTGTGCCACATAGGCGACTAATGTATAAACTGAGGACTGTTTGCCTAGAAGAAAACATTTGTTCATGGATAGAGAATTGGTTATTGGATTGCAAACAGAGAGTGGTGGTTAATGGAGCTACATCTATGTGGGCTAAAGTTCTAAGCGGAGTGCCTCAGGGTTCTGTACTGGGGCCGCTTCTTTTTAATCTGTTTATAAATGACTTAGAAGGGGGCATTGAGAGCAAGGTCTCGGTGTTTGCTGATGACACTAAACTATGCAGAGCTTTGGAAACTTCAAATGATGTGCAAGTGTTGCAAGCAGACGTAAATAGATTATCGAAATGGGCAGCAGAATGGAGATTCAAAATTGATAAATGTAAGGTGATGCATTTGGGATTTAATAATCCCTGTGCCACCTACACCATAAATAACTCTGCGTTAAGTGAATCTGTAATGGAAAAAGATTTGGGGGTTCTGGTAGATAACAGACTTAGCAATAGCAAACAATGCCAGGCAGCAACGGCTAGAGCTAGCAAAATATTGTCTTGTATAAAAAGGGGAATAGATTCAAGAGAGAAAAATATTATTCTCCCTCTTTACAAGGCACTGGTAAGGCCTCATTTGGAATATTTTGGAATCCCATATACAAAAGCGAGATCTTGGAAATGGAAGCAATTAAAAGAAGGGCAACTAAGTTAATAAGGGGGATGGAGGGGCTTAAATATGCATTGGAGAAGCGACATTTGCGTGGGGATATTAACACCTTATACAAATATATTAATGGGCCATACAATGAACTCTCTAGTGCATTGTTCACTAATAGGTCATATAAGAGGACTCGTGGACATCCTTTAATGTTGGAAGAAAAGAAGTTTCATCTTCAGGTTAGGAAAGGTTTCTTTACAGGGAGAGCGTAAAACTGTGGAACTGTCTTCCAGCAGATATGGTAATGGCAAGTTCATTGAATAGCTTTAAAAATGGCCTGGATAAGTTTCTAAAATGTAAACATTTTTTGAGAACTACTGGTATTAATACATATAGCAAACAGAAAGTAGAGGCCGCACTCCAAGAATCAACTTTATTTAGTACAGCATAAAATCTCCAAACAGAGTCAGGCTCATCTGACGCGTTGAACAATTAAAACATGGTGAATTTACCATACCAAAATTACATGAACTCTAAGCACAGCATAAAAACATATAGAAACATATACAAACCCTTATATCATAGGCTATAAGGGAAAGAAGAGGATAGACAAATACAATCATGTCATAATCTCTACTTTATTGCCCTCAGGATTAGATAAAATGGGTAACATCCCAACAGGAGTTAAGACCCTGTGGCATCCTAGTCTGAAGAAGGAAAATCCAAAATACTTCCCTCTTGCCAATAAGGCTGAGAAAGTGTTTTCCAATTGGGGATAATACATCACGATTTTTTATTGATCGAGCATGTTCCCTAATTCTACACTTTAGCTGGCGGGTAGTATACCCAACATATTGTTTTCGACAGTTGAGGCATTCAAGCAAATAAATCACACCTCTTGTATTACAGTTAGCATAGCTCTTATTATTATAATACTTGCCTGTGCTACTAGAACAGAAGGTCGTACTCGCAGTGATAACACTACAGGTGGTACATCTATTACTACCACATCTGTAGCTGCCTTTATACCCCAACCAAGTGCCCTGATTTGTTTTTTTAATATGATCAGAAACAACGCTAGGAGCCAACAAGGATCCTAAAGTCGGAGCCTTCCGAGATATAAAATTTATCTGGTGATTCAGTCAATACTTCCAAAAATAGGATCCCCAAATAAGATAGGAATGTTCTTTTGAACGATGACACAAATTTTGGGGAATTCCACACTATATTCTGTGCAGAAATAAAAGCAGTTTTGTTTAGATTGTTGCTTCTTGTGGCGCATATGTCTACCACATCTCTGAATAAGAGTATTCCTGTCTAATTGCCTCGCTCGCTCAAAAGTGTCGCTCAGTAGACCCTCGGGGTATCCTCAAGCCAGTAACCGACCTTCCAAGGAAATAGATTTGGATATAAAGTTGGTTTCTAAGGAACAATTCCTGAGTATACGAAACTGACTATAGGGGATAATTCTGAGGGTATGAGTAGGGTGACAGCTGTTCGCCCTAAGTATAGAGTTACCTGATATTTTCTTGATATACAAAGTAGAACCAATAGTGGAGGTACCTGGTTCCACAAAAAGTTTTAAATCCAGGAATTCAACTGCAATTGTACTAGTGTCAAACGTCAAGAAAATGTTAAATACATTATCATTTAAGTGTGACACAAATGACACAAGACTGTCCTCATCTCCCCTCCATACAAATAGCAGATCATCAGTATAACGGATGTAATGCATGACATAATGACAAAGAGCATGGTTACCCCCAGAGACGTGGGACTGTTCCCACCAAAACATATGTAGGCACAAAAGAAGCACCCATGGAGGTCCCACCTGTCTGGAGGTAAAAAATACCATTGAATGTGAAGAAATTATGAAAAAGCAAAAACTTCAATGCCTCAAGAATATAATTATTCGTGTCAAGGGGATATAGACCCATGCTCTCCAGGGTTTCTCCCACAGCTCGTATGCCCAAGTCATGGGATATGGAGGTATAAAGAGAACAAACATCCATCATAGCCCATCTAAAGCCATCTTCCCATTTAAACTTGTCCAATTTTTCCAAAATATGAGCACTGCCTCTGGTATATGATGCCATTTGTTGGACTACCGGCTGTAGCATATGGTCTACCCAATCTGAGAGACCAGAGCTAAATGAGTCAATGCTAGCCACAATGGGCCTACTCTCTGGATTTGAGAGGGATTTATGGACTTTTGGGAGATGGTGAAAGATTGGTATGATAGGATGTGGTTTTATGAGAAATTTCTTTATATTCTCAGCAAAAATGCCCATACCAATTTCCTTACACACCAATCTATTCAAATCCTCTTGAAATTCTTTCGTAGGTTCATGGGACAACGTCTGATAAACGTCTAACTCACTGAGTTGGCTTGCAGCTTCACTTATATAATCAGCATGGTTCTCTACAACTGTACAGCCACCTTTGTCTGCGCTGCGAGCTACAATTCTTTCATCTGATTAAAGTTGTTCAATCGCTACTCTCTCTGCACTGCTTAAATTATCATTCGTATTAGCTTGAAGTTTAGAAAGATTTACCAGCTCTCTCTCAACCCTCTCCTGAAATATATCCATTACAGGACTACGTGACTGCACTGGATTAAATTTTGACTCATACTTCCCCTTAAAGTTATCAAACATAAGATTCAGAAACATGAGATAATTCACATAGAGTATTAACATTTAGAAGATCAATAACATCCTCCAGAAGTTTGGGATCACTCTTTGCGGAGGTGTCCTCTATTACAACAGCATCCAAGTCACAATTCCTGAAATGTTTATTTAGAGTCACTTTCCTAATGAATTTATTAGTGTCCATATACTGTAGATCTGGTTGATCCAGGGATACTTTCTGATTGCCGTTTGGAGTCAGGAAGGAATCCCCCCCTCCCCCTTTTTAGCTGTTTTTTTGCCTTCCTCTGGATCAACTGTTAGGAAGGGTTTAAAAAAAAAGATAAATAGGTTGGACTTGATGGACGTATGTCTTTATTCAACCTCAATTACTATGTTACTTTCTGCCCTGGGTTTGCATAAGTTCCAATGTTATACTTTCATAAACCGGAAATCTGCAGGTCCTATCTGCACAAGATCTTGTGTAATATCCTGTTACTGGTCCATAGCCCCGTTCTACCTCCCAAAATTATTTCCTTGAGGAGTACCAGCATGTACAGTTTTCATATGCCAGGTTAGTGTCCTTTTTCCTGTATTAGAGATAGCCTGGCAGAAGCGGGCTGGTGCTCCTCCCAGAAACTAATACTACCTCCCTGCCCCAGGTTACCAGGTACTTTTCATTTTACCTTTTTTTTTAATATCCACTTTCCAATATCCAAGTTATCCTTTAATTTTTAAGTAAGCCTTTTAAAATGATGTTAATTATTTGAAGAAAGTATTTCACTTATTTCAGCTAATTTCCCCCCTTGCCCTTTAATACCATAGAAAGTGTATACATATAGGCAGGAGGTACTTCATCAGTTAAAACATGTTCTTATGATATGGAATCCCATATACAAAAGGGATATCTTGGAAATTGAGGCAGTTCAGAGAAGGGCAACTAAATTAATAAGGGGAATGGAGGGGCTTGAATATGCAGGCAGATTAGACAAGTTAGGGCTGTTTACATTGGAGAAGCGGCGGTTGCGTGGGGACATGATAACCTTATACAAATATATTAATGGCCCATACAGTGAACTCTCTGGTGCATTGTTCACTAATAGGTCATATCAGAGGACTCGTGGACATCCTTTAAGGTTGGAAGAAAAGAAGTTTCATCTTCAGGTTAGGAGAGGTTTCTTTACAGTGAGAACGGTGAAACTGTGGAACTGTCTTCCAGCAGAGGTGGTAATGGCAAGTTCATTGAATAACTTTAAAAAAGGCCTGGATAAGTTTCTAAAACTAAAAAATATTGAGAATTACTGGTATTAATGCATATAGATCTGGTTGATCCAGGGATACTTTCCGATTGCCGTTTGGAGTCAGGAAGGAATTTTTTCCCCCCTTTTTTAGCTGGGGTTTTTTGCCTTCCTCTGGATCAACTGTTAGGTAGGGTTAAAAAAAAAAAAAAAAAAAAAGGGAATAGGTTGGACTTGATGGCCGAATGTCTTTATTCAACCTTAATTACTATGTTACTATGTTACTATGATCTAATTATACATCAATCCATTTTGAGAAAATAAATCTCCCAGTGTAAATAACTGTATACCACCCATCTAACTGTAAATAATCAAGCCTATCCTGATTAATGAATGCTGCTACTAGTCGTCATCATTGTGCTATGCAAAGATTATACACAGTATATAGAGACTGACTGACCACATGGCACATTTTGCGATTTAGTTCTGAACACACATTAGGATAATGTAAACTCAGCTGCAGTCTGAACATGGGCTTAAACTTGTATCAGTAAAAGCATTAACAGCTTCTGCATTGTTGTCTGTGAGTTATCTATGCGTTCTGTGCTCCATAATCATTACCAAAGCTTCAAACATGGCACACAGTAATACAGAGCTATGTAGTAGGAACATACCGTAACAAAGGCAGCAAATACAAATCAATGAAGCAGACATAAATATTGTCTGTGCTCACAGAAAATTAAATTGTGTGCACTACATATGGCAGCACTTTTATTCCAGCAGGTTTTTGTGTGTGCACCACTTTAACCTGTGAGCACACTGACGAGCACACATCTAGATAGAGAGGGACCCGAATCCGAACCTGTTTCCAAAGTTGATTTCATGGATCTGCCGGAATGCGGTTCATGCGGGATTTCTTACTTTTTGGGATTTTTCTGAACCATGGGACTATTTTTGAAAATTCCTAGATATTTCTAAAATTTTCTATTTTGTGAATTCGAAATTCCTAAAAAAAAAATGTGGATTTTAGAATTTTTCGGATTTTTTTAAAAATCAACAAATCTGCAAGCGAGACAGATTTCAGTGAGTTTGGCCATCTCTAGCCATGTACTTGCATGGCTTGTAAAGTCATGACAACGTCAGGGCATGTTAGTTTATTCAATATCAACATTGTATTGGTCCTCTTTTTTCAATAAATATTGTGCTGAACTCAGTAATAAGAATGAATAATAATAATACGATAATCATGTTAACTCCATTACATAGAACTTAATACTGACTGAAAAAATGTTTTTGTTTTTGAACTATCCACCATTGTTTGGATTAGTATTACCTTATCACTATTGAGTTCTGTTTTCTCAGAAGGTCTAGGTACAGCACTCGCTAGGCCATCCATTTCATTGTATTCCTCATAGTAATACGTGGACTTATCTACTTGTCTAAAAGAGCTTTCACCACTCGTCCATCAAAAGTACCAAACTTTCCTAATTAAAAATCTAAATCATTTCTTTGAGTATTCTATTTCAACCAAATTAAATCTGAACTTTTATTAGTTTGAGACTTAGATTAAAATAAATTAAAGAAAAGCATTTTTAAAAAATGATCATAATGGTGTTAAAAGAGGGATAGTAAATCCCAGAAGAAGAGGGTTCCAGTCAGGGGCGTACCTGAAGGGACCCGGGCCCCTCTTGCGAGAGTTTGGGGGCCGTGCCCTGACTCCCTCCTTCGCAGACTTTCAAGATCCCTGCAGTATCGAGTCTTTTTAAAGAGCTGATTGCGGTATGAACACGCGATCAACTGTTTAAAACCGGACCGAATTCCGGTTCAGTTCCGGAAGTTCGGGTCTGGTTTAAAGAGCCGATCGCACGTATGTTTTCTACATCTATGCGTGATCAGCTCTTTAAAAAGGCTCGATACTGCAGGGATTTGGGCTTGTGGCGGGCCCTACTACCGTCCAGGCCCCCTCGCGGTCACGGGGATGGCGGGGGCGGTAGTTACACCACTGGTTCCAGTTGGTATTGCGGCTCTCTGATTGTGCAGAATGTTACAACACCTCCTTATCCTACAGAATGATAATGCCACATACATTTGACTAAAATGCATAAATTCTTGTATGTATGTCAAAAACACAACGTTAATTAATATCCCTAAGGGTTTCAACTGACTTAATAACAGTCTCCATTATAATAATAATAACAGGTATTGGCTGGATTACTGGTCTATCTCTTCTGTAGAGTATGTTTAATTATATTGTGTTCATTAAATAGGTGTTTAAATAAAACTATTGTGATGAACACAGATTCTTCCACCAATTATTTCATCTGTCACTGGTACTGCTACAGAAAGCCAACCAACATTAGTTTTGCCTAATCTGGGCCTATAATTTATAATGACCAGTTAATCCAACAGGTACAGCAATCAATAGTTTTACTGCCTACTACCCACTACTCATTAGCAGGTGCTAAACGTATTGATTTAGAAACCGGGGAAAGATCTACGAATTCAGGAACTTTCTAAAAATAAATCAAAATACCAGGTAATTGGATTCCAAGAAACAGCAAATGGACAAATGTTCCCCTTTAAAACATAATTCATAGCTCATTCCAAATAATGGCTTCACCTTTCGAAATATTCCCTGAGAATTCATTATAGAAGATAGAAACTGCATCATAAACCTAAGATATTTAACAATTATCTGTTATTTAGATTCTAGAATACATAGAATGGATAAGGGATACTTGTTCCAACAGTCTCATGGGAAGGAATGTTTTATGGCCCCTGTTAAGATACCTTTCAATGGTACAACACTATGGAATCTACTTAGTGAATTAAAAACAATATTTGCAGCCCTATCTGCCACACATACTGGACATAAAAAATGTTTAAAGCTATCCCAAGTAAGGAAGCAAAAAATGTTTTCCTTGCTGCGTTTTGCATTACTGGAAAGTTATACTGGATCACTGTTGTGCTGGCATTCAAGCAAGGAAAAGAAAATCCAATGGACAGATATCAGCATAAAGATACCAGTTTGCTATTTTATTTTTCTCCTGCTTAACTCAGAGTTTAGAAGTGGTTATAGATAAAATCTATTTTTTTTCTACAATATTTTTTTTTCTGTAATTATATTGGGCTAAATGTGGAAAACAAAATGTACTATCTTGGGTTTCAAAGGCAGCTAACCAAGTTCAAGCTCTGGGCCTTGATATGTTTTGTTTAAATGTTTACTTGAAATGGTAGACTAAAGATTCATCAAACTTGTATATTTGTTTTTACAGATCGTACAAGATTTTGATTGCCAGAAGATCCATAATGTTTTCAAAAAATGACTTTAGGTAAATTGACAGGAATTGCTTTCCTGAGTATTTTTGCAAGTTACTTTTATTATTTTTTTATATAGCTTTGACAATATTACATTTTTAGTGTGATATGGTAGCACTTCCTGCTCTAAAACCATGTGACAGCCCGTCTTTCCTGTCTCCTCCTTCATTCAAAAAAGACAAAATGTACACACCTTCACACCTGCTGTGAGCCGTGCTGTAACCCCCCCCTCCTGCCCTTCAGTTCTCCTTCAGTCACAATCCCTCCATGCCAGAAAGTAATGTAGCTATAAAAGCTTTTGTGTCAATGCAGGGGATACCCTCCCACCCCCAACTGCTCTATTCATTCTCTAAAACCATTGTCAATCTCTACTTACTCCTCCTCAATCCTGCGCTGTTTACAGTGAAGTTAGCCACGGCTGTGGTTGGCTGCCTCTCAGCCAATCACAGCCACGGCTGGCGGTCCAGCCACCTGCTTGCAGTTCCGGCAGGCAGGGGAGCCGGACCCAGAACAGCACAGGATCAAGGAGGTGGCTGAGAGGCAACCAATCACAGCCGCAGCTGACTTCACTGTAGACAGCGCAGGATCGAGGAGGTATAAGTTGAGATTGACAACGTTTTAGAGTAATGAAAGAGCAGTTGGGTGGGAGGGTATCCCCGCATTGTCACAAAAGCTTTTATAAAGGGTGGAAATGCCCTTTAAGAGCCGATTCTAAATCTTCTTATATATACTATGTTATCTGTAGAAACTATTATTCTTTCCTACATTCTTCTAAAGGTTTACTGTCATCCTCATGAGACATGGTTATGGCTAGATACTGCATGTTCTTTCACAGATGGTCTGACATCTATGAATCAAAAATGGGTTTAGTCATAACAATGGACATAAACTGCTATATGCTTCTATATAGCTTATGCAGATAAAAGGCTAAAGTATATAAGCAATGACAAATGAAGCAATATTAATATATATATATATATACATGTCCCTGCCACAGCCTACCTGAATAAAGTATACTGTAAATAAAGACGCTTGTGAAGGTTCTCATTCATCCAGGTCATGGTATATCTGTTGTATTCAATTAGATCAACTGGACTTGAAATGTAGTTCTTGAAGACGTTTCGCTAGTCATCCGACTGGCTTTCTCAATTCAGAATGACTTGTACAAGAAACTGTGGCAATTATGTACCCTGGAAAATCCCAATTAGCATATCACAGCCAGGTGTTAAGGGTGTGATTAGATAGTGGCTAAGAGGTGTTATAGGAACGCCCAGAGTAAGGTGTTAAAACGCTGTACATGCAGACAGTTTGTGTCGAACAGCAACTGCATCACGCGTATGGCCCAGCACAGAAGAGCCAATTCCTCGGGTCAGGACTCAGCCGTGTACCTGCATCTTAAGGATAAAGGACATACCTTTGAAGATTGTAATTTTACATATTGCGAAGGAACGTGACTGGTTCAAGAGAGGTGTTAAGGAGGCCATTTATGTGAAAATAAAGAAACCAAGCCTAAATAGAGGTGGGGGAGTTCGACACCAACTGTCTGCCATGTACAATGCTGTTTTAACACTTACTCTGGGCGTTCCTATAACACCTCTTAGCCACTATCCATCACACCCTTAACACCTGGCTGTGATATGCTAATTGGGATTTTCCAGGGTACTAATTGCCACAGTTTCTTGTACAAGTCATTCTGAATTGAGAAAGCCAGTCGGATGACTAGCGAAACGTCTTCAAGAACTACATTTCAAGTCCAGTTGATCTAATTGAATACAACAGATGTAAATAAAGACATATGTTCATCTAATCCAACCTACTCAGATATACCCCCATTTCCTGCCTTACAGTTCAACCAGAGGAAGACCAAAAAGTATGAAAGGAAAAAATTCTATCCTGACACCAAGTAGCAATGGGAAATTTCCCTGGATCAACTCCAACTTTATGTATCAATTCCAGCAACATGCAACATTTTTTTTTATTTTTAGAATGTCATCCAGCTTTTTTTTTAAACTATCCAATGAACCTGCCATAACAACGTCCAATTGAAGACAATTCCATAATTTAACCATTCTTACAGTGAAAAACCCTTTCTGAACTTGAAGACTAAACTTATTTTCTTCCAGTCTTAATGATGTCCACGTGT
This sequence comes from Hymenochirus boettgeri, assembly GCA_019447015.1. Lineage (NCBI taxonomy): Eukaryota > Metazoa > Chordata > Amphibia > Anura > Pipidae > Hymenochirus > Hymenochirus boettgeri. The sequence continues at coordinate 134,925,594 of CM033476.1, read as the reverse complement.
CCTCTGACAGTTTAGATTGTATGTCCCATTAATATATTTATAAATCCTCATCATATACCCATGCAAGCGCTTTTTCTAGTGTACATAATTGTAACTTATCCAATCTAAATTTAAAAGAAGAGATAGCTGGTGATATGGATGATAAAGTGGAGGCAATATGGGTGGAAGTAGGCAACAGGAAAGGGGGTAATGTCATTGTTGGTGTCTGCTATAAGCCGCCAAATGCTACAGAGAGGAGGTGAGTCAACTTCATATGCAGTTGGCAAGGGCTGCAAGTTTGGGGAGTGTGCTCATTATGGGGGACTTCAATTACCCTGACATTAATTGGTGTGGTGGAACTGCCATCACAGAAAAAGGCGATGAGTTCCTGAATTGCTGCAGGATAATTTTCTCTCACAGGTGGTTGAGGTTCCTACTAGAAAAGGAGCTCTGTTGGATCTGGTAATATCTAACATTGTGGAGCGCATTATAAATATAAAGGTAAATGGAGGCTTATGGAATAGTGACCATGAAATAGTGGCATTTGGACTTTGTTATCGAAAGGAAAAGTGCGCTGGGTTAACAAAGACATTTAATTTCAGGAAAGCAAATTTTCCAGGTTAAAACAGCTCTTCAGAATGTCAACTGGGATAATGTATATCAGGTAAAGGTACTGAACAGAAGTGGACTGTGTTCAAGGGGATTTTAAGCCAGTTCACATCTAAATTTATACCCTTGGGAAATAAATGTAAAAAAAATAAATCCGCGCCCATGTGGCTGAATTCTGATGTAAAGAGGCAAATGGTAAGGAAGAAAGGCTTTAAAACCTTAGCTGAGGGACGGGGCCTTTGGAGATAAAAAACTGTAACAAGGAGTGTAAGAAAGCAATCAAACTAGCTAAAATTAATAATGAAGTTAGGATAGCTGAAGAAAGCATCACTAAGCCTAAACATTTTTTAAGTATATTAATAGTAAGAAGATGAGGACTGAGAATGTGGCACCATTAATTAATGGGATAAGTTAGTAGTACGAGGATGGCGATAAAGCAAATGTCTTGAATAATTTTTTTCCCTCTGTATACACTATAGAAGATCCAAGTACAGATATCATAGAGTATAGTAGCAATAAAGGTATACAAGATTCAGTCATACTTTGGTTACCAAGGATATGGTACAGAAAGAACTAAATAAGTTAATATTAGTAAATCTCCTGACCGGATAAAATACATCCTCGGGTACTTAAGGAGCTAAGTTCAGTTTTATCTAGGCCTTGTTTTTATTTTGCTGATTCCCTCATGTCCGGTGGTGTGCCTCTGGATTGGAAAAGGCTGATGTTATTCCAATATTCAAAAAGGGTAGTCGTTCACAGCAGGGTAATTACAGGTCTGTAGTTTAAAACTTTTATTGCAAAAACACAACTCTTTGCTAGTTATATTGGCAATGGAACATTCATCAACTCTTGCATTTACTCTTTACTGCTTCCTACATTTCAGTCTTTCCACCCCAAGTTCACATGGTCCCCCCTTCATCTATTCATTCAGAGTGATAACTTTTTCCAGTGAAACTTTTTGCTTACGAGCTCTTGTTCTTCTCCCTCTGCAGCTCAACATAGAAAAATTCTGAAGATTTTTAAAATGTTTACGAAGTTAGTTAAAAAACATAAGTCATTCATTAATATGGCGAAAGCTTCATCTTAAAGTCAAATGTCTGTTCGGGACTAATAACATTGACGAATACAGCCACAAAAACAGAAATACCTTAAGGAGAACTATAAAGTGGATAATGCACCCCCACTTAATTATAAGGATATTAAGAAGTTACCAAAGGAGCTCCGTGACCATATAAAAGCATGAGGCCCGCAGGCCGAGTACCCTTATATACAGGTCACGGAACTGACGGTACTTTTTTTTAATATCCCTTTTAATTTCACATTTGGGTGCATTTAGTTATTAAAGGGAAACCTACCCCTTTTGTGGCTTCTGGTGTTCCTTCTCCTCTTGGAACTGTAGATTATAATCAGATATAATCTTACAGTTTCCTCCATAGAAATTTGGCAGATTGCAATCATTGAATAAACCTATGCCCCAGCCTAAATATACAGTTACAACATTCCATTTACCGTGTTGAAGGTGTTTGAAGTTTTCCACTAGATTCGCTATGTTTCCTGATGGACACAGCTATCCACATGCTCAATAGTTTAAACTTCCCATGGTGCTGCGTGAGTAAAACACCAACCTTTACCACACATTAGAAAGCATATATGTCTAAACGCAACATGTTTACTTCGATTTCAAAGGTTGAGGGTACACCCAACTGTGAAAATGCAGGGGCCAGACCCCCCCTCCCCCCCCCCCCTCCACGAGCATGGTGGCCAGGCACCTGACACACACCTCTCCTCGGCACACATCATCAGCTCTTTTAAACGCTGATCATGTTTATCTGAACTGACACATGCTATCACTGTTTGATCAGCTGTTCTGCCAGCTCGGTACCGGCTTTTAAGGGCCCTCTTACTCTCTAAACCTAGGTTAGTTAGAGCCCAGGGACAGGGTAGGACAAGAGGTCAGGTGATGTCACTTAATGTCTGGAGCAGAAGTTTGAGCTAATCTGCAATATAATTTCCTACAGCTGCAATCAAGCTGGCTTTTTACTTAACCATAACTTGTTCAGAGTTCACACTTGCCCTGCGTAACTGCAGAACACCGTAAAGAAACCTGTTAAATAATTATGATATACCCTAACCATGGACTACTTTTTGCTTACAAAGCAAAGCATATTAAATATTTCACTTTCATTTCATTCTTTTTAGATTTGGGCTGCCCATGTTAATGTTAAAAATGATAATATTGCTGAGCAACATTTCGAAAGGAAGTTTGACTGTGTAATCTGCACATTATTTAAGCAATTTAATGATCGTTTATTTAAGTAAAGTTTGTTTTATTCCTCAATAAATTCCTACAATGTGAAATAAATTGTGAATGACCGGAACTCATAAATTCTTGATTTAGTCATAATACTGCAGCTTTCCAGTGTAATAATCGGTTGTAAAGCAATTAAAAATGTCACATTATGTGGATGTTATGTGGTTTGTGTAGGGGAAGGAGCATCCAATGTGTTTTCATGTGGTGAAGCCGAGTTTGAAAGCTATAATTCATTAATATGTGTCTTTTTGAGGGTTCATAGTGCTGTGTTTAATGTGAAAGCCATAGTCCGTGCAGTGAGAGAACTGCTGGCTTAATTTAATCTTGACAAAAGTCCTAAATCTTCAAGTAATAAAGGAAACTGGTTGTTTTTTGTAGCGTAGGGGCCTACTGTCCTTTTGTCTGTGTAGATTTAAAGGTCTGCGTTATGAACTGCTGTCTCCCTGACAAATATATTGCACCATAATGCTGTCCTGTTATTTCATAACACCATCTACCTTTTATACTGCAGCACTAAATGCACTTATGGGACACAAGTTGTCAGTTGCAAACCTATTTAATGTCTCATTGTTTGCTATTTTATGATGGTAGTTTGCTTTGGTTCTTATTACATTTTTTTGTGATAGTGTTTGGATATGTGCCTCATGCACAGATTTACCCCAGCGGTACAACCATAAACAGCTTAGAAGTGTGTAAACCATTACTGGATGTATTTCTTTAAACAACAAGGCTCACTTCTGAAAAAGTACTGTTCCACTTGTCTTAAAATTATGGGCTGATTTAGGGCAGTGATATAATAGAAGTTTAAGGCCATTAATACCACCTTTTCCCCGATCCACTGCCAGCATAGTACCCGGGTGAGGACCTAAAATCGCTAAGTCCTAACCCTGGGTACTTTCCCTAACTCTTGCACTACTACCGCAAATCTGCTTCGGCCGATCCACACATGTTCCACTCTCTTCTACGGTCAGTCAGTCGCGAGGCAGCCATTGAAGACAACGCCTCCTTGCAGAGCGTATCTTCCTATTGCTGCCTCGCAGCTCGTCACTGAAGCAGAGAGCAGAGGATGGAGCGATCGGCGAGCAGATTGCGGTCAAGTAGTGCAGGAGTTAGGGAGTACCAGGTGTGAATACTTAGCGATTTTAGGTCCTCACCCTGGGTACTATGCAGCTATGGAGGAAGGAGCGAGGGTGGTGTAGTATAGTTGTCCTTTAAAGGAGAAATAAATGACCAGCAACCCCTTGTCAACACCACCCCTGCCTTCTTCACTTTTAATAACTAAGTAACCATGTAATGAGCATGCATAACTTACTATAGTGTTGATTCTAATACGTACATAAAGTTGATGTGCTTGTGGATGCTGCTCTCCTCAATTGCTGGTAATACAATACAATTAACCTAATCTTCATTTGCCAACAGCACTATAAACTTGAATAGATTGTTGTCACCCCCTGTTAGTATCATGTGATACAAGAGGGCAATGATTACATTTTATTAAAAATAAAGCTGTGCAGGTTCTCATTACATGGGGATTCACACATTATGCTATTATTGGACTTTAGGGCTATTTTTTATCAGACATGCTAAAATTTGGCAGCCAACTAAACCAATAATACGATACTAAGATTGTTGCATGTATGGCCCTTTCAATACATACATTCTTTTAGGTTGTGCGTTAAATCCCACTTGTTTCATTCACCAACAACAGCATTCTGTGAGATTATATGAACAGCAGGCAAATAAATTAAACCTAGAAAGCTGTAATACCCTACAACGCAGGGATTTTGCCCAATTTACAGATTGTACTGACTAAAATTCATACCAATATATATTTGCAATGTCTCACAAACAACAGTAAGACGGAATAGAATTTCTTCTCATCTTCATACAGATTTAAAAAGAAGCAAATATTTGTGAGCGCAACTTGTAATCCTGTATGTAAGAGCACCCCCAATGTGAGAGGTAAATCCCCAAAATCTTATCAATGGACGATTTGGAGGCTAAAATGAATAAATGTATTCATCAAAAAAAAAACAAATGTAAGGACTATTTGACAGAAACTTTTCATTTTTTGAAAAAGGTAAAACTGCTAAGGGGTACAAGGGCTGCTCTGTAATTCTTAATGTGGGGAGCGCAACCCTTTTTAGTCACGCCCCTGAGCTATATATTTGTAACACTGAATTTGTAAACCTGAACATATGGCATTAAAAATGACAAATATACCAAGAGACACAAGGCAAGTAATCTTAAGTCCATTAGCGCCGAAAGACTTCAAAATGAAGGATCAATCAATGTTGTGATTTATGTAATAGAGGAAACTATATCCCAGATCATGTATTTATTTATTCAGTTCTAATAGATTGAATAGAAGATTGATTACAAAGTTTTTCTATAACATAGACTTTTTTTTGTGGCTCTAACATTAATTTATTATCTGTTTCTTAATTTTAATAAAATATAACATTTTTCCCCCCTTAAGTGTTAAAGAAATATTTTACCCTAAAGTGAACTACGGTATTCCTTTAATTTTGTATTAAGTCCGGGGGTTAAGGAGCTATTGCCTTACCTCCCATTCTCAATCATTAAGAAGGAGCCAGGGCAAAAGGTAAGTATATTCCTTTCACGCATCCACCGCTGTAAAGCGAAATCTCTTCCTGGTTCTAATTCACTATAGCGCGCAGTATCGGCACATCTCTATATTAGATAGAGTTGATTAAGCTAAGAGCGGTCAGAGATTTTCAATCCTGCAGGCGGCTGATTGCGCGAAGGTAAAATATTTACCTTTATCCCTTGCTCCTGCTCAATTGATTGAAGACGAGGAATAAGGAGCTAGGCCCTCACTCATCCATTAAAGGAATAGTTTCACTTTTCGAGTGAACTGTTCCTTTAAGGTTTATGGGTGTTAACCAATAGATGGTTTAATATTTTAGCAAAGATGAGAAAATAAGGTGAATAAATAAAACATACAGAATCCAAAAGACTAATGGAAACATCGGCTAGATCGTGGATTTTCACATTGGCTAGATCATGGGCTTTTGCAGACAGCGGTAATACTTGTCATTGCAGATTTTGGAGTGTGCACTCCTGTGCTCTTAATGCTGGACTTTATGTTTTAATTTACCATAGTTTATGCACTTTACTGTGTATATTAATCACATTTATAATCAAATTATATATAGGTTACTGGATTGAAATTTTATCATAATATATTTCTATCGTAACAACATAAAAAGTTATATTTGTATAGTTTTAAATATTCCCACTACCAACATTGGATCCACACCTCCAGCTCTCCCTTGTGAGACCCTGGCTAGATTTCTAGAAAATATGAAAGGAGACTGTGGGGTGTAATTACAGTAGCCCTCATTTACACAGAGCATTGATCTTTCCTGGATAAAGTCATGCTAACCCATTCAATATCTGTTAGCAAGACTTTAACCCATTCATTGCGCAGCCGGTGCACCAAATTTAATCTTGAGTTGCGGGCAACTTTTTGATGCCAGCAATAGCTAGATATATAAGTCGTGCTGTGGGTAAATCCTTTTGGCATTACCCACAGCCACAAACCCATTATTGAATTGGGAGGGAGATTACCTGGAGCAAACACTGCTGGTTAATTATATATCATTTACTTCTCTCAGTGTAATTAACCCATGTGAAAATTCAGCATGATCATTCAGAACAGCTGCCCTGTAGTGTTTATTTTACCTGCACCCTCCCTCACACTAAGGGAAACCCTTTATCTTTCCATTAAAACATGATCACAAGTTGCAATCAGTTAACTACCTTGCACCATCATCTTGAGTGGATTTCATCTTGAAATCCCTGTTGTAAACATGGATAGGATTGACATTTTTCAGTCATGTCCTACCAAGTAATAAACCTACCAAGTAATAACTGCATGGAATAGGCAATCAGTTTATCAACCAAGAGGGAAAGTAGTAATTGATATTGACCGAATCTATCGAAATATTTTATTTATTTGTGGCAAGCTTTAAAGAGGGGGAGATGCGAAGTATCTTATTGGCCCCGGTCAAAAACAGTGACTCCTGTTTTTGACTCCTCACTAATACTATATTCTCTAATACTATACCCCCGTCTAATGCGATAGGAGTATTAGTTTCCTTCACACTATGTAAGGTTAGTGTCTATACACCAGGCTTATGGTAGGTTAAGATTAAGTGGGGTGCTAAAGGCATCCTTTCTATGTAATAAATGTAGATTAGCTGAATTTTCATGGTTTCCAAGCCACACATTCTTAAGAGCAAGGGATTTCACCCAAAAAGGATGTCCCCTCTATTGGTAGACTGCAAGTGGTTATTACATAAGACAACTCTTACCCTTCTTATTCTACCAATTTACACTACTGCCCATCAAACCTTCAGCACTAAATGCATATTCATTAATGAAAACGTTAGATAGTTATAACTATTCTATTAGTAAATCACTGAAAACCTCAATGTGTAACATCTCCCTACCAGCCTGTCATATTTACTGAACTTTGGAAGGTTTTTTACTGCTAGGAAAAGCATTGGGAAATCTGGCTTTTCTCAGGGCCAGCTCTAAGCATCTACTGAGCATCATGTTGCAGAGGGGAGGCAAAAGTTTTCTACATAGATCAGCAGCAATTCATTGATTTATTTCAGTTGTTTGGAATTTATTAGTCAGAAAATATGTTTTAGACGTAGTTGAAAGGTTTTTGTCTACTTATTTTCTAACATGCCATAGCATTTCCTTTTTTCATTCATTCACACTTTTTACATCTAGCACATATTGATTTTCTTCCCTCTAATACCCTTCATATATTAGATACTCTACTTCTCACTTCTCAGCAAGTGTATTCAGTTCCTTAAACCTTGAGATTTCCTGTTTTATTGGCCTATAATATAGTGTTTTTTTGTACAGTCTTTTTTTTTGTTATAGAGTCAAATTATTCCTCTGCTGAATAGTTAAGCATTTTGATTCCAGTCCAAGCAATCACTCCACTAATACTTTGATTTGTAGGCCCCCGGTGCTGAAGATGCTTATGTGCAGAAAGTGCTCATTGTTTCTTTCTTCTCTACTCCAACAATGTGTGTGGAGGATCACAAAGCACAATTAGAAACAGTTACTATCCCCATATTTATTAAAGCTTGGATTAACATGACATAAAGTTTTGTCTGGGGATTCTTTTGCCATGGCTACCGGGAAACTTTTCTTGTGACAGTAATAGGCTAAAGTTATATACTGAATGAATACCAGAATCTGTGTTATAATGCAGAACAAAAGGGTTTTTATTTGAAGCTGAACGACAAAAGGTGGAATTATCACTGGAACAATCCGCTGAAGTTCTAATCTTAATTATGGGAGGCTGTGTTATTCCTGTATAATAAAGCAGGCATCCGACTGAGTAGAAAATGGTTGGGGCGGCCTGTCAATCAGGACCAACTTGTTTCAGGCTCCCAGTGCAATTGAAAACAATTCAGTGTTCATATGCAAAACTGCCACAGTATATCGTAAAGGGGAAGGTTTTTCCTCTACACTTTTTCTATTATGAAAATTGCCTTTTTGTGGCATTTATAGGGCTGAGAGCATTGTAAATGACCTGGTCCAGTGTCACAACATATTTTATCTGGCGGATACTATTACAATAATACAAGTTTAGGCTGTCAATTAGTGTTTTTTTTCAAAAAATTTTAATGGAGAATTTCTTGAATTATTAATGTTTGTGTTGTTATCTATGTATTCCAGTCTAGTTTTTATTATATGCCTCCAGTATTTATAAAAATAATATAATAATCAAGTAAGCATAATGCAAAACAGCATTGCTATGAGAACCTGGGTATTGTCAACATTAGTTAAAGGCATATTCATCTCTCTCCAAAACTAAAATTTAACCCCATACTGGCCCCACTGTGTAGTTAAAAACATCCTAGACATGCCTCCAGAAGGGATGGTGATTTGCGCAGGGCCTTACACCCTGCCTCCCAACCATCCGGACCGCACCTCTCTGGCAGCCTTTGCAACCTACTGGGAAATCTTTGGCTAAGTTGTAGGTGCCTGCTGCCTACCCTAACCGGCGAGTTATTTTTGTAAAAAAAAAGTTGTGATCATTACTTACAGCCCTTCGTTCCCGCGGCAGCCGTGTCGTGATGGTTGACGGGCAGCCAATCACAGACCCACCTCCAATCCGGCCGCCTGCTTGCAGTTCCGGCAAACGAAACCTTTTTACTTTGACAAGGGGTGGGGGAAGGGGGGGCCCTCAGGGGGGCCTACCAAATATCAAAAATAAATTTTAGGGTGGACTGACCCTTTAAGGTTTCTGTAGTGTGTTCTAGTACTTTGAAGTTAAAATAATCTTGTATATACTCGCTGCCACAAAAATAAATATATAATAGTTTTAATGTACGGCCTTATGGAGGCCAACACCAGTCAACTTACTGATGACGTTGGAATGCTGTATTGGTTTGCTTTGGTTTGTGGGAAAAAAGTCAGATCAGATGAAATGTGGAGTTGGTTAAAATAGGAAAGGGGATACTGTTTCCTAAACAAACTTGTGCTGGATTGAGGCATGCGCAACACACACTACAAGAGTAAGTGCTACTTACAACATATTAATTTATATGTGCATGCTTGCTTACAGTGTTTGTCACGTCACAGACACAACTTTATTATTTTTTTTTAATTACTTCCTGCAGTTATTTAACATTGCTTTAATTAACACTGTCTGTTTCACTCTACTGTCAGTGATTCAGTTGTGAAAAAGTATGACAAAAGCTTGGTTTTCATTTATGAGCCAGCTATGAGACCCTTTGATTATTATTTTCCTTTGACATCAGACTCCATTATAGTCTAGAACTCAATGCAATGTCACCTTCATTTCCAAATTTTAGAATTCTAGAGAGGCTGGAGATAATGGCAAATGTAGACTTGTGGCTCATTTGTCTGTTAGGATTCATGATTTTTTACTGGATATGTAATGTGAACCCGGTAATCACACTCCACTTACAATACTATTTACAGCCTACCGATTCACTACAACTTATGCGTCACCTCCATTTCCTTATGCTCTTTGGGCAGGGTCCTCTTTCCTATTGTATCACGGTATTGCTGTAAAAAACTCATCATTTGTGACTTATATGCATTTCCTTTTGTATGTAATATGTTATGACTTGTATTATATGTATTACCCTTGTATGTAATGTATTAAGTGTTAGTGTAAAGTGCCATGGAAGATGGTTGTGCAATATAAATTCTTAAAATAATAAATAATAATGTCAAGACATAAAGAATGATAGGAGTGGAAAGTGTTAAGGACAACTAACTCCAGAACAACACTTAACCAGAAGGCAGAACACCTTGAATATAAAACCAGTAATCTATGTCTTACCTCTCATTTTGATACGGGCACTGGGAAATTTACATAATAACATAACATAATTGTGTTGCTTTAATTCACAGCATTCTAGTATCACACAGTTGGTGGTCCATGACCATTAGTGTTCTCACATGCTCAGTCCTAGCTATGGCAGAAACTTGCTACAGTGTGATCACACCCATTAATATCTCCTAGCCATTTCTTACAGACAGATAAAGCAAGGAAGCATGTGACTAAGGTCAGGAGGTTGGGTCTGACACGACCATACACAAGGTACTCCATACAGGTTCTTAACAGGCTTACATTTACTTTAATACAATTTTCTGAAGTGGGATTTTATAGCCTATTGGTGTTTTAGGGGTTGTATTCAGATTCGGAGATAAAAAAATGGGTGGGTTTAGTTCTCTTTTAATAGTGTCCTTATAAATACCAAGATATATTTTTGCTAGAAAAGAAGAGAAAACAATGCTTTTGTAAAATCTACATATAACTTGTATATTTGTTTACTGAGACATGCCCCCTCCTGTAATATCCATTTAACAGAACAGAAATGCATGATAATCTTGCTAGCTGCAGATTAATCTCTTTAAGGCTAGGTGCACAAGTCATTAAACTTGAATCGACCGTCTGGTGCAATATTTCGATGATGTGTGTTGAAATATCGCCTGATTTTTGCTGCAACCAATTTTTCACCAGAAATTTTATCAATATCATTTAGAAAATGGATGGACATGTTTGTAATTTGCGCTGATCATGTGGTCTTTTTAATAGGCCATGCAACTGGTTGCACTAAAATATGCCGGTACCTCTTATCTCTCATCCAGAAGACGACCAGTCAGTTTATTGATTGTCTGTCTTAAATTATTGCGCGCAGGGTTTTAGCATATGTACACCACCCTGAGGCCAATCAAAAGTGCATCCCAATCTAAATCACGTGTTTGACCAAACTACTTTTGCAAACTTCTATGCATGCTTGTAGTAGTATGTATAATTTTATTTATAAAGCAATACTTGGGTACACAGCACTGTGCATTGTAAAACAGACAGGTTATCAATCATAGTTCTTATCGTTAAAAATGGGGCTAATTTGCCCCAACCATACAGGTTTAGCTTTCAACTGTTAAATAATTCTGATTGGTTGGGGTAAAATTAGCACTTTTTTAACGATAAGAACTTTTTGAATCTCCCTGTTATATTAAACAAGGGAAATAGTTCAGCAAACAATAAAACAAATAAAATTACATAAATAAAATTTCATATATCCAAGTATGGATTAATAAAGTGTGGTATGTCTTGCACATTGGGACTGAAACTCCCTGCCCCAAACTCTACAATCTATAAACAATTCAATAAACTCACTACATTACTTATAATGGGGTTTTTCTAATACACTTAAGCCATTTTTAAAATGTTGTTTTTATTTAGTTGGTCTCATTAGCTACTTGTGAAACTTAAAATAAGTTCACAGTAAGGACAGGGTTAATATTATATTATATTTTTTTAATGTGGCTGTACTGCTGAACGGCTTGCTGTTTGCCTTACCTGTGATACTCGTATATAAGGTATACAAGGACACAGCCTGTGAAAGTATTGCTTAATTATTAAAATGCTAAACTAGATTTGAAAGATTAGTGGTTGTCGGCAGTAGCCTCTCTTGCCCTCACGGCGGCTTCATCTCAGTCAGGTAGGATGCATCTATCCATTCTTTGCAGTAAAATGATTCCATGGGTTTCATTTTCATTACCTATGAGGTAGGCATCTCTATCTCCTAGCTGGGGACCACTGAAATTTTGATTTGCTGTACAATAAAGCTATCATGATGTCTTTTCTGAACTGCACCAAAATAATAGAATTAAATTCATCACAACGGATTTCTTCAATTGTTTTACCTGTTTTCAGCATCTTACAGCATTAAACAAACCCTCGAGTGGTATGATGAGGTATTTAAGAAGTAACCTGTAAAGTTAGTCCCCTAAACTACAGGACAATAACACAGAGAGAAGGACTTTTGGGTTATTATAGATAACATAAACATAGAACTGTCAAGTAGTGTTACTAAGCTATAACAATTTACAAAGAATAGCATAAAACTGAGGCACAGCAATTATAATTCTTCCTCTTTTAAATTGGTGGTGAGGCCTCCTCAATGCTATGAAGATATGAGTTTTTGGCACCAACTCATAGGACAGGATATCCGATAGCTGGAAAGGCTCTGATGCCTGCAAATAAACTGCTAACAGAGTAGAGTAATTATTAAAATTCTCAAATGTTGGTTTTTTCTTTCTGGAAAAGCGTGTGTGTGGGGACATTTTTATAAATGTGTTATGAGGCATTACAGATAATTCTAAGTGATTTTGTCTCATGCTGGGTACTATGCAGCTTTAAAGAAGAAGAGGGGGGATGTTTGAGTATATTGTACTTTAATGTACCTTGCATCTTATCTTTTATTCACAGGAGGGAAATAGCTTATTCCCACCTCCCTGTGAAATGTAAATGTCTGGATACACAGAGTTAAACTTACCTGCCGGCACTCCACTCGCATTTTGGGTACTTCCAATTAAAACTTAATAAGGAAGTACTGATGGAAGTACCCCACTCTGCATCATCCATCTTGAAATCTGCTTAAATAAGCACCCCGTGGATGAATTGAGGGAAATAAGCGGGGCCCCACCAAAACCATTGAAAACCCACACAGAACTTGGGCTCTTAACTGGTTGGGCATAGTTCCTTGTTTGCATCTCTCCTATTGCCCGAAAATGTAAACCACTAAAAAAAAAACCAGAGAAGTTAATACAAGAACTCTATGGCCAGTATAAATAGCACAGAATTTTAGGGGAGGCGCTTTCTCTTTTTCTTCTCCCTAAGTGTTGACTATCCTTACAGCTGCTTCCAAACCGGCAGTTAATGTTGTCTTGCAGTTTCAGGCATGCGTTTTCCATCATTTTCAATTTTGTTCCACTTTTAATTTTTGTTAAGCGGCTATTGTATTGAGAATTAACTTTAATGTGATGGAAACTGTATGGTATCTATCCCATCTGCCCCTGCTTAAAGAAATCTCCCTTCTAGTACGGGGCATTCATTCAGTTGATAGGAAACAGGGCTGGTTTCATGCACTATTCATCTGTCTCTGCTGTCTCTTCTTACCTGCTTCAGAGATTTGTCAGTGCTTTTAAGGAAAAATGCTTTATATGCAATTTGTTACTTAGGTTTGCAAGTTTTAATTTAAATATTAGGCAAAGATAACCTTTTTCAATCATGTCTTTGCAGATCATCCTAGACATCTCATGATAAACTCTGAAACACTGCACGGGTAGGGCAAAATAGGGGGAACTTAAGTTTGAACTCCCTTTCCCAGCTGTTGTAGTCAGGGTGAAAATTTAAAACACATTGAGCAAATTTAGGAGAGCCACATTACTGCGGTTCTGGTCTTAATCATCTAACTTATTTACCATGGGTTAGTATTATTTCAAGAATGGAATAGCAACACTGTGCAGGATTGAATAACTTACTGTGCAGCTAGGTCAAATTACTCTATCTGTGGTCTTTTTTGTGTGACTTTCTAATGCCAGCTGATAGCTGACGTAAGGTTACCCACCTTTGTTCCTTGGCTCTCTGCCTCTATTGCCTTCTCTGGAAGAAGCAATAGGGCTGGGCCAGCAGCCGTGATCCAGAGGGAGAGGGGAGAGCTCACCTGCGCTGCCAAATCCTGACTGAGGACAAGGAAGCAGCAGCACTGGATGACACACCGACAGCTCCTACTCTTCACTTCTGGGTACTGCAGAGAACATAAGGAGCACAGCTTTTTTTACACTACACAGTGGGACCAGCACTGGGGTCAATTTTAGTTTTGGGTGGACACTGCCCTTAAAGTCTATGTCCCAGAATAATGCTGACCTTTGAAAAACAGCTGAACTGCAGTCAATACTCTTTCTTTTTGTTCTATCTGGTGCGTCCCTTCCTTGGCCAAGGTTCAACCAATGAGAAGACATCTCACATATTGTAAATTATCCTTACAATTAATTATTCATCGAATAAATTAGTCCTACCCTCATTACTTCCATCAAGCACCCTATAAAACACCCACTACCTATCAGTATGTCTTTATGATTGGGGTAGGAACCTGGGATATTCTGAAAAACTCACAAAAGCTAGAGAGAACATGCAAGTCCTTTGCAAATGTAGCCAAGGGTGAATTTGAACCTAGGATTTGGCCTGCAAAGGCATTCCCAAGTTCTCTCATTCATTAAAAAAAGTGTGTTGGGTATAGCGCAGTAAAAATGGAAAAGTGCTAAAATATTTGGGAGGTAGGAATGCTCAATAGTACCTCCCATACTAAGGGACCGTAAATTAAAAACACTAATGTTACTTCTCTGTGCTAAGATCTGGGCATGTGCAAGCAGTGTTTGTTAATGAGAAGAATTAGATTATTTTGCTTTATCTTATATTTAGCTTTAGCATTTCTGCATAGTTTTGACAATCTGGATCAGACCGGATTCTTTTATGAAATACCTTCTATACTACATGACTTTTACATTTCTATGGAAAAACCAGTGTTCTGTAAATGTTTTTACCTATACTTTTACCTACTATATCTTAACATACCAACCAACCTTGCTTTTATATTCAGCAACATTTCTATAGCTCGTGAGGCATAGTGCTCATCCCTAGGGCTTGCAGCTGATTGACTTGCTCAAGGCCTACAATGGAATCACCAGCAAACTACTGTAATGCATCCCCTAAGCCAGTTACAAACCCTAGAAAAGGTTTCGTGTATGATTGTATTATTTCATATTCTCTTCTAACATCCCATGTGTGTATGCGTGTCTATACATGTGCTTATCTCTTCCTTCTTAAATTACTGCAGCTTGTGATTCAAACACCCACACCATTACTTTTCACTTGGTTAAAATCTCAGTGTCCAGTTGTTGCTATATTTCTGGCAGCCCCAATACAACTCAATTACCAGCAGAAAAAGTAACAAAGAAACGATTGATCCAGCAGAAATAAACTCACGTCTTCATTACAGTGAAGAGAAGGGAAAAAATGAGCTGGTTTATTTTATATTTTCTCTGCTTTTTCTTTAATAATGACTGGCTCTGTATTGCAGCTGAGACCTTACCATGGTCTGACTGTGTCAATTGTTTTCTTTTACCTTTCGCAAATAAAAAGCCCTTAATGCAACCAGGACCCAGGTAAGCAATCCCCTGTCTTATCTTCCACACGTATTGAGAAGGTTTTACAGGAAGACATGGAAGTCTGAAGCTCCCTTTTATTTCACACAGGAAGATTCAGTCATAACTAGGACTCGTTTTTCGCTTTACCTTTGTGCTGACCGGCCATCTGTCTCTGAAAAGCCATTGTGTTGAATTGCTGTTGAGACTCGGGGAGCCGAGGAGCTTGTGAGGGTTTCTGACCCAACTGAAACCAGCTTAAAGAACTGTTTCTTCATCTAGAAATGTAATTCTCCCAGTACAGCACAATCTTTATTCTGTTTGGGTCCTAGTTTATAACAATCTCTCAGGTTATTTGCATTTTCAGAATTTTAATGCTTGCTTAAATATGAACTATCATTGCACTGTGTGTTGGTGTTTTCTGTACACAAGCACTTTTCTGTCTTTCGCGAAAGGTCCCCATGCTGAGGGAGGTAATGCATCAGCATCAGGACAATGATTTTTGATTTCATTCTGATAATCGCAATCCCATAGATCGACAGAATTTTCTGATGTAGGAGTGATGCTGGATCCCTGTCTATAAAATAGAAAAGCAAAGTTTATAATCTTCAAACTTTTCCTGGGGTTTTTTCTAGTTACATGCAGGGCGATGCACCGGAACATCGATAACCTGGTGCTTTTTAGACTATTAGCGCGGCTGTACTGTAATTTTCGCGTTAGCCATCAGCTCATGCCGCCGTAAGGAAGGTTTAATCACGCTAACCGATTAACTCAGTTTGCGTGAACTTAACTTCAAAACAGGAGCGGTGGCACCCATTGGTAATCGCCCTGATGGAGTCTTCCTGTGTTCACAATTTTCAGGCAGCGCATGACGCATCGGCAATCTTTAAAAGGGAACTATGGTTTACATATGAGTGGTCTTTATTAAAAAAAATAGCTTCTACGTTTAAAATGACTCCAGGATAATGCTTCTAGCTGTCGTCAATCCAATTTACACAAGCAATATAAAGGGTGTTTTTTACTGATACACTGTGAGCTGACACCACTGACCTGCCCCCAAGCCTATATTTGGAGCATGCCCACTCCTGCCAAGAGCTCATCAGATGCATCATAACCCATACTTTTTATTATAATATTTTCTTCTCCCCATAAGATGTCCCATAGTAGAGCAAAAGACAAGTCCGTAGTCTGCAAAGTCTGTAACTAACTTCAAAAAGCACATCATGTGCTTGTGACAGTCTCAGACAGAACAGACAGACAAGAAACTGTAAAAGGGGGATATCTTATTAAATATACAGATTGCTTCCTCCTCCAGTGGATCTACGAGTTTTGACCTCGGCTAGAAAGGTGTCTTTTCACACTGATGTTTAAATTTAAAAGTTTTTTTCTTGGTTAACAGTAATGTTTTACCCACTAATTGCCTGAACAGTAATATCTTTTCACAGTTTTACTTTGCAGGTGCAAATCCTGTGCAGAAAAAATAGATGTCCCCCTTTTTTTTAATTCCAACAATATCCTTTAAATAAAAACACCAAATTTAATGGTAGCACAAATGCTTTGGATCCTGATACTTGTCATATTTCATCATGAGTAGACTCTGCAATCAAAATGATGCATCGCTGTGTTCGACATTCCTCTGCTTTTGATGCTTTCCTACTGCACCACTGCTCTCTAGCAAAATCATCATAACCGTTCCCAAAAGATTGTGGCTTTGCAAATTAGGGTAACCAAAGCCCTGTTAAATGTATTATATACTAATGAAGGAGCTCTTTTCCATTGATTGGTTGTACATTCTCACAACAAAGCAGGTTTTCCTAAAATAGATTTATTTTTTAGTATTTTTGGATATATATCTAAATTTGGCATGAGCTCAGTGTATTACCATTAATTAATTCTAGAAGTTTGTTTCCACATTGTTATTTTGCATTTCTGCTTTATGGCAAGGACTCAAGATTGAACTGTACCATGAATTGCACCAGTCTTTACATTTGAGCTGTAAGCTTGACATCCAGTTAAGGAAAGATATCAGTGCCAGACACCCCCCAATGCACTTACTACTACTCTTCTTTTTTTGTTGTTTGATGCAGGCCTAGAGCAGGACCTTGTGAGTTAATACAATAAATGACTGCATATTGCCTAAAAAGTGATGTAAAGTGGAAAGTAAAGCAGTGCTGTGCCCCTCCTCCCCCTTTTATTGTCTTTAATGTTTTTTTTCCCCAGCATTTGTTGAGCATTGTCTGCATCTGTGAGTACTGTGGAGAAGGGTGAATCCCTGTCAGGTGGCAGTTCTGCTACATGATACAAATATGTGCAACGAATTCTACAGGCTAGAATTATAATAATCGGGATACTGAATCTGCTGTAATTAAGGGGAAGAGAAGAAATATTCCATTTTCTGGCATGCATTTCCCTGTCTTCTTAATACACGCATCATGATAAGTGCGCATGGATCCATAGACTCTCATATGGCATGTGAAAATAAGTAAAAAACATTATTAATCAGATCACATCAGATTGGTGTTCACATGTTTTGGATATCAGTTACATAGGGTTCTATGACAAAGTAGTGTTCTGTGGAACTCCGAACCAGATTTGATTTTCAAGATGGTGGTACAACCCAAATCATTGATTTATGGTCAACCAGCATTTCCAGTTCCAGGCTGTATATCAAACCCCTAGCTTCTGCTGCCCAATATATGCACTATATTTTATTAAGAATAGCTAGAAGTCTTCAAATTCCAGTTGTATTGTTTTGTCACACACGCATTGATTTGTACAAACTCCTAAGTTTTGAGCAGTCATTTCCTTGTTCCACAAATCCCAGTCTTACAGTAGCTCCCCTTCAATTTGTCTATGGAACCAAAGTGGGCCATGGACACATTTGATGTGTTTAATATTAATCATGTCGGTCAATTGTATGCATGTTAACCATAATTTTTTTTGAGAGCGTATACTGGACATGTTTTATCCCACACTTTCACTTTTGTGAAAAGTATTTTTTTCTCTTCTATACTATATTTACTGTTACAATTGGTGATACAAATGTCTCCTACACACCTTTCTCGTTAAGTTAGTTGCTTGTTAGAATATTTGATGGAAATGAATATGGCAGGACTACATGCCTCCCTAGATGTAAGAGGTCCTTTATAATTATGATGGTTTTTTGTGTGGGATTTAATGACTTTGCCAGTTCCTTGGGCTATGCCATGGCTCCAGGAAATACTTGGCTTTGTTTTTCATTCTGCTGAGATTGATGAGCCTTTAAACAAGCTAGTCCAAACAATATTATTCTTTCATTCACCTCTTGATATTTCAGAAGTCTCCTACAAAGCATGTGATTTCTCTGGCAGTGAAAGCTGCTAATCCTGGGTCATATTACTCAAGTCCTGGAGATAGTGTTAGAAATGTTCCTGACATGGAAGGTTTTACTAAGTCATCAGAAGGGCAGTTTCACCATTTTGCTCTATTTTAGCATATTGGGTCATGGCTGTGTTTGTAAGTCAATTAGTACAGAGGCCCACAATAAGGTTGTTAATATTATGATTAGGAGTTTTTATCATGCACCTCTCCCATGTACCACTCTCTATGAAATGCAACTTGATCCTAAACTCTCAAGGTGATTGTAACTAACTTGCCTTATACAGATGTGTTAGGATGGGGATGTTGCACCCACATTTAGGAAAGGCATATATTCCTAGACATAGAGTTTACACATTTATATAATTTGAAATATTGTAAGCTGCCAATTATATGTTGGACTGGCTCATAATTGATTTTGTCTGTATATTTTCACATAATAAATACTAAAATCTGTTCCTTGATTAATGATGTCTTATGACCTTACAACAAAATTTGCCAATGTAGTTGCATTTATTTTCTACAAAAGTTGTATAGATTGGCTTATTGGTGATAAAATCAGCACATATTAGGTCTGCGTGCAAATTGTTTTGGCAGTGAAGCTTTTCAAACAACATTTTAATGTTGGTTTTATATTGAGCAAAAATACCTGCTAAAAAATGTTTGCCTGAAGAGTTTCTTCTAAAAAATAGGCCGTTCTTATGTTATCCGACCTAGATTTTTATTCAGTTGAGGGCATAACGGTTTCATAGCAGAATAGAGATCAAATAAAATCTCCAAATGCTCAACATAGGTAAGGTAGAATTAATGTTTTTATATTTTTGCCCACCAGCTAACACTTTTCCAAGCCCCTAGTTTGAACTTTTCAAATCGCCCCTGCCCTGACATTAGAGTTGCTTACGCAGAACTGTCCTGGGGCTATTGCTGTATAGACGCCTTCCCTCAGGAAAAAGTATTTTCAGGATATTCCGCTCACCTTCACTTCTCGGGTGCATAAAATAAAATAATTTCTGCTGATTTTGCTTTGCGTTGAAGTCCACATATTTGCTGTGCGGCAGCCAGTATGCTGACTGCTTTGCTTCGTTATTGGCTTGTGACTTAACAAAGCTCGTGACGGCTTCAGCACACAGCACACCCTTCTACATTCTGGCGAGACTAACCTGTTATATATTATTATATATATATATCTACAGGAAAAAACAGAAGAATACAAATAGATTAATAAATAGGCACAAAGATTATAGGCAGGCTAATAAGTATAGTTTGCTAAAAGAAAATCAACCATCCAAGTATAAGTGACAGGCCAGGCTCTCCAAATGTTTTCTGTATAATTGTTATGATATAATTTTTTTGTAATGCATAAAACATTGTTATCCAGTGTATCTTGTAATCTATCAATTTAGTAAGTGACTTTTATTGGGTTTTCATGAGATACTCCAGTTACCTAGTTTTATGCAATATTTAGTTAAGAATATCCAACCACAGTTGAGCCATTTTAAAAGTGTGCAGTGTTCTGTTTGTTGACAGGTTTACATTGATTGATTTCAGAAGACATGCTGCTAAAATAGTGCAGTCATTTCAGTGAAACTTCCAGCAGGGGGTGGCACTGGCAGATGCAAGGCAGCTGTTTTTATATGTTTATATGAGTTGGGGGTACCTGCCACAATAATGGAAAGTTAAGAGACTGTAAAAACAACTGTATAGACATGTTTATCCATAATAGCTTTGCTACAATTCAAATTTGTTGAAAACAAATGCACAGGGTCCAGAAAATGGCTTGTTTATGCATAATCATGCATAACCAGTATACAAACAGGTTACTTAAGATGTGTAGACAATCTGGGAACTTATATAATACTATATCAAAGTGGTCAATCTATCAGAGAATAATATTAGGGCTGTCAATCGAGTGTTTGCCATTTTTTTAATTTTGGGTGGGCAATGTCTTTTGATAGAAACCCTTATGGTATGCAGTATTTTGTTATGCAATCCATTGAATGATGTTGTAAGCTGTGGGCCATCCATTTTAGGAACCCTCAGGGAGATCAAATAAAGTTCTTATTGTTAAAATGGTGCTAATTTTGCCCCAACCAATCAATGTTAGCTTTCAAAGTGTTAAATGAATCTAAAGGGTTGGGCACAATTAGCACCATTTTTAAATATAAAACTTTTTATTGAATCTCCCTTCTTTTTTTCGTTGTAGAGTATAATGTTTTCTCTGAGAAAAATATTTAAATGAGGCCCAGTGTGCAGATTTCAATTTGAGTAACTACATTATTGATAAACTGACATTAAACCTGTTACATTAATGGGCGCTAGAAGCCCAGAGTGCACCCTTAGTGTACCAATGCCATAGCCCCCCCTCCTCCATGGCCAGGTCCCTCTTAGTGTCCTAAGGCCATCACCCCCTCCTCCATGTCCCAAGCCAGATGTCCCTCTCTGTCCCCAAATCCAGGGTCCCCCCTGTCCCAAATCCAGTGTCCCCCTCTGTCCCAATTCCAGGGCCCCCTCTGTTCCAAATCCAGCCCCCCCTCCCAGTCTTAATCCAGCCCCCCCTCCCTTAGTCACTGCCCACATGTATCCGGCCGACACTGGATACATTATTACATAATAAAGAGCCTTCACAGCCTGACACTATGCACTCATTAACATATCTTCCTGACACTGCTGAGAGTGTGTGGCTGTTGGTTAGACACTTCCCCCTCTCTCTAACCCAAGTCAAGGCAATCCAAGTACATGCTGCGGATAATGGATGGGGGAGAGAGGGCTGCTGTGTGAGCACCTTCTCCCTTTTAACAAGCAATCAGACGCTGGGGGGGGGTGGTCCTGTAAGTGACCTCCTGTGACACACCAACCATAGATATAGATAGAGAGAGAAAGTGATAGATAGAGAAAGATAGTATAGATTAGAAGATTAGATAGATAGAGACAGATAGATAAAGAGAATAGATAAGAGACAGATAGATAGATAGACTAAAGAGACGAGATAGATAGATAGAGACACGAGATAGATAGATAGAATAGAAGATAGATAGACAGAGAAGATAGATGAAAGAGACAGATAGATAGAGAAGAGATAGATAGAGACAGGATAGATAGATAGACAGAGATAGATAGAGGGAGACAGTAGACAGATAATATACGTATGTTATCGTACTTTTTCCCTATATGAGGATGTGCAATGTACATAGATAACCTAAAAACCATAACAACTACTTAACAGTACAAATATTTTTTTACTTTCGTATATAATTCAATCCCCTTACCCATCGTCATGTAATGCAGTTGGCAATCATTGCCCTTTTTAGCTGTTTTTTTGCCTTTCTCGGATCAACTGTTAGGTAGGGTTAAAAAAAAAAAGGTGGGGTGATAGTTGGACTTATGCCGTATGTCTTTTTCACCTCATTTGGTTTGTACATATTTTTAACATCACGAAGGACAGCAGGGCAGAGAGACAATTGGAAGCTATGTTTAACAGATTACAACACAGGGGTTACCACTTTGACCTTCTTACTAAAGAGCTTTATAGAGCTAGGGATGTATTTAATGTCAGGATGTAAGAAAATCTAAGTCTGACACTGACAATAACCCCAGATTGATTTCTGTACCACCTTTTCTCCCTTCAGTAATGGATAGTTCGTACACACATGCGATCGCGGTCTCGACCCACAACGCACGATGTGTACGAACGAACGTTTCGCCCATATCTTGCCCGTTGTTAGGCACCCGCGATCGCATGTGTGTACGAACCTTTACTATCCATTTACTGAAGGGAGAAAAGGTGGTACAGAAATCAATTGGGGTTTATTGTCAGACCTGGCGGATCTCCGAACGAACGACACTTCAGCTGATAAAGTGCTCACACACGGGCCGATTATCGTCTGAAACGTTCGTACACATCATGCTCGGGGTCACACCCGCGATCGCATGTGTGTACGAACCTTCTATCCATTTACTGAAGGGAGAAAAGGTGGTACAGAAATCAATCTGGGTTTCTTGTCATGTCGACTTAGATTTATTACACCCTGACATTTAAAATACTCCCTAGCTCTATAAACTCTTTATTAGAGGTCAAAGTGGTAACCCCTGTGTTGTAATCTGTTAAACATTCTCCCAATTGTCCTCTCCCCTGCTGTCCTTCGTGATGTTAAATAATATGTACAAACCTTTGTACACTCTGTTAAATAATATTTGCAACCTTTTTCCATCTGTTTCCTTTCTGTATAAAGTTGTGCCCAAACCTTTTTTGAAAATCTGGATGTCCAGAAAATCAATTTGTTGACGACTTATTGTGATTGTGAGTTTTACTATTTTTTTTAAGTGTTGTTAAGATACTGAACATTGTCTTTGCTTCCTCCATAGACCCTTTAAAAAAAAAAAAAAGCATTTTATCTAATAGCGTTTATAGAAGCTATAGGTTCTGTTGCTACAGGATAAAAAATTTGATGTTCAATCATGTCTTATATAAATTTACTACAGATAAGCCATATTAGACCCCATCGCTACTCCTGTATTCTGCACATAAAAATCAGTTTTAAAACGAAAGTTTTGTTACACATCACCTATTGGAGAAGATGTAAGAGAACATATTGGAAGGAAGCACATGAGGAATTAGTGAGTGCCTGTCTGCTGTGTTAATCCCCTTCAGTTGGGAATGATGGTATATAGCTTTTAACATCACTGGACATCAGTATGATATTCTGCATCGGGTATTTTTGCAAAGCCTGTAACTCAATGATTTGTTTGCTATCGTTTAAATACGAGGACAACGCCTGCCGTGTGTACCTATCCTAAATTCAGAAATGGTTTAAACAGTGAACCATAGCAAAACAATTGGTCATCCTGGAGAAGCAACCAGGGCTGGTATGGTGTAAATCACTGGACATCTACTGTAGGAAAGTCAGCAATAAGGAAAGTTAGTTCTTTGTTGTAATCCAACCATTATTAACAGCAATTTGTAGTTTTGCAGTAAGCTTTTTATTAAAAGGCAGTGGGTGGGATCACCATCACATTTGTGGTATCAGATAATGTGTTAATAGCTCCTTTTAATAATAGTCATGGTCCAAGAGCACTATGATCCACCCTGTCAGCAGCTCGTTTTTATCCTCTATGAAGGTTTTTAGACCGTCCTTTTTTTGTCTTAGAGAGATTGTCGTATTCTGAGTTAAATTTACCTCCATGAATTATGTTATGAAAAATTATGATCGTAGCTGGAACATTAGGGAGAGCAAAGGTTACTCTCGGCTTTAACTTCACTAGTGTTGTACATAACATTAGGTGAGTCCTTAAATTCCCACTCTATAAAATTAAACTTTATTAGACGTAGTTTTATTCAGCCCGTGAGTGCTCTGGTCCTTGCCTATGATTATTCTATTTCGAGTTCTCCCGGCCATTGTTGTGAGTATGGAGTGCTGATCGCCTTGTTCTTTGTATATGTATATGATCCGGGCTCCCTGCTTGCTGGACTGTAATGTGGCAGCCGTTCTGTGTTGACTAAGGGGCAGCCAATCACAAATGCGGCTGCTGTCAACGGAGAACACCACGAGGAACAAAGAGCTGTAAGTAGCGTTCTAAAATTTTTTTTAACAAATGACATGGTGGTTTTGGTTGGTGGGAGGAAGGGGGAAAGGGCTCCCCTGCATATGCCAGAATACCTCCCAGAGGCAATACAAGAGGCAGAGACCTTTTTGCAGGAGACAGCTACTACTCTCACTTTCTGGGACTTGGGATGGGCACTGCAGGAGAACCATAAGGAGCAGAGAGGTAAGGTAAGATTTTTTTTAAAGTACACATTGGGGCCAGTATTAGAGACTTGTCTTATGTGCAGTCTCTTCCTATAGAGAATTTGCACATCCTTATGGGGAAAAAGTACCCGATAACCCCAACATTCTCTGTGAGAGTAAATATGTAATTTATCTAATCATTTGTCCCTGTATCTTATATTGGAAAAAACACTATAGCATTTAAAGGGCATGTCCACCCTGAATCTTTTCTATAAGGTAGGTGAAGCTGCCCCCCCCACACCCAACCGCCAATATATATTTTTAAATATACCCCCCGATAGTTACTTACACCCCTTCTCTCCCGTCCATCTTCTATCCAGCTCCATGCTTGCGGAAGTTGCAAGCAGGGGCTGGTCCGCCATCCGCTTCTGTGTTGGCTTAGACGTGGCCAATCACAGACGCGGCTGACGTCATCGAAACAGCGCCGCGGGAGAGAAGGGTCCGTAAGTAACTATCGGGGCATTTAAAAAAAAAAAATTATAGGTGGTTAGGGTGGGCAGCTCTTACCAACATAAAGAGGATTTCACCTCTAGGTGCCACGGCCCTCAGAGGATGGATCTGGATGTTCCGAGGGGGGGAGGGCTCCCCTGCCGCATGCCCTCAACCTTGATGAGTTGAGGCAGAGAGAGCCACCGGAGGAGTCACTGACAGCTTCTACACTGCAGTTTCCGGACTTTGAACAGTCATGCAGGAGATCCATTTGGAGTAGAAATGGTAAGATTTTTTAAACTACGAATGTACCAGCATGGGGTTAATTTTAGTTTTGGGGGTGGACATGCCCTTTAAGGAGCATAGGACCAACCATAGATCTTCTATACGTCAGGCCTTTGCAACAATGAGGGTACAACTCTTTACCTTCTAAATATGGAGAACCATCAGTGGCTCGACATTTAAAAACACTTAATTACAAACCCCCTAGAGCTTAAATCCAATAATAATAAATATAGTTACTTTTACAGAAGGAAGCACAGCACCTAAGGTGTTAAAAACAACAACTTCTGCTGCACTGTTTCCTATAGAGAATCATCTTCTAAAAATAAATGCTAAACCATTGTTTGTCTTATAGTAAACATCAGTGACATTAGAAGTATTTATCCCATCAGATATAATCTATTGATCTAGACGCCTGTGACCCAAGTATTTTTTACGAGATCCTCTAAATAAAATGTATAATTTGTGTTTTAAAAGTTTGCTTACATACTGTTTTTAACTGTGGTATATATTGATTTATATTAGACATTTTTTTGTGTGTGTATAGCAGGTATAAATACCTACTCTGTACCACCACTCAAATCCTGATGACGGCCCGTGCAGGGCTAAAAATGAGTTGATGCGTACTTAAAGGGCATGTCCACCCCCAAAACTATAATCCCCCCAACTACTGGCCCCACCATGTAGTGGTTTAATCCTTACCTCACTCCCAGCTCCATAGGGTTCTCCTGGAGTCCCCCCCCAAAGTCCCAAAATACTACCAGGAGGCTAGCAGAGTCCATAGAGGCACCCGCCTGCTACCTGGCCTCAGTAGATTTTTGCCATGCGTACTGCACCCTTCTCTCCCCCCTCCCCCCTCCCTCCTCCCTCTCCCTCCCTCTCCCTCCCGTTCTACATCATTCCCTCCCCCTAGCATAAACCCATTTAATATCCTGCTCCCCCATGTCCCCCAGCCCCAACCGGGTATTTTTTATTTTAGAAAGCTCCCAAACTCTTACTTACCTCTCCTCTTTCCTCCGGCGAGTGAGCTCCGGCAGCCGCCGCGTCTGTGATTGCTCTGCCGCTCAGCCAATCACGACGCGGCTGCCGGTCCCGCCCCTCTGCTTGCATTTTCCTTGCAAGCAGAGGGCCGGGAGCGCGGCGAGGATCGAGGGGAGGTAAGTAGAGTTTGGGGGGCTTCTAAAAAAAAAATTATAGCGGTTTGGAGCTGCTTGCTGACTTCACTAATTAATGGATTAATCAGGTACTATCTTTTTCTTCTCTCCCTCCCCTCCCATACCAGATTGCCTCAATTCCAGCATCCCCTATGAAATCAATCATTGATCAATTTTTCAACCATCCTCTCAGAGTTAGACACAAAAAAATCTTTATTAAAAACAAACAAATTCCCCCTACTTACAGTTAGTGTGGGAAAGGGTTTTTAACTTTTTCTCCCCTGTCTCATGATCAGCTGTAAAAATTGAACTTAGAGAGTCGGAGGAAAGATTTCTTACTGCAGCCAGTGGGTGTGTCTGCTACCATGATGATGCCACTTGAGTGACAGCACCCTCAGCACGGAAGACACACCCCCAGGAACCTGCACAACTTTCCCATGCTGCTGCAATCAAACGAATGGAATTCTGGGGAAAAAGGTAGTGGGAGGTTTGGGATGGTGTACTCTAAAATAAAACCCCCCCCCAAAAATGCTTTTTCCTCAGTGGAATACCCTTTAAATTGTAAATGTTTTGTAAAAATCATAGACCCTAAGCAAGAACTGTAAAAACCACTTGTGGCCATCCTCAGTGTTGGATAAGACTGGCTATAATGTTGCATTGATTTCCCATTAGCTTTACCTTTTTAACTGTAATCCGTTTTATTGTGGCAAGATACGTACAGGAGATTCAATAAAAGTCTTATAGTTAAAAATGGTGCTAATTTTGCCCCAACCAATCAGATCTTATTACATTTTGAAAGCTAATATCTTGATTGATTGGGCCAATTTAGCACCATTTTTATCGATAAGAACTTTTATTGAATACCCTGGTAGTATTTAGTGATGGCTTTTGAGTCAAGTATTCTTCCTTATCATTTTTATATACTGGCATCATGTACGCCTGGTTTTCTCGTAATCCTGTTATTAAAGTATACTGTAGTATCTGTATGGATATGCTTCCTCAGCCCTGGGGATTTTTTTTACTGCTGACATGAAGACATGATAGCCGAGGACTCCTAAGGGTTCCTGGGTGTTTTTCCAGTGAATGAATGGCACTTTGAAGGTATTATCCTAACAAAACTTACATCCTCAAATAAGATTAAAGTATACCAGTCCTGTATGTTTGGTGTTATTGTTTTTGTTTGTTTGCATTTTTGAACTGAACCCCAGGCTGGAAATGAGAGACTGATTTGTCCGACGTCTGTGATGCTGGAAGCATTTGTCTTTGTTATTTACATGGAAGCAGTAGTTTAACTGAAGAGAACGCTGGTGGATTTCAGATTCAGCTGGGTATTTCACTAATAGTACCTGACAGTTCGCCGACAACATAGCGATTTCCTAGATTCTTCTTTTTTTTTTTAATGCTTAACAAATCCAAATTAAATATACACCATGTTCAATCCAGTATAATTAACTTAAAATAGTGTGTGTAAAGAGGTGTGAAGAATGAAATGTGTGTTTTTTTAAAGGGAATAGATTCCGTTTATCACATTTCAATTTTTTTTTTTTTTATTGTTTTGAACCGAAAATAAATATGGCTTACCATAAAATAATTCTGCTAGATTTCGACCAAAATAGGGCAATAAAAAGCATTTATAATGTGTGAGCAGGCTTACAGAAATTGAGGTCTTCCCAATCAATGCCCTTTTGAATAAAACAGCAGCCACAAATCGCTTACAACCAATTTTTTTGAAAAAATCTGTCATTTTGGATGATTGGTCCTGTTGGCTGAATCACGGAATTTTTTAAATTACGCATTACAGTTGCTTGTGGCAAATTGGGGCTGTGTTAGAATTGCCTAGGACCCAGGTGCTACCATACTATTTCCTGGTATCCTCTTATTTCATGTTAATCCACAAAGTCCTTTGTTTATTAAGCTGTAAATGTACTGGATTTCCACACACACTTCTGTGTTTCTTGCTGTTTTCTTCCCATCAGAACAAGAAAAATACTGTAGGCTGTGTTTGCACAGGATTTTAGAGGTTCTAAATTATATCAGCACTGTTCCTGTAACAGTGTTTGTAGCTATAATAATAGACTTTGGTTAGGTATTTTACACACATAATCCTTTTTGCTGCAAATAAATCTATTTCCTAAGGGAGATATCTAAAAGGCCAGTGTTCATGGGCTAACACTTCATATATAAATTCTACATATAAAGTCATTCTCTAACTCTCTTTTCTGTCTGTATATGTTGCAGTTTATTTAACTCTGGGTGCTTTTTCAATTTAAAATTTAAAAGGAAGGAATGCAGCAAAATGCCCATTTTCACTTAAAGGGGAAGTTTGGTGGGGGAAAAATCATTATCAGTTTATTTATTTGCAAGTATTTCTCTATATTACTCATACCTAGGCATTCTTGATTTTTTTTGGGAAAAATCAATTCACCACCCTTTGCTTTGCTGTGGTCGGTATTAGCTCCCATTTCAGAATTGAAGACAATGAAAAAGTTTATTGACGACGGCCCTGGGGGGAAACGCGTTGAACTACAATAACTTTTTCATTACTGATGTATCTATTCCCTTGCGAGTGCTTCCATATACGACTTATTATATATTATATATATATATATCATACTGAAGAGTCGGAGCACACGCGGGATTTTTAGAAAGTTCAAATAGAATTTATTCACTCGTGGCAAACCACATCACGGCGTTTCGGCCATCTTGTGGGCGGGCCGTCGTCAGATGGCCAAACGCGTTACTGAAATTTTAGAGATGAGAGATCAACAATAGTATTGCAGTGTATATGCAGGGTTATTTTTATGTTAGCTTTAGTTTCACACTAGTGACTGTGAACAAGGTGGCTTCCGTATTGAATCCCAGCAACCATTGCTCTGGTGGATTTAGCAGCGTTTGACATATCTAATATTAAATCTGCACAAAGTATTGTGGATCATTTTCCTCTGCCTCTGAGCGAACGATCAAGAGCAACTCAAGTAACATGGGCGGCATGTACTGTGTATAGCAAGGGAACAATTGTTCTTATTTGGAAGCATCAATGCCTTTGGTGTAATAGCAGCAGGAGGTTTTTGTTGTAATTTACGAATGCCGACAGGCGGATCTTCCCCCCCACCCCCTTTTAAGCTTACAGTGAGTGGCTAGTATATGCTGGAGCAGGTACATAAGGGGCTTTCCTAAACACTTGTATTGTTTTCTGATCACCTCCCTCAAATAACAGAGAATTCCTATTCGGTTTGACTGGCAGACTGCTGCTCCTTCTAATGCCACTCTTTCTCACTTCTTTTTCTAACTATAACTATCCTTAATGTGGCAAAAAAATGAGGAAGCTGGTCATTATTTTTTCCATGCATAAAATATTAGGGCAAGGCCCCACTAGGGAACGCACAGGAATCGTGCGTGCAGCGCAATCGCAACGTCGCGCGATTCATGCGCGCTACCCTGCGCGTGCGCTGCCTATCCTTTGATGTTTCCTATCGCAGCGCATGCAAAAATGGTGATTGCATGCGCTGCGAGAAGGGTCAGTAGAGCAGCGCACATCACCGAAGGTAATGGGGCCATCCCCATTCTCTACTATTGGTGTACGCTGTGCGCTGTGCTAAAGCACACCAAAATGGGCCAGTGGGGCCTAGCCCTTAATCTGCAGGAAAAATGACATGTAAGGCTAGGCCACACTCCTGCGTTTTTATGCGCTTGTGTTTTTTCAGATCATTGAATATGCGTCAACGCACCAAAAGCGTGCGCTTTGGGTGTGTTGCGATTTGCATTCAGCATTTTTAGTCTCAATCGCTGCGTTTTCCTAACCTAATGAAGAAAACGTAAAAAGCGCAAATGCAACAAAATCGCACATGAAATCGCATGCGATTCCATTTGCGTTTGCGGCGCAGTGTGGCCGTGCCCTAAAGCTTTTTAGGCCCCATTCACACTATTCATGGATGAAAACGGAAAAAATAAACAGTCCATTTTTCTCTGTTTTTTGTCTGTGTAGTGATCCGTTTTTCATATCTCTAGGCTTAAAGGGCATGTCTGGCTAAAATTTGCCCCACTACGCCTCACTGTTTAGTGTTTAAAAATCCTTACCTTTCTCTTCTCGCCCTTTTGGTTGTCCGGCAGTGTCTATTCAAAGTCCTGGAAATTGAAGAGTAGGAGCCTTCCTGTGTGTTAAAAGGTTTCTGCTCTGTCTCCCTGTGCTAGGCCACACTAGCATGTTCTCATTCTCTTATAATCATTTTACGATTTATTAGTGCATAGAGAGGCAACGCCGTACATGACAATATGGGTGGCCAAACTGCTTCAGATGCAATCCGTTTTCGGAGCTCATGTGATTACCATTTTTTTCCTAATTGCACAAGCTCTAATTACACACTAATTATGCAAATCACATCGCTATTCACACGTGTTACTGTGCTTTGTAGTGTGGCCTCAGCCTAATAACTATTAAATGGCACTGGTTTGTATACATGTTCTACTGCTGCTAGAGGCCTAAATAGGCTGCATTTGTCCCTTGCTATTCGGTGGGAAGTGGTCTTTTTTAGGCAATGCTACATCAGAGAAGTCTTTGCTTTCCCTCCCCTTTTCAATGTTCACAGCTTGGCTTGGTTCTATTAACCCAATCCAAACAGAAAGGCAGTTACAAATATTTCATGTTTTTTTTTCTTTCTGAAGAGATTTTTGGCTAAGGTGCTAAACAAGGAGTATCCTGCTCTGGGACTTGTAGTCAATTTGTAATTGTAATGTCTGCGATTTATTCTAGAGTTTGCCTGTAGAATCCTAATTACTCTGATTAATGCATGCCTTAAGCTGACATGGGCTTTGGAATATATCCATATTTTTTTCAGAGACATACAGGACATTCAGGCGTTACAGAAATTCCTTGGCATCATGTATTTGCCCATATTAACATAGTTTTGGAAAATGATATTAAAATGTATAATTTTTTTTGTAATAGCTTTACTGATGGCATGCTTGTATACTTTCACTTCTTACTGTATGGTGATTTTTATGGTTCTTTTAAGTAGTATTTACATTCTAATTTTAACATTATTTACATTTAAGCTTTCCATATCTCAGATCATACCTATCAGGAGCAAGAACTTTCTTGTGTTAGATGAAGAGAAACCAATCCAAGCACAGACTTAGCTGTGAATACAACTGGGTTTATTACAAGGAATAAGTGCCAACCAACCATTGGTTGTAATAAACACACTTGTATTCACAGCTTAGTCTGTGCTTGGATTTGGTTTCTCTGCATCTAACATCAGAAAGTCTCTTGCTCCTGATAGGTATTATCTGAGCTATGGAAAGCTTAAATGTAAATACAGTTAAAATATTGGAATTCTATAGTTTGTGGGGAGATGGTGGAATGCTCTGTTGATGATGGATGGAAACCTAAAATGAACCAGCATCCCACCTCAAACCTAATCACAGACTGATGTCTGATGTATTGTGTGGAATCTGATCACACTGGTCATACAGATTAATGTCTGATGCATTTTAATCTTGACTATTTAGCTGAAAAAAGTTGATCTGCAAATTTTGTTGATGGGTGTTGTCGTTCTGGTACATCCTCTAATCTGCAAACCTCTATCCCCAATCGATTTCTGATTGGGAGTTATGGAACATTTGTACGGTTAGGTACAACGTAGACTCGTGTACAAATTTTTTTTCGCTTTTTTGGAGCTGCCACTTTGAGATGGCTTACAGTGCATGATTAATTTTGTAAATTAAGATCTTAGATTTTTATAATGTGAGCCTCCCCACTTTCAGTTACCGTATTTGAAAAGCTCAGTCACTTATTACTTCTTTGCAGTTGTCCTTTTTCTGACAGCAGGGGCACTTATAGGGTTTTTGTGTGTGGTGGCTTTCTTGGTGGCCGTGGTTTTGTGATGGGCGTAGCTAAATTTTTACAATTTTGAACTTGCTATCACATAGGAAGTTCAGGAGTGACTGACTCAGTTCCTCAGACAGTCAATTAGCAATAATGTAAATTACTAGAAACATATTATATATACTCGAGTATAAACAGAGTTTTTCAGGCTGTAAAATCAGCCTGAAAAACCAAACCAGTTTATACTTGAGTCAGTTACTTTCACTTGAAATCCGGAAGCCGCTTGCTCCCATGCTCCCTATACTGGCGTGCCGTCTGACTTCACTGCCCGGCGCCGAGTAGTGAACTCAGCCGCGCTTCAGTATAGGGAGCTGGGAGCAAGCGGCTGCCTGAATTGATTGTACTGTGGCGCTGGAACAGGAAAGCTGGAACAGGGAGCTGCTACAGGGAAGCTGCCACAAAGGTACACACTGAACTGGGGGGAAGGGTGAGGTTCAAATGTTTGGAAACTACAACTCCCAGCTAAAGCATGCTGAGAGTTGTAGTTTCCAAACATCTGGAGTGCCAAGACTTTAGTGTCTTTTAAATGGACATCAGAATTATCATACAGTAATAGCCATATCCAGTATGACTATTACTGTATGGGAAATCTGCTGTCCATTTAAAGGCAACAAAAACAATACGAATCAAAGAGAATGTTATCTTTGTTGCCTTCTAATTCTGTATTGTTTTGAGGCTTTAGTTGCCCTTTAAATGGCAG
Organism: Hymenochirus boettgeri; assembly: GCA_019447015.1. Classification (NCBI taxonomy): domain Eukaryota; kingdom Metazoa; phylum Chordata; class Amphibia; order Anura; family Pipidae; genus Hymenochirus; species Hymenochirus boettgeri. The sequence continues at coordinate 134,892,578 of CM033476.1, read as the reverse complement.
CAGAATTCCCATATAGTAAAAGCCATACTGGATTTGGCTGTTACTGTATGGGACTACTATAGGAAATTCTTCTGTCAGTTTAAAGGCAACTAAAGCCTCAACCAATACAGAATCAGAAGGCAGTAGTGGTCATAGGTTTACCCTCACTTATACTCAGTCAATCATTTTAAATGTTTTTTTTCTGGTAAAATTAGGTACCTCGGTTTATACTCGGGACAGTTTATACTCGAGTGTATACGGTACATCCCTTTCTCAAACATTGCTCCTTCAGGTTTTTGTTGCTCATCAATATATAATTACTTATAACCTTTGCTATCATGTTGGTTCAACTGTTACAATACATTGGAAATGCCATACTTTCTGTATTATAAAGATTTTAGCAAAAAGATTTGTAAGCCTGCCACTATGTCAAGTAGACACTTTCAGCAGGGTCCAAACTAACCCAACTATCTAACCTAGTGAACCTTTCCGACTGCCATTTGAAGTTTGGAAGGTTTTTTGGGGTTTTTTTTTTTGCCCTCCTGTGGATCAAATGTTAGGTAGGATTAATAATTTTTTATGTCTTTATTTTACCTCCATAACTATGTTACTTTGTAGAAAAGGTGGTGCTTCCTGATTAACTCAGAGCTGTGGCATTACCAGCACCTCTGCTTCGTCCTCCCTCTGCTGGCTTTAGCATGCCCATTTTTTCATACTGTTGGGACAGAGGGAAGATGCTGCATCGTTTGCTGCATCTTAATCCTCACCACCAAAATTGTTTATCCTTTTAAAGCTATTGAAAAGCCTTAAGACAAACATTTATCTCTCCTAATGGTGACCATAGACGGATGTAAAATCCATAAAATGGTTACAAGCATATTACTAGCCTTAGAAAATATTGCTGTGGAGAGGGGGGGGCTTATCACACATGCAGTCTCTCCTATGCTGTGACAGACAACCAAGGTATGATAAGCTCTAAACTTTTTTCTTGATGACTATTTTCACAAACATTATTTACTGCTTGGGATGTACTCTGCGGACCAGATCATCATGGATCCAAAGCTAAAAATTGGCTAGCTGAAACAGAATTCCAAGCATAGAAGGAAATCTGGAAATGGGTTTCAAGCAATTAGTTATTCACTGAAAGTAATTGAAAATGGGGTTATTTTTAAGAGTTAGTTTCCTCATGATTCCTTTAGAGAGAGAAATCAAATTTTAGCCCGATGACCTCAATATATTGGGAAATGTAATCTGAAATTAATAGTTACAATTGCCTTTAGTTAAATTAAATACATTTTTGATGTGTTTTTTTTAATCAAAGTCAACAGTAATTATGATCTAAAGAAATGGAATGATAATGATCTAAAGAAAATGAATGATCAGTTTTGACCCATCCTCTGTCTACCAAGTAAAATTTTTTGTGGCACATCCCCTAGTGCCGTCATCAATTGTATAAAACGCATTGGATGGTCTGACAAACTATTGTTTTTATAAATCTTAAAGGATAATTACACTACAAAAACAGTTAGGCGTAATTGGAAGCTGCAGCTTTAACAAATCAGCTCCTCCTCCTTTTTTCCCTTCTAGGTCCCTTCTGAGCTTGCCTGTGGTGCTCTAAAGTTCCTGACATCTTGATATCCTTTGCAGTCATCTAAGCTTCGCCCTGAGACTTCCTAGATCTCCTTCCACGGTGTGTCCCAAATCGCAGGTCAGTTAGCTCCACGTGTGCGGCGTCATGCCCACACTCCTCCATGCCATCCTGACGTCACGTCGCAAATGCAGTGATGTCAGCACACGCACAGAGGAGTGCCGCGTCGGACTTGTATCAGGAGGATATGCCGTGTTTGTGCAAAGGATATCAAAGATGTCAGGAACTTTACAGGACCACAGGTAAGCTCAGAAGGGACCGATTAGTTAAAGTTGCAACTTAACCTATTTTTGTAGTGTACTTATCCTTTAAGCTGGTACACACACACTAGATATAAAGCTGTGCAGAGGGAGAACGCTCAGGACTGTGTGTATCCAGATCTTAGAAAATGAGAGACAGGATCATGCATATCCTGTCTGTCATCTTCAAAATCTGTACTGTGTGTACCCACCTTTACATGTTTTTTTGTAACCACTATATATTTTGTTAAACTTTATCTACTTGATTCTCACCCCGAAACTCCATTTTCATGATGTTTACCTTTCCCTAGCTTCTCCTGAAGAAGTTATTTACCTTGTAGTCTGCTGGTCCTCATCTCACTGTCTGACCTTCTCTGTGGCTTAGTGAGCTTGTGGTAGCCTTAACTGATAGCTAACACTCAGAAAAGGGTTCAGTTGCTATCAACTGCTAGGTAAATATCTTCTTCCGAAAGCAGTGGGAGAAAGGAAAAGGGTTTGGGGTGTTTTGTGTAAACATTTAAGTACTTAAAATTCATTTGAGATGAGTGTGGTGTGTGAATGTATGAAAAGTATTTATTTATTTTTTTTTTAAAAGCTCTACCGGCTTGTGCACCACAACTGTAAGTTTTGGGGCATAGTTATAATGTGATGCAAATATGGTATATCTTTGTATATATCCGTGACCTGGATGAATGAAACCTTCACAAGAATGCCAAATATGTGTTTCTTATATAAAAAAAAACATTTGCATATACATATACTTTTTTTGTTGTTGTAATACTCTTACCTTTATTTTGCCCACAATTGTCCCTATTTTGTAACACTTAATATAATCAATGTTTTTAATGAATTTGTGACCAGTATAAGCCTTATAATGTATTAGTGATTCAGAGTTTTGGGCAATTTTGAAAATAGATGTCAGATTTTTTTTTTTGCCTAATACCCATCAAGGATATTAGACAAAGTCCGGAAAGTAATGGTCACTCAACATTTTTAGTTCTTTCTCCTTTTCTTACTGTCCTTGTGGTTAAATGTAGTAGTTTTTTCTTTCTGCTTCCCTCTTGTGACCAGAGGGAACATCAGTGCTTGGGCCCACTGCTTGTAAAAAAAAGCCTAAATTTCTACAGTTTTCACTGGTTTATAAATATGCCCCCTTGACTCTCATTTCAACTTGGTGAAATCTCACACAAGCTGTTCTCTTTGATTCACAGAGAACCGTGAGAAAGTATCTGCTTATGCAGGATTGCATTTTAGCCTTTCAGTCTATTCAGGCTTTGTATAGTTGGAGTAATCTATTTCATTCCTTGCTGCCTTGCCAACTTGATGATTTTTTTTTTCCAAGTTTAGAAGAAAGGCGTTGTGCAGTTCAAATCCATTGCCCCCCACTCCCTTTTTTTGTCTTTTAATAGTTTGATTTCTAATTTTTTTTTACTACCTGAGGAATAATACATATAGTTTATAAATGGGTTTTTTTTGTTCCTTGTTTGCACAGAAGAAATTGAAATCCCTATTATTTGACCTTAATGCTGCAGAAAATAGACTATTCTTTTGAGCACAATGAATCTCTTACAACAGAAGGGTGGAGTAAATCCAAGAAAGAAGTGTTTGTGCCACAGTAAATATCTCAAAATACCAAGGGGAAATATATCTATATTAGTAAAGGAAATGTGTCCATTGGTGAACAGTACATTTTTTTTGTGAACATATTAGGCCATGTGTTATATTTGTTTGCCTACACCCAGGAAGGGTCATAGGGCTCCCCAAACGTTTGTAAATGTGTTCTGCACAATAATTAACTTGATTCCTACTGTAGTGTGCTCCTCTTTTGTTTGCAAATTTGGATACTACTTGGTGGGGGGATTAGAGGAGAGTACCTACGGTTTATGGCAAATTGCCAAACCCAGTGTGCTGGGTGAAAATAGGTAATTTAAGATTTGTTGCCCATCAACCCAGTACAACCAAAGTCGATTCCTACCCCTGTATAGAAACAGAAGTTAGTTTTCCACTTTTGCTCACTTTCCCTCTCCCCTAATGGTGCCATACACGCTACAATCATGGTCTATAATATTCCCAATATTCTGCATATTGTACAATCAGATTGTAGCATCTATAGCCACCCTCAACAGTACAACTGTCATCCTGTCAGTACAAACGTCAATTACACTCATCCTGTCGTGTTAAAAATGGTATGTCTTAAAAACAGTGCAAACAGGAATGAAACCCTGCACTGTTTCCTTGGTGTACATCTAATTTACTTATGGTGGGTATATCTGTTAAATGGAAGAATCTAAGAGAGAACCATCAAAATCACCTTAAGGGCTAGGCATTACGTATCAGCGCATTTTAACACGTGATCTGATTGCCTGCTAAAAGCGCACATTAGTGTGGCTAAATTGGAGTGGTGCTGCAATTAGTGATCAGAGCGCATGCTATCACCATTTTTGGTGGCGATACCCATGTGCCCCATCCTCGAAATTGACAGGGATCACATGCAATCACCTTTTTCTGTTCGTTTTTTCAAATTTCACTTAATACAAGTTATGGAAGCTTATAAGAAAAGCACACAATCAATATGACAGCACATTTCTTTTTTGTAGTGTGGCATCAGCATAAAAATAAGAAAAAATTTTCTTATTTTTTATCCAAGTAAAGGTTCACTGCAAATAAATGTGCTTTCACAGAAAAGAAAGTATCCAGCAATTATTGTATGCAGGATCCCCTTATAGTGTCAGTTACGGTCTTTCCTTGCTTGACCTTAAGCTGGGGACACACATGAAAGATCTTAAAAAAAGATGACAAGACAGAATCTGCAAGATGAGTTAAGGGAGACAGCTGCGACGAGGGAAATTTTCAGGCCTTCTGAATGATCCTGAGGCCGATGGTAAAAGTTATGTGGTACACACATTAGTGATAAAGGCCAATCTTGTAGCCCCTTTATCGTTAATTTGTGTACCCAGCTTTACTCAGTAGAGATCTAGCATAAATTACCATACCAACAGCCAATGAGCTAAAAATACTGTTGGCAATGAGCATCCCGAGCATAGCATCCTGAGCATAGCAAAAGATTTGAAATGGATATATTTTTTCAAAATAAAGAGTATCAGCTTTATTGTCTAGCATATTGCCTATTCAATTTAGGTTAGCACAACTTTAATAACGTTCCAGAAGCAAACCACTCTTCTGATGCAACTGATTCGGTATCCGTTTTGCATAGCTTTTTGCCAAATATATACACTAGTCTCAACTTGTGTGTTAAACGTTCACAACAAAAGCGGATTAACGAGAGACGCAAATCTTGTATTGAATCAACGCACAGATCGCTGATTAGAATAATATTGGTTTTCGGTAAATGAAGCTGTATTGTATGTAAAATATCTAGATATGTGTAATATAATAATTAATTGTAAAAATATTTTTCCCTCTAAACTATTTTTTAAAATTACAACTTCAAAGAATGTCATCATAATGCTGCACAGTTTTGCAGTTCATTATACTAGAAGAGGTAGGGGAGAGAGCCTGTGAGTGCAGTCACACAGTCTAATTAGCATAAATGCTGAACAATTTCATGAACAGTAAAATAGTTAGCTCTGCAGTAGGGAGCTCTTTAGCACTTTAGTGGACAGAATTATAGCTAAGCCGTTCCAACGGTCACAATAAAATCACAGTGTTTTAGGTTACTCTCACAGTTGAGGGTTCATTTTCCATGGTTGTCAAACACCACTCTGGAAAGTTTTTCATCCATTACCCCCCTCCAGCCATAGTGCTGTACAAATTAAAGATTTAAATGCTGTTCTGCAATTGCATAGCTATGATGATAATGTGCATTAGGATTTCAGGAGGGACTGAGGAGGAACAGAAGGTCCTCTACAGGCTGTAAAAAAACAAACTTGTAGTTCGCTATTTTCAGTCACATGCTTAGTATTTATTTAAAGACATTAAATTGCTTATACTGGGCATGCTCTAAAAACTGCCTGTAAAACCCAAATGAGGTTAACTATTACAAAGAGGTAACATTTTACAATTTATTTTTTATTGTGGCTTCACTCTGCATCCTATCTATATTTCCTATATACAGTTTTAGTGTAAGCACTTACCTTCTGTTTCCAAATACGGCTTTTTATACAGTATTGATTAAAATCCTTCTTAGAAAATTAAACTAATTAAACTAACTTCAGTGAGGCCCAACCAAAAGCCAGCTATATTATATGTTAAAACAACATTTCTGATGCATCTACTTCCTTAATTAGAAAAGCAAATCGGTATGCATGCTCCACTCTATCTAGTACACTATTCCAGTACTCTCTCTAGTACACTATTCCGGTACTCTCTCTAGCTCACTATTCCAGTACTCTCTCTAGTAACCTATTTCCAGTACTCTCTCTAGTACATTATTCCAGTACTCTCTAGTACACTATCCCAGTACTCTCTCTAGTACACTATTCCAGTACTCTCTCTAGTACACTATTTCCAGTTTCTCTCCTAGTACATATTCCAGTACTCTCTCTAGTATACTATTTTAGTTCTCTCTCTAGTACACAATTTGATTACTCTCTCTAGTACACTCTCGTTGCCTTGCATAGAACAGTGCTGATGATCCCCAACTTATCTCTTAAGAAGGAGACTGGCAGACTCACATAACAATTACATAATGTCTCTGTCACTGCTTTTTGCCAATACCGTAAGCTCTGGATTTATTGAACTCTTTGCTCTAATTAATAAACTAATTTCAGGGAGATTGTAATAATTTCAGGAAGTCAGGGATCTGCTGTTAATGTCAGGAGACTCCCTGAACTTCAGGAAGAGGTGGGATGCCTGCACTCCCCCCAAACCACACCTTTCAGCTTAATAGTAGAAATGCTCTATTCTTAGCTTTTTGTTTTACAGTATATATTTAAAGTTCCTTTGAGTTCCCATATAACCTTGTTTTAAAAAAATCACATTAGGAAATTTTCATAGTTGATTGCTTGCAGTGAATTTGGAATGTATTGCTAATTGTGTCTTTCTACCGACGTATCAGTACATTGATTCCAGCAGCAGAAAGTCAACCATAAACAATGGATTGCTTTTGCTGCTTCTGTGGTTCATCCCATTTTAGTATTCCATCATAAATGTTGGTGTTTTTTGTGTTAAGGCAAAACCATGCTGAGGAACATTATTTAGTGCAAGTTCAGTTAAGGACAATAGTTCTTTTCGATGAGGCTTCTAATTTGATTTAATTACAGCTATGTTCATTGTCTGGTTTGATCCAAGCACTGTGGCCAAATTAGGTGATCATTCCAGGAGAGCTGGTGTAATTATAGAGACCAACAAGCCTGAAACAATCCTGGTATTCGCTCCTTTATAGGCACTCTTCAATAGCTTAGCAGTCTTCATCACAGTTGATCTGGAGCTTGTATGATACAGTCTTCTTCCCAAATTAACCAATTAGAAAATTAGAAAATGTCCAGCTGTCTGGGATATCAACCAAATTCTGCTTGCTTAAGCATAACTCAACATGTTTATCCACTCGCATTCATCCATTTTTTAGTAATGTTTACTGAAAATGCAAGAGAATGAAACTACAATTGTGAAAAGCAAGATTCCCAAACATGCATTTTTTTTTTTTTGTTTAATAAAACTGCATTCCTTTCCAATTAGAAATTAGATTAGAACCTGAGGATTTAAAAGCAGTTAATGGGGATATACCTTATTGCATGCACAAACAAATTCTACTGTGTTTGCATAATTTGATATTGTGAAAGGTTGTTTCATTATGCTGTGCATTTCCCTTTGAAAATGGATTGTGAAGGTTCTCATTCACCCAGGTCATGTGTTGTTTTTATTCAGTTAGATCAACTGGACTTAGTTTAGTTCTTGAAGACTTTTCGCTAGTCATCCGACTGGCTTCTCAATTCAGAATGACTTGTACAATGCAGTTTTACACCTTACCCCGGGCAGTTCCTATAACACCCTCTTACCACAATGCAATCACACCTTGCATTCAGAAGGTCCTTAACACCTGCCGTGATATGCTAATTGGGACTTTACAGGTACATAATTGCCAACAGATTCTTGTACAGGTCATTCTGAATTGAGAAATCCAGTGGATGACTAGCGAAATGTCTTACGAACTAAACTTTAAGTCCATTTGAACTAACTGACTACAACAGATATTGAAAATAGGAATATTATGCATTGTTTAACTTGTTTGAAGAATGAGATCAGATGACAAGCATTCAAATTTCATGTCTCCTGCTTGACACTTTTTGTTGCTATGGGGTAATTACACACAAAAAAATCCACTTTTTGTAGGTAGGTTTTTACTATTTTACTATGTGACATTGTTTCTTGTTGGTGCTGAAATCTGTCTATCTAGAGTAGACTAACTGACTATGCATGGAAGGAATATACAAAATGTTTTGAAAAGTAGTACCTAATTATTTTCTTCTGATATTACTTTGTAATTATGAAAGCCATGAATATCCTGTATATTATATTCTTATAAATTGCCTCACTCTCACATGACTTACTGAAGCTTGTGGGTTATAAAAAAGGAATCCTCTCCCACATTTGATAAGTTAAGGGTATTAAAGTCACCTTGCAGTTTCACTTACTACATTAACCAGAAGTACAGTACTTTTATCTGGTTGTGAATACATTATTTTCTGAAGTCCCAGAAAATGTCAAAATCACCTGGGCTGTCACTTGCAATTAATATTACAATACAATATCAATTGCAATCCATGATTCCTCCAAGAACATAGGCACTAAAACCACCACTGTGCCCGACTTTACAAATGATTCACCATTTACGTTGAATCAATGTCATGTCCTGCCAGTGTATGGCTAGCTTTAAGTGACTAATCTGAGATTATGGAGGTTAAAGTCCTACACCTGGTACTATCCCTTTCCTGGGTTCTTACACGTGATGTTCACAGACTGCTTAGTTTTCGTGCTTTATAATTTGGCTTCTTATCTTTCATTCTTCCTATTTTTCTGAGTTCTTGGCAAGTTTATGGCCATTTAATGCCATAGATTTTAATGGGTAGAATGTGAACATCATATTGGCTAAGCCCAACATTTGCATACTTAATAAACCCAACAACTAGGTCCAAGCTACTCTAACTCCACACATTCCACGGTATACACACCTATTGTACAACCCCTAAACCACCCACCAAACTGTTTCCATGGCAACCATGGAACCAATTAGAATAAAGTTAGGGTTATGGTCATAAACACAAAGCATACTCCTAACACCACACAGACACAGGGCATTGTATGGGGACTTTAAATGACCACAGAGAGAAATGTCTTACCTTGCCGTTACTCATGCTGCAATATTGCATCACAGTTATAATCCTCCTGGTTCTTGATACTGAATTTTTTCCCATTATAAGGAAAAAAAAGATTACATTTTTTTGCAAAAATGCAGAATCCTGTTTTGATGTTCTTACTGTAATTAGAAATGCTAGCAGGGCCTGGTTTTCTTTACAACATCCCGATGTGTCCAACAATCATTTTATGAAAAACACCTGGGGAAAGCTGATAATCTTCTTCCCAAAACATGCCCCTCATTTCATGCTCCAAGAAAGGAAGCTGTCACAAAGCTTGTATAAAGTTTGGAAATTATCATTTTAGTGACTTCATTTGGAAATTACCAGTTTTGACCAAGAGTACTTAGAGAAGTCTATCTGTTTCCTAATTCAACATAGGTAAAGGATAATAGGGCATCAATAGAATTTTCAAGGGAGGGTTTCTTAAAAGGGTTATCATGCAAATTAGTGAGTGCATCAACCACAATTTTAGCTACAACCCCACCCTCTTTATATTTCTTGGACCCTAAATTTTTGCTCCTGAAATATAGGGATATTAGAAGTCTCAAGGAGTTTCATGGCCATATAAATGTTATGAGGCATAGGTATGTACTGTATAAGGATCTCAATATATAAACATTTTATTGTAGTAAAAACAACTTGTCATATAAATACTTTTTCCTTTTGAAGTCTAGTCCATTCCAGGGCAAAAGTTTCCGTTTGTGATACTCTGTGGTCTCTATCATTGTCTATGCAACCATTTTACACCTGGCCCAAAACAAGTATCGCTTACGGTTAATGCCTATATCTTGGCTCCATTATTTTAATCCCCTTTCAGAAAGACACCCTTTGTACGTTCTGATGACCTCAACATCCCAGAACTGCAGGTAACATGGCAGCCGTAAAGGGGGATTCGGGGCCTTGTAATCCCCCTAAAAAATCCTGCATCTTTTTCAAATCATTGAAAACGCTGCAAACGCACGAAAACGCGCTTTTTCGGTGCGATTGCAATTTGCGTTCCGCATTTTTAATCTCATCTCATGCGTTTTCCTATACCTAATTAAGAAAGCAATGCGCAAACACAACAAAATCGCACATGAAATCACATGCGATTCCATGTGCGATGTGGTTTGCGCTGCAGTTGGTCATGCCCTAATATGCTTGCATAGAATAGTGTTTGAATTAGAGTCTGTTTGTTTAAAACTATATCTCTTCTTTAATATGTTTTCAAAAATGCAATTCCGTCTCTATACTCGAGTATAAGCCGACCCGATATAACTGAGGTACCTATTTTTACCTCAAAAAGTAAGAACCCATGTTACTCTGAGTATAAGCCGAGGTTGAAATTATGGGAACTCTGCTGTCCATAAAAAGCCTCATTCCTGGCACTCATAGATGTTTTGGAAACTACACTCCAGCATGCTTTATTACTGGGAGTTGTAGTTTCCAAACCCCTTAGTGCCAAGGAATGAGGCTTTTTATGGACAGCACCCCCAGGAAAGGCCCAAACTTCACATGTGGGTAAATCAGGGTAAATCTGCAAAAATCTGCTGCTGCTTACCGGTACCCGTACTTCCTCTATGTCAACCAGTACAGTTAACTTAATTCTCTGGATCCTCTGCGCTGCAATGTCCTGTACTCGGCGTGTACTGCCGGCGCAGAGTAGTGGATCCTGCCTCCTGCACTCTGCACGCGGCTCTGACATTCCGTACTCGCCGGCTGTCTAACTTACTGCCCGGCCCAGTAGTGACGTCACTACTCGGCGCCGGGCCAGTAATTTAGACAGCCGGCGAGTACGGACATGCAGCGCGCGTGTAGAGTGCCAGCAGATCCACTACTCGGCGCCGACAGTACAGCCGCAGAGTCAGACTGCAGCCGCAGCAGGATCCAGAGAATTAAGTTACACGTAGCTGGTTACTAGAGAAGTACCGGTAAGCACAGCAGATTGTGAAAATTTACCATGACCCGAGTATAAGCCGAGGTCGGGTTTTGAGGCTATTTTAAGCCTGAAAACCCGGCTTATACTCGAGTATATACGTACTTATTACATAGTATGTAGTAAAACACCTTAATAAAATGTCCTTGTTTTCTCAGACATTAAATCTTACCTATGCTCTTGTTTTAAGGTAGTTTTATTTTATTTAATTCATCTTTTATTTTCACTTAGTGAGATGCCATGCTGATGTTTGATAAACTACAAACAAAACAGACACGAGGTAAGATGTTTTTCTTTACCTACTGTATGTAAGAAGGTTGGTTATATGCTATCACTTTATTTAAAATTGAAACGATTAAAGCAACTATGGTGCCTATAAGCTTTTCTTTCTTCAGAAGTTCAAACTTCAGTGCCAAAATAGTGTCCCCTATTTCACAGGAGAAACAGGCGGTAGGTTTTCCACATCCTTATGTAGTTTTCCAATGTAAACATTTGGGGAACACTATATTTGCCCTTTTAATATAATGTTACATGCTAATGGAAACTACTGTACGATATACTTACGAATTCTGTGTGGCAAGCTACAGCAAAACTGAGCTCAGACCTAAAGAATGTAACTTCAAATCACAGCTTAATGTATAAAGAATATATATCAAACCAATTTAGGTAAAAGCAATTTAGGTACAGGATATTGTGTGTAGAAGACATTCTTCATTCTGACAACTTTAATTTGACTTTAACACCTTCATCTCTGTTCTTTCCTGCACACTTTCGCACTTCCAGACAGTTTACAACTGCAATCAAGTTACAGCTGTAACATTGGTCATAAAGTGGATTGGGAAATTGGGTTCGGTATGTCACTGGTATATGGGTAGCTTTATGCTGGCCATTAAGGTATCCCACTGGGAAAAAAAAATTGGCATGTTTATTGAAGAACAGGAGGTAAAGAAGCCGGTCTTACCTCCCGTTCTCAATAAAACCTGCGGAGCCGGGAGAGAAGTGTAAGGTATGTACTATACTTTATGTATTCTATGTGCATCGCACTCGCTCCTGCAGGTTTTAGTGAAGAACAGGAGGTAAGACACAGCTTCTTTACATCCCATTCTTCAACTAAAACTAAATGCCATTTTTTTCTAGGGGAGAATACCCTTTAACTCTTTAGATGTAAAAGCTGATTAGATTTTTTTCTAGTGAACATCTAATTGGCTTTGAAATCTTCCTCTCCCGCAGTTCTTACTGCAACGTTCCCTGGCCAGATACACTGTACGTCGTCTGTAAAGTGGATGGGAATTTGGTTCAGGGAACGGTGCAGGTAAGTTATTAGGGTATGGGTACCTTTACTACAAGAAAACTGTTTTAAATTGTCAGTGAATTACTTAAATGCATTCAAATAAGCAGGCTTAAGGTTCCATACACTTGTAACCTGTGATGTTGCAGTTAAGAACCGCTGGTAGTTTAATGTTAAAGCTGATTAAAACAAATGCCTTATTGACTTTAACATCTAACTATGTGTATATCCCAGCTTTTTGCTGATTGTGTGGGGGCATCCTGCATGCATTCCTAAATTATTTTCTTAAACAGTGTAACTTCTATTTTAAAAAACAGTTTCTTAGAATGGCGCTTCCAGCAGTCTAACTAAATTTTCCTCTTTTCATCACTTTATTCAAGAAAATGTTTGCAGTGCATTCATTCCTAAATTCCAGACATGGCAGATAGATTTTATGTGTCTGTGTTATTCCATAGCAATACTAGGTATAGCTAGCACAAACCGTAAACTAATGTTGGCCATTTACTAGGCTACTTACTCCTGAGTTCCTGCAACATTCTGATAACTGCCTGGACCAATTATTTTGTGATCGGTTTTGATGGGCTAGAGCAGGGGATGCCAGGAGGTAATTTCCGCCACTCTGATTAATATTGAACAAAACTGATGAATGAACTTTGAATCAATCTAATGATCTAATATCTATTCTTGTGGCAGATAACACAGATTAGTATTGATTGCAAATTTGTATATATGTTCTCTGACATTTATTGGATCTGTCGGTCATCTGATCCCTGCATAATCTGTATAGGGAAGTTGTTTTGGTGGCCACACAAAGTAATTTCTGTTATTGGCTCCCTGTGACAAAGTATGGAAGCAATGGTGAAGTAGTTTTTGGACCAGAGTCCAATTAATAATAACACATCACAGAATAAATAAATAAATACTAATAATATGTATTATATAATTGTAATTCTTGTGTTTTTGTTTTGAAAACAGTATTATTCAAGTCTCAATGTTTGCATTATTTGCCATATGATCCTTTTTTATCGTTCTTTTAAAAATTACCAGAGTAAAACGTTTGAATTGATTGAAAAGGTAGAAACTTTTAGCAGATACACCAAGCAGCTTGCACTTGCTCTGGGCAAATCTCCGATAAGAATTTACCAGAGGGCTGTGCAGCTCATGTGAATCTCACACACATGTAGTATTTAATGGCACACAGCCGTGCAACTTCGCTAAATAGGCTTGTGGCAGTTTGTGTTGTGAGAGTGTTTCTTCTCCGATACTCGCGCGCTGACGCAAACTATGGGTTATAAGTTGTGCTAACTGATTGTAAACTGGTTAGCACTATTAGCACATCCTTAGGAGAGCTTAGCAGAGACGCTTGCACCCTCTAAATAAATGCCCTTGATATGTTTAAAGTTTACCATGGTTATCATATCACTTAGTCATAAAGATATCACCTTTACAGTAATTTTGTTATGTTCATCTCAAAAATATTACCCTATTACTATTTCACTGAATGTATTCCTTTGTAGCTGTGGTCATGCCATCGCAGGGATATGTGTTTGTGCAAGTGAAGCAATCTGGATATGAACTTGATAATGGGTTGTTATGCATTATGGTGCTTAAAGTGGTGAAAGGTATAGGTGTTTACATTCTCTGAATGGATTAGCAAGGATGGAATGTTCTGTCACTTGCAGTAATGGTTATGTCCTTATTTCTCTCTGATTAACAAGCTTTACAACACGTCTGTACAAACATGTCTCTCAATTCAGGAATTAGTTGAAAGATTATTTGTGCGTCCTCAAACCAACAACTGTAGAATGATTGAAGCACAAGAATGCACCAGCTTTTGTTGAACTTAAACTTCCGCTGTCCATGGTCACGAACGACCAGTTCGCTGGTCACTGATCTGACTAATCAGTCGATACAAGCTAGCGCCACCACTTTAAGTTATGGCTAAGACGCCATTTTATTTCTGTCATTCTGTATTAATTATCAATTCTCCAAAACATTGACCTGTGTGTAATACATATTTCCCAAGATATTAATAACTCGCCTTGCAAAGAAAATAAGGTCTCCTGTTGGATATCATTTTAATGGGCCTAACTCCCATTCACAAATATAAATTGGTTTTCTGTCTTACATATTCCAATAACCAAAATACAGTTATTTCCTGTATGACTGTGCCTTAAAATGAACTCTTAAGTACCCACCAGACCCCTAGCTGAGAGAATTCCAGATACACGGTTCTGCCCCACATTGTCTGGAAAAGATCTGGTTCCATGCTTCACAAATCGTAATATAAACAATAGGACTGTCCAGGGTGGAATGGTATTTTTATTGGGTCCTTTGCAAGAACTAATACCAATAGTTAACCCATTCTTGCCAAGTCAGTACAACACTTTCCTGACATCCATCTTTTATTTTAGTGGATTAGATGTTTGGATTTTTTCTGTAAAGGTTTTTTCCTAAAGAATAAAGAATTGCAATTGATCCATATCCCCCATTTAGTCACACTACTCTCCATCTAACACGCTGAATTATTTCGGCACCATGTCTGCAAATCACAATAATTAACTCTAATACTGATTTCTCAAATGCACTTTCCTGAGACCAAATGTGCTTATTACTCAGTCACAGATCTATTAGTAATTCATGGCTTGATTTCCTTTGTTTTGTTTTTACGGATCACCTAAATAAGCTTTGTTCTGAATGCTTTTTCTGAGCAAGTTCACCTTGTAATGTCTACAACTAATACATTCAGCAGCTAGAGGGCCTTATGTACACTGTGTTTCTGCTTGCCTTACTGCATGCATGCTAGTTCTTTTCGTTGCATATTCTCTTTCTCCTTTTTATGACAGAATAAGCACCCCACCTCCTAAAATCCTGCTAAAATTTCAAATCTTATTTTACAACAACTATCAGACATCTAAAGTAATGCCTCACATTGGTATTGCTAAATACAATCTTTAGATGGAGCAGCTAACTGTGTTAAATACATTTCAAAGAATAAAAGCAGAAATGGTAATAAATAACAAAAACCTGCTTGAACCCAATCAGTGTTCAGTAACAGTTCACTGTAGAAATGATATAGTAAGTGTTGGGTTTTCTTTCTAGTGCTCATTTTTAAAAACTATACTCATCATAAGTTTTGTTTTATTGCATTGTTGTAATGATGCCATCCATTTATTTTTATTATATTGTATAAATTTAAAAGACAAAAAAAAAAAACCTGGTCACTTTGTATTTATTTCCCCTAACACCCCACGTTATTTTTAGCACTTTATTACATGCATTTACAACTAGATAATTAATGACAAATATTGGCCCAGTTCTTTCCATTCTTGCAGAGTTTCTGTTTTTCTCGTTTTCCCTCGTCCTGCTCAATGAGCTTTTAGGAACTTGAGCAATGCAGGGGTAAGACAAGTCAATCATTGGCTGTGATGTCAGAAGTCACAGCCTTGATTGACTGCAAGAATGGAGGCAATAATTCACCATAAAGAGCATGTCCACCCCTCAAACTATAATTTAACTTACTTCTGGCCCCACTGTATATTTTAATCCCTACCTTACATCTCTCTCCTTATGGTTCTCCTGCAGTGCTTGCCAAAGTCCAGGAAACTGAGAGTAGTGGGCGTTTTCCTGTATGAAAGGTTTCTTTTCTGCCACTTTCTTTTCCTCTGAGAGGAAAGTGGCAAGCGCAGGGAGCCCTTTTCCTCCATCCCTTCTGATCCCCCCCCATGGCTGCCCTTCACCTAGCATAAAACTTTTTTTATATACTGTAGGAATCACCTCCATCCCCCAACTGCTATATTACATTGCTAAAAAAAATCCAAACTGTACTTACAGCCCTTCACTCCCGCATTGCTTTTCTCTATTGACGCAGCCTGTCTGTGATTGGCTGCCTCTGGCTGTTGTCTTGGCCCCTTTTTGATAGTTCTGGCAAACGTGAAGCCGGATCAGAGCACCGCTGGAGCGAGGGGTAAGCTTTCACCCGCCCAATAAGTTTTTTCCCTTCAACCACTCACAGCTGGCTGCCCAGTTTCATGGTAGAAATGGGTTGGGAACTATGCACTCCTAATTAGTTCAATTACCCATCAAAACTTTGAAGACTTTTTCTAATGATTTCTTCCTTGTCTTCTTAACTAATTACTGAACGTCTTTATTAAAGCATGTTTAGGGCACTTATTGAATTGCTCAGGTAAGTTCCCCTTTACGTAACCTGGCTGTAAAATATGTTTTTCTCTTTAGTGACTGCCACAAAAACAGTTTAATAACATAGGGCTTTAAAGACTTCACACATTTTGTGAACTTGGATCTGTGTGTACTTGCCACATCCAAATTATTACATGGGAAATATGATCATATAGCTGTTTTGGTGATGTAACCAATGGCATATCCCAATTTTTAAAATTAATTGTACAGACTTTGGCCCATTGAGCACCGCAAACCGAAATTTCATCAGGCCAAATATATGTGTTCATTTTCACTTTGATTCAGCTGGTTGATTTTTTTTCCAAATGGGACAATAGTTAGAAATGGACAGCAGGCTGCAAAAAATGATGGCCTTGGTAATTTTTTGACCTGATTGACCATGCAAACGAACTATCATTATCAGATCCAATTAAGGCTACATTCACACTAGGGTGTATGATAATACGGGGAACAGCCAAAAAAGAGAGGCACCCCCAACCATGTTCACTGAATTGCTGTAAGTAATGCTATTTAAGTTATTCTTAAGACAGTAAGCTAAATTTTGTATTTGAGCCTCCACAGTTTAAAAAGGCCAACTTACATTCTCTACTTGTAATGGATAATTAGTTTAAATCCTGTGATGCGTTACTTCTAGAATGCTTACTGAAGTCACTTTCCTCTAGAACTCACAGCTGTGATAAGAGTGTCCCCAAATACCTCAGACACTGTAGATTTGCTATCCAGTGCATTCTTGTGCTAGCCTGTAGTACATGTAAAGTTACTGTACTGCAATCACTGTCTGCTCAATTACCTCATTAAATGTTATAAAGATCTTAGGGGAATTTCCATTTGTATAACCATTTGTTTTAATATTGTTCTCTTATTTCTTCTAGTTAAACTTATTTATGCTGGCATAAACTATTTTTCAGATGTTATCATTAACCTTCAAACGATATAATATAAATATACAATACAACACTATATATATATAATATATCTCACAGGCAGCTGTAAAGCTTTCTCTCCTCTTTCCAGCGCACCTGATCTGCTCTTTTTAAACATCTGACCACACACAATGCAAAAGACTATACGTTCAGCTATTTAAAAAGTCTGGTACCGAACCGGCAAAAGGTTTAGATAGAGAAGACTGATCGTGGGCCCTCATCTTCTAGCACCACACCCCTTGCAGTTGCGCCACTGCCCCACAGGCTTTTTGGAATAATAGATTTTTTTTACCAAAATAGGAAAAAATATAATTACATTTAACCAAAAGTAGTTATTAAGAGATTGAAAGCTAAAATATCAATAAGCCTGAATTGTTTGGTACCAACAGATGATCTGAATTACTACATCAGCCTGTTGTATATTGTCACTTTGTTTTATTTAGAACAAGAAGCAAGTTTGCTCATAGATCTGTACCCCCACCAACCTCCTCCTCCTCTCCCTGCCTGTTAGATACCATTTACTCTTGATTATTTAGCTAAACTTGTAAAATAATATGAGTATTAGTGGGGAAAAACGAATTTACAGAACTAAAAAATAGAACCTGTATAATACTAATATTTTTCTCTAGAAGATTTTCAAGCTGAAAGAGTGGTAAAACAGGGCTAACTTTGTCCCAATCATTTTTATTGACAGATGTACAGGTCAATATAAACTGTACAAGTTGTTTAAAACAACAAAAAAACTTTTATTTCCTGACTAATTGAGAGTTGGTCCCCATATTCTTTCTTTTTTAAATTTGTTAGAAATATCCTTAATCCACAACCTTGTGTTTAAACAATAACTTTCTGTTTGAAAGCAAAGATGCAAGTTGAAAATTTTTCTCCAAAGCCATATTAATTGGACCCTAAGTGTTGTATTGAATTTGGGGCTGCACACCATAGAGCTGTAATTCTGCAGTAATCATTTTTTCTTATAAATTGTGTAAACAAACAGAGGACTACATTGTTTTGCACTGTTAAACTTGCCGAATGGCCATCATCAACCATCTGCAAAGCAGTAGTTACTTTTCCAAAGTGACAGTTTAGTGGCACCTTCTTTCCTCTGCTAGGTGTCATATGCTGATGTATCTCATTTTTAAAGAGCCTTTCCGCTATCCCGAACTGCTAACGGTTATTTAATAAAAGTTCTTATCGTTAATAATGGTGCTAATTTTGCACAACCAATCAGATGTTAGCTTTAAATATTAAAGGAGAACTAAAGCCATTTTTTATACTCCAGAATCTGAAAACAACCCCCCTAAAACACAATTAGCTATAATTACCAATTCAGTAAATGCATTAAAGTAAAAATATAAGCCTGTTAAGAACTGAGTGAAGTATCTGGGTGTATGTGCCATGTCAGACCACACCTCCTGACCTCAGTCCACTGCTTCCTTGCTTTATCTGTCCTGTAAAAGGTTGGCTAGAGATTATTAATGGGTGTGGACCAACGTAACAAGGTTCTGGCCATAGCTAAGGACTGAGCATTTGCAGAACAAAATGGTTGTTGTCCAGTGTGATACTAGAATGCTGGAGTAAAGCACGACCATGTGTAATTTAGGTAAATTTCCCAGTGCCCGTATCAAAATGAGGGTAAGACTCAGATTACTGGTTTTATATCAAGGTGTTCTGCCTTCTGGTTCAGTGTTGTTCTTGTGGCTTTAGTTGTCCTTTAAATAATATCTGATTGGTTGGGCAAATTAGCACAACTTTTACTTTTATTGAATCTCCTGTTATTTCTTACCTGGAGTGACCTGGGTCGAACTGTGAGGATCAGTGACATGCTGGGTGGTTAATGGACTGATCTGGCAGTGTTTTAGGGACATGGCTGGTTGGGGTGGGAATAGATCCCATTTATGAGGTATCAGTGCTCTTTATTTCCCATTTAAAATCAAATAGGTAGTTTTTATTTGTGTACGGCAGGCCACTGTTGCTTCTGTCAGTATAGGGGATAGTACTTTTATAAGTAATTTACTGTTGTTTTGGGTTGGATGAATGTGTTTAAGGCAGTTTATTTCCTATCTTTCTTTATAATTGTAAGATAAAAGGTTTGTTTTATATAGAACAGGGATTTCATTCAAACTGCAAGTCATTGCTCTAAATACGTTCATATTGTTCGTAATGCTAATAAATGTGTGTGTGGCGGAAAGGTTAAACGAAGGAGACTGGGTCCGAATTTTAAAGCCAAAAAATCCTGTAAAAATGAATTGTTAAAACTGGTGCTTTATCACCATTTAGTTATCAGAAATATAAGCATGCAGTGAAATTATCCCAGATTATTATGGAGCTGTACAGCGAATGATGAAATGTATGGCTGAGATTGTGTTTGATGTCCCTATTGGCAGACATTACAGCAATCAATTGTGGTTGGAATGTAAGGTTAGGATATAATCTATGCAATTGACTGATTCCATTACTTAACAAACACTCAGTAGCTAGTAAAACGTGAAGTGCAGCAAGAGTTTAAGAATGAGTGTATTTTATTCCCGTGGATTAGAATACAGGAATACATTTGGAACCTGCAGTTTTATTAAACGGTAGGTCTGGAAGTCGCTGTTTGTGAATTGGCTTTAGGGAAATGGAGTGTGTGTATGTGTGTCTAAAGTGTGGCAACACACAATGTAATTAAAGTTAAGTTCTTTTGTACAAATCTTTAGAAATAGGGAAGGGAATTTAAGCTGCAATTTGTATTAAATACAATATCAGCCTGTACCCTATTACTTTTTATGAATATTATATTGAAATCTATTTAGAAGCATAAGGACAAACGCAGTTAGTTCGTCATATGGTGCCCCATTTAAAGGCTTAAAACCTTTCCTGTTATCTAGTCACACATGGAGGTCCCTGCAAAAGCTTTATTTGCAGCTGATTGCCTACGGATGGATCTGGTTAGGGTTGCTCACGGTAGGCATATGTATAAATTTCCTTACTTTCTCTAAACCTCCTAGAACTTTATAAAAAAAAAGTTTAGGTATAAGAAACTAGGCCACTTTTTTGTAATATATTCACTAAAATGCCGAGAATATGGATTGTTGCCAAGTTCCTTTGTGTAGGTTAAACAACTTGAATGGTAAAAGTGGGCATAGAGGCAGACTAACAGATTAATATTTACCAATTAAAAATAAAAAAATAAAATACTAATTAAAAAAATGCACTCTCCTAATTTTCAATCATGTGCATGTATATATCATATAGTGCTTATTGTTCTAAATATAATGAATACTATTTGTAATTTAAGTTTCCTTGTAATTCATATGACTAGTGATAAAGTGCCTAAAAGTATCGTT
Source organism: Hymenochirus boettgeri (assembly GCA_019447015.1). Lineage (NCBI taxonomy): Eukaryota > Metazoa > Chordata > Amphibia > Anura > Pipidae > Hymenochirus > Hymenochirus boettgeri. Next base: position 134,871,744 of record CM033476.1, on the reverse strand, counting down.
AAAAAACCCACACCCACTTTTCATTTATAAAACATACGGTAATCCAATCCTGAACAATATTTATTGATAGAATATACTGTCATTTCTGTTATTTATCATCTTTCAAAAAAACTTTGAATGAACATTGTGTTCAGACCCATAGGGCTAACCGTATCTGGGGTCTTAATCCAAAATAGTTTCCTGCCTGTTGAGACCTGTCACTCCCTCATTGTGGAAATGGGATGTGGTCTATTGCCAGATATTTCAGTGATGCAAGGTTGTGTCCTATCTCTAAAAAATTTGTTGGCCACTGGCTTGGTTGTTTTCCCCATCTCTAAAGCCCTATTGATGGCTGACCTGTGTTATCCAGATGCATAGAGATAAATCAGTTTTCCTCCGTGTGATAACCCACCTGGCAAGTTTTGAGGGTATACTACATGGTAGACACAAATATAGTATGCCTCATAACTTACCCTGTGGGTTTCACATGTGGGAAAACCGTTTATATCTTGTATAACAGTGTACATTAGTTATATACACTGTTATATTATGCTGGGATCACTTTTGCCTCTGGCAAACCACCGAAATCCCCAAAAGAACCCCAAAGAAAAATTCAAAGCTATGGCAATTCCTTACTTTGCATTTTTAATAGCAACTTTTCTGTTCTCACGCAAAATTATTTTTACGTATATGTATTAAGTATAAGCAACAAATATATAATTGGTCTCTAAATACTAACATGGGTGTAATTAAACTGACATTAAGTACTAAATTGGATAGCTTAAGTATATACCCATATAGCAGTCCGTATAAGCAGTATTATTAACACATGTATAAAGTTCATTTATAAACTCTATATATACGGTCTACTAAGCGGGCCAGTTATAATGTGAAATACTCTGATTGAGGATGAACACGCCATGTTGATAAGTGGTCCTGTAAGGGTTAACAAGTCACTCTGGCTGCAGCGATTCTCTTGCAAACCAGGTGTGTCAGTTCTGTAAATATTGGCAGCAACTGTCACTTTTATCTTATAATAATAAAGGCCCAGATACAGGTAAAACCGAGGTTTGGTGTGGGCTGTAAACAGCAGTTACAAAATAAGTCTTTAGAGATAGACATTTGTGTAACTTTAACACCGCAGCATGTACCTCAGTATTATGTTTGCTCTAACATGAAGTCCACTCACTATGATGGCATTCTGTCCTTACCTTTACTTTATTTTTTTTATCATCCAAAGATAATCTCAGATATCCTTTTAAGGGAATGGTAACAAATTCAATACAGGCAAAATGATGTTTTCCCAAGTCCAAATATTACAATTTGGAAAATCCCTTTGGAATGATTATTCAGGAAGTGTTTCATCATTGGCAACTCCTGAGCTCCATTCACAATACTATAGTAAGCTTTCATTACTGACAGCTTACTATAGCTGTACTGCGACTGCAATCTGAAGGAGAATCGCAGTGCCAGCACCTCTACTAACCACCAGGGCCGCACAGGGGAAGACCTAAGGGAACAGGACTTAGAAGAAAGTCCGGTTGACGTGAGAAGGAAGTCCTGTGATGTTACCGGGTCTCCCTTATCGCAAACTCCTCTCTCTTCATGGGACCGCTTTCATAGTGGTAATCTTCTAAGGCTGTAGCTTTGCGATCCCACATCAGATTTGACAAACTGATTGGGTCGAGGGGGCTAGGGGTGAGCACTTGAATGCCCTATGCCCCTAGCTTTTAAAGGGGCCAGTATGCAGCAAAAGTGCGTGTTACTCGAGGTCAGTCCGAGGTTAACTTTATAGGTTTCATATAAAATACTAACAACTGGGTTATAACTCACGAGTATATACGAGTCTACAGGGAAAGGCATTTAATTATTTTGTGGTTGTTCGCTAATAAAAAAAAACAAACCACAAGGAAATCAAATCTGAAAATTAATTCCACATTGATATGCAAAATCTCTACATCCTACAGCTCCTTACGGGCGGTGAGGTGAACTCCCACATACAAACAATACAAAACCAACACATTGCCATTGTTGTCCTTTTTTTATAGTTTGTAATTCTTTCCTATTTCATTTCGACTGATGTAATAATCATCTTCTCACAACCTCATTATACCAAGTCGTATATATGTTTCTAGAGATTCCAACTCCTATATCTTTCAAATTATTTTATATCAAACAAGGGATACATATAGGTCAATGCCTAGCAATGATTATTAGCCCTTATTTTTCTGTAAATCTTAGTAGTCATTGTGAATATTTGTTCGCTGCTCTGTTTTTACACTTAGGAGGAATTTCTACGCTTGAATTCAAAGCACTCTATGTTTGAAACTTCCTGCACGGACTTTTGACTTTTATTTACTCTGAAAACATCATGTCTTGCAACAGTTGACAATACATGTACAAAGGGCATGCTTTTAAACTACAATTATTTAAATCTTTTTAAATACATTTTATAGAAAGCCCAAACTTCTCTTTTAGGGGATCCTCCACATGTCCAATGTAACAAAGTGTAACTCTCAAAATTGTAAAATGGAACAACATGATGACGTGGAAAGGACCCGGTGGTATAAACAGTCCACATAGAGACAAATTCTTACCAAATTTTATCATTTGGTAGCTCAATTTTATCAGCTGCGATGAGAGAGGAGCCATATATAAACGCTTGGTTGGACATTACTAGTCACACCCACACATTCTGCCAATAAGCTTACTTTAATAATGTGTTTGCATTCGGGGACCAAATGGCTATATCCTGTCTTACCAAAGGATTTAGGAGGTAAAAAGGCAGCTAGTGTTCTCTCCTGTTATCCAATGCCGTTTGATTACCTGTAATATGATAAAGTTCCCCTGGACACTTTGGAGATTATCAGTTAGACCAATTGAACCTGTCCAATGTCTCTAGGCTTCCTACAGCTTGTATTGCTAGTCATGATTATAGGGGCTACGTCGTGATTTTCCCATTACATATTGGTATTTTAACTGTGATTGAACCTGATTGTCAGTCCTTTTGTCCCAAATGTTTGAGCTTATGTTTCCTGGTGTCGCAAAAAACTAGATGAAAGTGACAATACAAGTTACAGCAAGGACTTTGTACTAGTTGTTACAACAGTACGTGTGGGTTGTGGTTGTGAAGGTTTGTGTGAGGGTTAATCTCACATGGCTGAGTGAACTGGAGGGAATGACTAAACAGTGTTGATGAACCTACTAGCACCTCTACTAGTTTAGCAGACAACTCCTATGTACAGTCACTGTGGCCAACCTTTATATTTAACAGTGTCTGTTTGGGGGCACTCTATATTACCATCCCCCCCCTGTGGCATATATGCAGCCTTCATATTTTCCAGCACTATAGCGTCAGTCTCCAGTTTCAACAAGCTGTTAGGGTCAGACCTTTTAGTTTTCATCAGCCAGTGCAAGATCATCCTCCGTTTTACCAGCCACTGCTAGGTCCGCACTCCAGTTTCACCAGGCCCTGTTAAGTCAACAATTAGGGCGGACCTTAACATAGCTGCGTGAAACTGGAGGGTGGACCAGTGACTGGTACTACAAGTAAGTGACTGGTACATGCAAGTTGCCAAAAGGGATGGATAATGCAAGTTGCCAACAGGGAATGATAAATGAAAGTTGGCCAACAGGGATGATACATGAAGGTTCAAGGACTGATACATGCAAGTTGCCCCAGTGGACAGGATACATGCCATTGCCCACAGGGACAGATACATGCAAGTTGCCACAGGACGACTCAGTTGCCGATCATCAAAGTGCCCACAGGGTTGAGACTCTGACACAGGGTTCAGATACATGCACAGTGCCGCCCACAAGGTCAGATACATGCCAAGTTGCCCACAGGGTTCAAGTACATGCAAGTGCCCACAGGGTTCAGATAATGCAGAGTTTGCCGCACAGGGACAGTAAACTGCAAGTTGCCCACAAGTGACTGGTACATGCAAGTTGCCACACTGACTCGGTACATGCAAGTTGCCTATATGACTGGGTTCATGCAAGATTACCCACAGTGACTGTTACAATAAGTTGCCCACAGTGATAGTAACAATAAGTTGCCCTCAGTGACTGGTTCAGTAATTTCAAATCAGCGTAATTTCGTAGTACTGGCTGCACAGCTACTGAAGGCAGCCATCCGGCACGATGGGGTTTAAACTTTTTTTGTATTACCCTTGAGTGCCGCTTTTATATAAGGGGCGGGAAAAAAAAAGTCTCACTCTTGTCTCATGGGAGTGGCAGCCCTTTGTCTGCATATTACCAGTGAGGGGAATGGCCATTCCCTTTGCGTCTATAAGATTATCTACCCGGCTCCCATTCCCCAGCAGGGAGCAGGTCACCTTCCTATGTAGCTATCCCTCACGATATATCCAATTAGAAAGCATGAGTAGTATAACCGTTTGATACTGAGTGTTAAATACTGAGGTAGTGATACTGGCGTGGAAAGAACTTTAGGATTAGGACACTGGTCACAGGTATTAATCCTGGTTGTGTTTGGATTTTCCAAGCTTCACGTACTACCAACGGTATCAATATCTCTTGCAACACTAGACCATAGTTTATGCCAATATAGGATTTTTTTGTCTTGAGATAATATTTGTGGCCTTATCTCACAGCTCAAGTGTCTATATAGATGTCACAACTGCAACAATTTAAACCAATTAACATCACCACTCTTTTACCAAAATAAGATTCTGTGTTCCTTTTTTCAGATATATCAATTAGTTGTGTTTATTATATATTGACCGTTTGGTTCTATTCCAGATGTTCACCACAGGTCAAAACCGTGTTCCTCTATGCTGAGGACCCCTTGGGAACTTAATAACAATGTTCTTTATTTTCCTTGTAATAGATTTTGGAAAGAGCTGTTTGTCACATTCATTCTACAGGGGATGTTTTGATTTCAGTACTTACTAGATTTTAAATCATGTGAGATTCTTATGTCCTCTGTTGTGATCGGCTTTTAAGATATTAAACTTTCAAATTATAGACTCAATGATTTAAAAAGTGTTATTTATATCAGATGTTTTTCAGGAACTGCTGCTGGTCCATAATTTTGCATAGGGTTTTGGCTAATGGCTTTTTAAAAATTACAATGATGATGGCCATGGGATTGAATAGATCTGTTCTGACATGGTTGTGGACTTAGAGGAGCTGGATCAACATCCTAGGTCAACTACTATAGACTCATACTTATCTTTATGGGTGCCACCAAGTTGAACATCTTCCCAAAGGAAACTATATTGCTATTCCCTCAATTTGTCTAACTAACTGCCGTGAAGCTGTTCCATGCAATTACCCTCTTTGAATATTGAAGTTTAAACTGCCCTTTGATAGTCTAGTGGCTTTCAATAACCTATTGGAATGTTTTGCTTTGCTTGCAAAAAAGAAATGTTCTGTGACGTCCCGGTGATGAGCAACACATGCAGGGAAAGTTGGGAACGGCATTGTAATAATTTTTAACCTAAGCACTATTATATGTCTGGTAGTAACTTTAGAATCCATGACTGACACTGCTACCAGAACCAGGATGAAGAAAGGGTATAGAACAATAGGAGAATTCAGGTTAGTCTCAACTTCACACTATGCAATATTGCAATTTGTGGGATTTAGGGAGATTCACCTATATTAAATTTTTTTGTATTTGAGACGATGGACTTGCCTATTCAGTGACCTAATTTTTTTTTTCAACCATATACTTGTTAGCTAGTAAATGTCCCCAACAATATATTTAGATACAACTAAGTTGTCTGTCCCTTGGGTTTTTTTGTAGTCAGTCTGGGAATGTTCTTTGGAATACAGAGGGCTCAACCTGAAAAATTCCCTTTGAGCACGTCAGCTGTGCTGCAAAAAGGGAGCAGCTGTGAATCTAAAATTAGTATTCTAATAAGAATTGGTTTGATAATAATACGTGGTGTATTAACAGAGATGCTACAAAGGTCACACAGTTGATAAAAAATAAAAAAAAATAAAAAAAAATGTTTTCCCAGATGGATGGGGTGTATGATAGAATATCTCCACACTGTTATAGATTGGTGGTGTAATGTTATTTCACAATTAGCGTACTCATATTAATAACCCTGAATAGATATACTTTCCATAAAGTCCTTCATTAGGGGGAGAGTGTCAATAATTTCCTATGCTCTGCAAACTGACCTGCACTCCCAGCGATGTTGAGTATCACTTTGCAACTTTATTGCATTGTATGATGCAAATCGGGAAATTGCTTCTATTGTATGAAGACCACTATTAAAGGCTTTTCAGTTTGGTTGCAAAAAGTCTTGGAAATGGAACAGACAAACACAAATACGATTACATTGGTATACTGGGTTCCTGCCTATGTTGATTTTTTTTCCCCTTAGCACGGGATTTAGCATCCCCCTGAAAGTCGTGGGTATTATTAGCTGTTGTATTTCTGCAAACCTGACCACGATGAGCTACCTGCTCATGACACCTTCAGAGTGGTCAGTGTGTACAAATGGTAGAAGTAAAGGCTTAATAGGTGTCTTCCTATCTTTTTCCCCTGGGTTGTTCTGGAATATTTCCATTCACTGGTGATAGATTTGCACCATTAATCCAATTGAATAGCGAAGCAATGTTCTGATTTAATATCCTGGCAGAAGGTGTACAGGGAAGCATTCCCTCGATAATTGTGTTAGGTATTGGTCTTCATTTACCAACACTGAGGAAGACTTCTAAGAAAATGATTGTTTTTGAGAGAGCTTTCACCCAGATTTATATATGAAATAAAAAAAGCCTATTAAAAAAATGATGGGTGCAAAACAGGAAATGCCCATTACATTTTATTATTATTATTGTTGTTTTAACTTGGATTGGTAAAACATAGTTGGATCCTTAACTGTGCATTTATAGCTGCAGCCTGCTTTCCCTGTTTGTAACCTTGACTTGAGCAGACAAATCATCTGTAGAAATTGAACATGAAATAAATAGGACAGGAAAATCGGATTAAATAGCCGAACCCCTGATCTGCCAGTAAATATATTGCTGCCGACAAGCCTTGTTTGAACCTTGCAAGCCAAAATAGGGGTTAATAAGAGCCTGCAATTGAATCATTTTTCCATTTTACCTGGCCTGTCCTCTGTGACTGGGCATTTCATTATTCAGCTGAAGTGCATAATCAGTGGAATATGAGTAAATAGTACTGTCGAAATGGCAGGTCATTTTTATTTGACTACGGTTTGTTTAAATGAAGTCCTTGTCCTTATAATTCATTATACTCTTGAGAATACATTGCGGTTCTTCCAATGAATGCCAGTTACAACGTTCACCTTCAAAGAGCTGTGTGTGATGGAAAGTACAAAAGGCACTTTGAAATCACAATAACATGATTCCGACCCACCAGGTGCTTATGTAATGAGTGATACTTTTTCTTTTATTGCAAGTACGATTGAGTTGTAGAAAATATTGTTAAAAGGTTCTTTGATGTTGAGTTTTTGAGCCTCTTAAAAACAATTGTAAACCAGTTTGTTTATCTGATGATCGCTGCGCAGCATTGTTTGAGTTACTGCAAAGTAGCTTTGTTTGTTTTGGCAATCTCAGGTAGCAGATAATAAGGAATACATTTGCTACACTGGTTAGTAAAGTTAGTGAAATACACTTAATTGGTGTCTGGAGTTGATGATCAATCGCCAACCTTAGTCTGACTCATCCTTCTGAGTATCAGGTTCTTATGGTGTGGTTGACCTCTGGCCAAGGATGTTTAAATGGTCTGCGATGGATCACGCTGTTTATGTTAGAGTTGTCCAGAAATGATGTTGATTCTAGGTTATAGTAGATCTTACATCTCAAGCCAAAGAGCCCCAGTTACTGTACTGAAAATGACTGAACTGATTGTGCATTTGTGAGTGCTAGCCCTTGGTCTGCTGATAACACTTACAAAGGGTTGCTCAGATTATTCGAAATCACATCTCCTGTTGTACACTGCATCTCAGGAGGTAATGTCTCTGGTGGAAATGTCGGAGGTAATTCTCAATTTACATCTGTATTTACCTCCTGGAGTTGCTGAATGATTAGTTCTGTGCACTTTGACAATAGGTTAATTTCAAGTGTAAAGTGTAATTTGACTCGTACTTGATATACAAACAAAATATTAACTTTGTTGCTTTGTAACAGGGCTTGGGCTTGGATTGTGGAACACATGCTTGTACTGCTAGAATTCTATCAACAATTAGTTGGGCAGATAAGACGAAAGAAACGTGTGAGAAGTTATGAAGATTTATAAATTATAAAGACTTAGTGGCAACCTCACAGAGCAAAAAAATAGCAAATTGAACTAACAAAAATGGTGCCTTCTTAATTAAAAACTATGGTGATCTCCAAAAGACGGAAAATAAATGGTGGAGGTTTAATGTTTCTTTAACTAGTTATCTATTGGTGATTAAAATAATTTCTTCTTTTTTCTTCCAACGGTACGTCATTTTCTGACAATTATGTTGCTAATTCATATTTTTATTCCCATTTTTTTTAAATTCCCCTGTTAGAATTCCCAGTACTTTCTTGAAGCAAATGTGTATCTCTGGAGCTCTTTAGGAATGACTACACATATGTACTGACACTTTTTTCCCCCTGGTAACATTTTGGAGAAGAAAGGGAGGTCATGGGAGTATTCGTTTGCTTAAGGTTAACTTATGTTGGTGCCAACAGTCTTACTTATACATCTAATGACACTACACTATTTCCTCTCCAGTTTTCAGTGCTACCCCTGATCTTGGTTGAACTATCTATAATTTATAATGACCAGTTAATCCAACAGGTACAGCAATCAATAGTTTACTGCCTACTACCCACTACTCATTAGCAGGTGCTAAACGTATTGATTGTTAAGGTCCAAGTCCTTAGATAACCCCCTGTGTTGTTTATCGTGAGGGAGGATATGGGTTCCATAAAAAAAAAAAATTTTTTTTTTTAAAATGCTAGAAGGGAAAGGCTGAAAACAAGTTTTTCCATATGAAATTCGATGCCAGAACAGCACTAATGTTCAGTAATTTAATGAAACCTTAAATGCATTAGAACTGTCCTTCAAGTCTCTAACAAAATTGGACATTGGGCATTGGTACTGTGACATACTGAGCATATATTTATATGTGAATAATATCTTGCATGTAACAAAATTGCCCTTGTATGATGGAGAAACCTGAGAACTATTTCTGATGGTCAACTAAGTAGGATTAATACACAACAAGTATGTGTATTTTGACCCAATAACACGATGTGCATCGGGGTCCTGAGGACAATGCAAGAGAGTTACAGGTGTTTAGAAAGTTCATTTTGAATGAGTCGGCAAGTGGTCAAGGAGTGAACATGTTTCTTTCAAGCCTCACACAACCTCATGTAACCTTCCACATAACACACTGCCTTGAAAGCATGTGTTTTTGTTTTATATTGATTCTAAGATTAATAAAATGTTTTCAGGTGAAAAAACAACAAAGCCCATCAATAGTTTATGTACAGTAATTTATAATGTATTATGGACTATTTTAAACTCCTTACTTAAAGTTTATATTACAAAAGCTTTTGTTTGGAAGAGTAACAGGGCTATGCACCACACAGCTGCCCACACTGTCATGCTGGTCATTAGGTGATGGCATAGAACTCGAACTCGAAACCCACGTTTAGCCAGACTGTTCGAGTTCGAAAGGAAACCCGGACCTTCTCGAACTATCTCCGACGCGGTACTTTCGGAGTATTCCCGGACTGTTCGAATTGATGATTATCAATGTTCGAATGTGAACAGTTCAAAATCCGCGAGTAAAATGTCCATAGGCTACTAGGGCGCGAACATTGGAATCTGCGAGTAAAGTCTCCATTAAGCCTTAGGCGAGGCATCGAATCTGCAGAGTAAGATGCCATGGTTAACCTCGAACGTTTCCCTGACGCGAAAGCTCGAAAGTAGTCGATGGTGAGAGTCAACAATCGATTTTTACTGAAAGGTCCGGGATAGTGAAACTGCTCCCAGAACCATTTCCCAGGTCCCACAGCCATTTACATTATTACCATTAATATTAGTTGTAATTTGAATCGCAACTTTTCAAAACTATTTGCCTCCAAGACTTTAAGACGTCATTTTCGAACTTTTTCGAACTGTCGAACTTTACTAGTTCGAAGTTCGAAAACGGACCGAACTTTTTCAATAGTTCGACCATCTCTACAGTATAAGTCAAACTACTGGGTTGTCTACTTATGGAACTTCAGAATTGTATTCTTTCATTCTCCTTTATGTAGGTTTGACATTTGATTTGCTTTGGCATGAGTTTTAATGGTTTTTTTGCCATGCTTTCAAGCTTAATTTAAAACAGAGCATGCGACACTGTAAGCCAATTATTTTGGATTCAAAACAGGTGCCAGGCATTTCCTATTTTGGGCTGAATTGTCCCGACTGCAAGGAGCAAAATCCCTTGTCCCACAAGTTCAGGGCTTAATAACTCCCATACCAAGAGCGACCCTGCACCCAGAACACTCACTAATTTATACGCCCCTGGGTCTGTCCGATTGTGGACCTCCCTAACTCTAAACCCTGCCCCACCTACCACTAACTGTCAACTGTGAACCACGGCCACTGTCCTCCCCGCTCGGGGTGGAAAACCAATCTGACAACTCTGGATCAAAATATGGGGTCCTCCTGAGGCAAATTAGATTCTGCATTTTCGACTGTGAGGACCTCTTAATTTTTGTGATATTTTTTATTTTACTAATACCATACAGATTAGGATTTTTTCATATTTATATCGTGGTTTCTCTGCTAAACTGTAAAGATTATATGCAGCAGTTTTATATCTCTGTCCATGTATGTTGGAATGAAGTTGTTTTCTTTTCCTGTAAACGTATGTCAGATTGTAATCTGTAATCTTTTTTTGATTAAAACTACGAAATATTATTTGGGCAGTTTATAAATTATTTTATTGTAGTTTCTTCTGAATTAGAGAGTTATTTATATATAACAAGGGCAAGACAATCTTTGAAGAAATGTTTGGTAATCCGTTTGTTGTCCGATACTTCGGCACGACGGAGACCCAGGCAGAACCGCGTCAAACTGCCATTTTGGCCGATAATTGCATGTGGTATGACATTAATGGGCATGTTTTGGTTGATCTCTATGGCAGATTGGCCGAACGATGACCACCTAATGCATACACCCGGTGTATAACTAGCCGCGAAAACGACAGTTCACCAACCATGTACATGCACTCAGGGTCTTATATGTTCCGAAGTATCGGACGCTGTGTAAGAGGCTGTTAACGGGACAGTTCAAGTGGAAATTATCAATATTGTGTTAAACTGTTAGTTTGTGTAAGCCTTCTTAGTTTATTTACATATTCTCTCCATTTTTGAAAATCAGTTGTTTTATATACCCTTTACTGTTCCCTGCGTTGACATTAGTAGCTGCTTCTCAGCTTCTAACAGTCCTTCTTCTTCCCAGATGCACCACTCCTTGGAATGTTCCCTAACCATATTTTTACTGATTGGGCTGTTGGATGGTCAAAGATCTCAGCTCAGATCCGACTGAGCAACTGAACCACCAGTGCCTTTGGTCAAGGGCATAGCCATAACGGTCTCTACTAGGGTCCCTGCAAAACAGAAGTCAGTAGTTCGGTTTGCATTTTTATCTCCATATACACAGACACATGCTGAATATGGCAGATTAAGTCATTGGATGAAAAAATATGCTCTTGTTTTTGAAAAACACATGTATTACACTGAACTTCCCTTTAATCTATCCAATCACGCAATAAGACCAGAGAACAAAAATCGTCCTGTAACACTATGGTGAGCAGTTCCCACAGACCTGCAATTGCTCCAATTAATTCCCTTCCCGGTTAATTAGAGTTTATTAGGCTGGCAGTAAAAAAACACAGAAATCCGTGTAAACCCAATATTGAATTAATTGACTAGCTCTTTTGGATATGTAACCAGGAAAAGGCTTGAGGCACTGCGTATCTCATACTTTCTATGTTAATATTAAGGAGACTGAAAATAATTCTTAACTGTGCAAATGATGCAATCCAATTTTAGTTGGGGGGATTTAAATTGCTTATATTATATACTACCAGAAGTAAAGATGGATAAAAAAAACTGCTGGGTTAGTGGAATTCAGCCAAAGGCTTATATTTATTTAATGTTTATCAGCCTCAATGTAATAAACAGTTCTATCGTTAAAAATTGAATTGACCCAATCAGATTGTATTTAGCATTTAAAAGCTAACATCTGCTTGGAGGCAAATATAGCACATTTTTATGATAAGAAACCTTATTACATAGGATTTGTTAATTGTAAATAAAAGCTAGTTAAATGGTACCCCCCCCCCCCCCCCGCAAATAGTATCCTTTCAGCTCATTTATCAATACAAAAAATATATACAGACAGCATGTTGGGTAATGGCAAGCTCAGGGCTGGCTATTGGAATAATTTACACACAAAAAACACATCAATATACACATATACATCAGTATATTTTGCACAACACATAAACTTTTTCAAAAAAACTATGTGCGGTTAAACCCATCGACTGTCTACAAGGAGTTTCTTTCTGCATTTTTTTCTAAACCAGGAACGTATTTTAGAATTTGTATGTCCATTAAAATTAGAGGATAACCGTAACCACGGCAAAATTTACTCCATTAGTGTAGCCGATCTAACTTTTTTATAATATTTGTTGCATGGTATATTTGGCTTTGTTTTCATTCAAGCGGGTATGTCCACACCCAAAAATAAAACTTTTGTTATGTATTTCTTTATAGATAGCACCAACCTCAAACGCCAGTTCATTTTCTAAAAAATCAATTGGCTTGCCGAATTTAATGAGATAGAGCTGCACTCCTCTCCACGTCCTCTTTAGGTGACCCGAGCTGCGGAGAGAGAGGTGTGTGTGTGTGTTACAGCTGCGATGGTTGGAGGGAAAAGAGGGCTGGATCCAGGTCAGATCATTCCGGATGCAACTTCCTCCTGTTCTCACTGCTGATTTAACAGACTCTCAGAACATGAGAAAGACCAAGGGCAGTTAATGTAACCTGTGTCTGCCACGACTGTATGGTCCATGCTGCGAAGATAGCCGGCTGAACAAGGTCTGTAACTTTTGAACACAGTGGACGTTTACATGGTAAGTTTGTTTTTGGACGACTTATTTGTGGCCAAAGCATAAATAAAAGTTAGTTTTGGGGAGGGAGGCCAAATGCCTTTAAGAGGTGTTTTTTGACTAGGTAAACATCTCTACACACATATCTAGAAGTGCCCAAAATGTATTATATTCTGATTTAAGGAGATACATATAGTAGCATGATATGGGGCCTAAACCATGGGGGGAATATGACATCACACATTTAGAGGATGGAATGTAAGAACCCCAGGAATCTTTAAGTTGCAGGAATTTACATTAGGAAAACACCAGAGGGATTTTCAATGTGTAGGAGAGAAAACTGAGTTTACTTTTTGACGTAACAAACCAAAAAAACACTTAAAGAGGCACTATACAGAAAAAAGGTTATTTTAAATTAACCAACTGAAAATTATAATCTTCCCAACAACCACACTGATATCTTTTTTGTTGATACTGGCCCCCTATTTTCTTTAGAGATCCAAGTACTAAACGTTGTTTTTAAGCGTCAATCAGTTTCATTGCTCTCAAAACTTATTGTTCTGTGAGAAGTTTTACTGTACGCTGTGATGGTGGACCGGTTTTGGACCACTTGGAATCTGTGTTGCTGGTGTCAGGCTGATAGTTGGTTGGTGGGAAAATGTCAGTCGGATGAGAAGTGGGAGGTGGTTTATAAGGAAGGGAACTCCGGTGGGCGTTGGCCAATGGCACTGCTTTACTGAAATTATTTTCTCCTACAGCTGCTTACTAAAGGTTCCCTTTGTTGTTGGCTTCTCTCCTGAAGGAAGTTTCTTATATGCTGGTCAAGTGTCTTAAATGTTATTTTTTGCTTTAGTGGTACAGTCTCTCGTGTGTGTGTCTCTCTCTCTGTCTCTCTCTCTCTCTCTCCCCCTGGTGGTGTCCTCTGTCTCTCTCTTCTCTTTGTGTGTCTGCTGTCTCTCTCTCTCTGTGTACTCTGTCTCTCTCTCTCTCTCTATCTCTCTCTTGTTCTCTGTGTCTTCTCGTCTGTCCATCCTCCTCTCTCTCTCTCTCCCGCTCTGTCGTCTGTCTGTCTGTCGGGTCTCTCTCTCTCTCTCTCTCTCTCTCTCTCTCTCTATCTGTTGTCTCTTCTCCTGTCCAGTTAGCAGCAGTGCTCACAATGATCAGCTCCCAGGTTAGTACAATATTATAAATTGTCACTTACTGTAATAGTGGCCGACTGTTTTCTAGCAGCACATAGGAATACCCCATATTACAAAGCACCAGGTTCCTCCTACTGCCGCAGTGTGTAAACTACGCATCTACAAAACCCCTTCCACATTGGTCGGAATCCAGGTAAAATCCAATAGTGTTTCATTTAACTGGGAGAGAAGGCATTGCCTATAGAAATAGTGGGCGAATCCCTGCTGTTGCTAGGTATTGAGACGCTGCTGTTCCTGCTTGAGAGCCCTGGGGATTAGCTGGAGGATGGAGTTAATGTGTGTAAAGTATTGTATGTATACAACTCGACAGCACCTGGTCTGTCTCTCTCTCCTAAGACGGAACTACCGGAATGGCTCCAAGTGCCGCGGGAAGCCCCGCGAGCCTCCCAACACTCGCGCGGGGCCTGGGAGCCTGGTTTTCAGCCGCGACCGCCGCAAACTACCCCTGGAAGACGGAAACTACCGGGAAAGTGCCATCATTAGGAAAAAACTTATGCAATACATAATAATTCAACACAACAAAATAACATCATTATTACTTAAAATATGTCATTCTTAGATAGGACTACCCTAATATGAGGGCCTTGTAAGTGGCGGGTAGCTCACATATATTTTAATCTATATATGTAACTAACACTCCAGCAAATAAAACTAAATAAAATTAACACATAAAAACCTACTGTGCACCAACGCACACTTTTGCTAGTATATTATAAATTAAATACATAAATAGTTTCATACATAACGTATTATTTCGAGTATAACCGACCCGAGTATAGACCGGAGGTCACCAATTTAACCTAAAAAATCTAAAAAGTTGTTTGACTCGAGTATTAAACCGAGGGTAGAACTTGGCATTCAAGATGTTTGGAAACTATAACTCCCAGCATGCTTTATAGCTGGGAGTTGTAGTTTCCAAACATCTTGAATGCCACCCTCACTTGGCATCAAGATGTTTGGAAACTACAACTCCCAGCTAATAAAGCATGCTGGGAGTTGTAGTTTCCAAAACATCTTGATGCCACCCTCCCCTCCCACCCAGTTCAGTTTGTACCTGTGGGCTCTCTTCATCCAGGATCTGTGGGCTCTCCTAAATCCAAGGGCTTCCTGGGACTGTGTGCTGGCATTGAAGGTAAGGTCCTCTCCATTCCGGCAGCAGCGTCCTCTCCATTCCGGCAGCCGTACGATCATTCCATGTACTGGCGCGCCAGATGACGTCACTAATTGGCGCCGGGCAGTGACGTCGGCCGGCGCGCCAGTACATGGAATGATCGTGCGGCTGCCGGAAGTGGAGAGGACGCTGCTGCCGGAATGGAGGGACGCTGATCTTCAATGGTGAGTGACTCGAGTATAAACCGAGTCCGAGTTTTCAGGCTGATTTTAGCAGCCTGAAAAACTCGGTTTATCCTCGAGTATATACGGTAATAGTTATATTGATTATTTAAGTATATAAGTGTTAGAGCCTTGCCACAAGAGGAAAGGAGTTCCCTGTCCTGTAGGGCTTACAATCTAGTATAAAGAGCACAGTAGAAGTGCCAGTGATCGTCTTATGTAATATATATCCCGGTAAGGGAGCTCTGATACAGATGGCGTGAAAGACAGAAAAACAGCAGTGGGTACGCATGGGCAACACAGCAGGTATGTGAAAAAACAATCCAATACTTTATTTCAATAACAACCCAATGTCCCAATCTTCCCAATATAGTTTATAGTACAATATGTTAAAAAAATTACCCTGCATTGAGTATATACAGTATAATGATATAGATAAGAGGTGAAGGGTTAAATGTAGCCCCTCAGTAACAGTCTTTCCAGGGTTTATATTTGTATATAAATGTGATTCATATCACCAATAGTAACATACAGGGTATTCAATAAAGTTTTTATCGTTAAAATGGTGCTAACTTTGCCCCGACCAATCAGATGTTAGCTTTCAAATGTTAATAGATCTGATTGGTTGTGCAAAATTAGCACTATTTAAACGATAAGAACTTTTTTGATCTCCCTGATAGTCTTTCCAGGGTTCATATTTGTATATAATGTGATTCATTCACCAATAGTAACACAGTCTTTTCAGGTTTTATTTGTATATAATGTGGTCATATCACCAATAGTAATAGAGTCTTTCCAGGGTTTATTTGTAATATAATGTGATTCATATCACCAATAGTAACACAGTCTTTCCAGGGTTTATATTTGTATATAAATGTGATTCATATCACCAATAGTAACACAGTCTTTCCAGGGTTTTATATTTGTATATAAATGTGATTAATATCACCAATAGTAACACAGTCTTTCCAGGGTTTATATTTTATTAAATGTTATAATCACCAATAGTAACATAGTCTTTCCAGGGGTTATATTGTATATAAATGTGATTCATATCACCAATAGTAACATAGTCTTTCCAGGGTTAATTTGTATATAAATGTGATTATATCACCAATAGTAACACAGTCTTTCCAGGGTTATATTTGTATATAATGTGATTAATATCACCAATAGCAATATAGTCTTTCCAGGGTTTATATTTGTATATAAATGGATCATATCACCAATAGTAACATAGTCTTTCCAGGGTTATATTTGTATATAAATGTGATTCATATCACCAATAGTGACATGTCTTTCCAGGGTTTATATTTGAAACCTTCCAGGAGCAAATGTGATGTGTTACAGGCCTTAATGGCACGGCCACACTGCAGCACACACAATCGCACGCAATTGCATTTGCGCTTTCAGTGCGTGTTTGCATTCCCGTGCGTTTGCGTATGCGTTTTCTCCTTTAGAGATAGGCATGCGATTGCCTATCGCAAACAGAAACGCAATCGCATGCGTTGCCACGATTGCAATGTTAGTAAAAATTGCATGCGCGAGTGCAAACGCAGAGAGATAGCACTAGTGTGGCCTAGCCCACACTGTCTGGTTCCCTCTCAGTAAAAAGTTGAAGTGTTGGGTCGTGTAGAATGTTTTTGCTGAATTATTAGATTTTCAGTATTAATATGTTCAGTATGTAAGTGGCTCAACATTTGTATGTTGTAAACTAAGTATAAAGTGCCAGTACCCTTGGTATTGGGTGTGCCATTTCGTGCAATGCTTTTAGGTTTTTGGCATCAGATGAAATCAAAGCATAATGGTAACAGAGTATCAGCTAAAAGACAAACATTCTTTAGTAAATGGTCCTGTTTATGCATCCTGGCTTTCTCATTTCTATCAAGAACTGAGCCAATTCTCTGTTGAAGGCTTTGCACCTCTAGCAGCAGGAGCTTCTGCTACAACTGAATTGGTACCAAGCCCAACAAAATAGTGAATGAGAACTAGGAAAAATCCATTAATACGGCAAACTGAAATCGAGCACATTGTCTCAAGCAAAAGACTTGCCAGGTTCAATGTTTATCTATCTTATGGATACCATTGTCATCTGAAATCTATTGAAACAGTATTTTTTTGTAATGTTAACATTTATTAACCAGTTTTATGTAGTGTAAATGAATGTCCATTGTATGATTCAACAGGTTTTATTTAGTTGGATTCTATTATGTGTGTTTTGGAATTTAAAGGACCAGTAAAGCTTCTTACCACATCCATCCTCCCATCTAAAAAGACATAGCCTCCAAAATCTGGTGGGCACAGTATCTCCAAGATACTGTGTTTGCCTCTCTGTGATGTTCTGAAGGTGTCACCAGGCGCTTTGACATAGAAGCATTTAAAAGAAGTGGTTGAGGTGTACTTCGATGTTTTTAAAAAAATTTTACATTTAAAAATATTTTATAAACTGTGGTCTGCTGGCATAAAAACACATTCGTACATGGATAGACAGTACAGTATATATGAATGTGTGTAGTACTGGATTCTGTATTAAGAAAGCTTCTATTCGATTTGGTTATCATTGACTAATAGACTTTTAAAACCTTGTATGTTCTAAAGAAATGGCTAGTTAGTAATATCCAGCTAAAGATTGGATGAAAAATCACTATTTGCTTGTAATGGCATATTGAAGCAGAAGCGGGATTAGACAGATTATAAACAAATTAGAATGAATCCAATAAAAGGTGTAACTGTGGCAATGTGATGCTATTTAAAACTATTGATATATTGTCTATGTTTTGATTTGTGTGTTTTCTTTCGACTGTTCGACTGGGATGGTAAGTTTATGGAGAGAAGTTTATTGAGAGTAAGAAGGAAGGCAGCGAATGGTATAAAATTAACTGTTGTGATCATAACCTAGTTTTCAGCATCAAGATGTTGCTATTTTCAACATTATTATACATGGGATAGCATGATGGAGACAAATTTGATGCCCATAAAGCAGTCACTGGCACCAGAGTCCATAACAATTAGAGTATCTTGAAAAGAAAGAAGTTGTAGCTCTTGTAGATAATATTTACATACCCTGTTGGTATAAGGGACAAGATTAAGCATCTGACCCGATTCCCCACAGTTAAAAACATCGAGAAGATTTCATCAGGGGTCATAAAGGATGAACTTCCTATTGCATATGGTCACCTTGATCAGGAATTGGAGCAGGAATCATTGGTAATAGTGGAAGTGGTCAAGGACCTTCATCTGCCTGAAAGACTTGCCAGTCAAGTTGTATGACAAAAAGAATATGGTCTCCCAGTGAGTCAAAAATACCCACCTGGGCAATATCATCTTTAAGTGTTGTCTAAAACTGGTGTTTCACGGCTGCTTGTTCCAACGTTTGTTTATCAGGTACTACACTGCTACCAAGTCTGCAAATAGCTGTCCCTGTAGAGGTAGCATACTAAAATCATCACATGTATGGTTGTTTAAAGAAATGATGTAATGAATTCAGAAGCATGCTATATTTCTCCAGTAATACAAATGCACAAACCTGCTCGGTTCTTTCTTCTAGCAGGTTTTGCACAACAGCCAAGCTTTGCCAGAAATTTCAACAGTTCTTTGTTAAAATGTCTTTTCTTTAAAATGTTGACTGCAAAATCTGCAGTTTGACCTTGGGCTGAAACTCTGGTGCATCCAAAAATCCAGTAAATAATGGCCCTAAAGTAACAAAATAACCACCATCTTACCAACGTGATTATTAGGATAGGTTTTGGGTACACAAGCTTCTAAAGAGGCAGGTGGTGGAACAAGTCCGGATGTTGCAAGATTAACTAAAGCCGCTCCCTTGCATGGTGCCTATACAAATCTGTAATTGTTGAAACCCTAAAATTTGTTGGTAATTGTGTATTTTACCCCATTTATTTAAAAAAATGTGCTAATGCTTTTTATTAGTGATAAACTTCACTAAAAATAGTGTGTTCCCTGTTTAGAGACACAGTTATCCTTTAACAGCTTCTCACTTCAGTTAAATTACTTTGCAGCTTTGACCATTGATAATGCAAACATTTGGAGAGCTGTGCAAACGTTCATTCAGCATCTAGAGAGGACAAAGGCTCAGACCTATGTAAGCCTGTTGGTTTGAAAACCAGATGAAAACTAACAGGGTTAATACTTACCATACAATACCCGATACTTTACGTTGATTTGTCATTCAATCCAACATAAGTGTTGAATCATATGTAACGTTGGGGGCAGCGGCAGCTCTAACCTTCCAACAATCCTGCTAAGCTTCCGGGCGAATCATAGTGTGCAATGGACATTACAGCCTATTGATTGATGGAAAATGACAGTGCCAGGCAATGTCACGACAATGTCACAGGAACACTGTAACAAACTGGTGTATTGGTGCAGTAATTGTAACTGTAGCCCAATAAGGGTCCAAAAATGGCTTAAGTAAAGTTACAGGAATGCTTTTCTGAGTATTTCACCTTTTTTTCATAGTTTTGAAGATATTTCATAAACCACAACCCCCCCCCCCCTTATAGAAAACTATGTGAAAACAGCCTTTTTAGGTACAGACACAATCAGACAGAAATGTAAAATAGCTAATTCTGCCTCTGTCTGAAAAAGCTGTTTTCACAAAGTTTTCTGCAGGGGTTATGGTCTGAGGTTAAGTGGAGGAGGGGCAAGGGTCCCACAAGTGGGAAGGGCCATGGAGAGCAGCAAGAGGTAGGGGCCATGGGGCCCTGTGAGGAGCCTCAGGGCCCCCAACTGAAAGGACCATGGGGGACCGCAATGAGGAAAGGCCATGGGGATGATAGGGCTGTAGATTGACTTACCAGTTCCTGGTATCTTCACTTGTCTGGTCTCAGATGGATGGGAGGAACTTCCACTTTTCTCTATAGTCACAGTAATTGTGGCAGTGCTTGCTGCCATCGAGGGGGAGGAGCAGCCTAACTTTCCACCCCCTAAATTTCTGATCATGTATTTCTCATATCTTGGGCTGTGAGGCACATAGAGGTGGTTGATGACTCATTTTTTTAATCAACTTGTGTGGAGACCACAGTTCCCCTTTAAACCCAATCAGTAGAATTTTTTCTTTCTCTCATAAGGGAATGAATATATTCTTAGTTGGTGACATGCTTCATTGGTTGTTTTCAGGAAAAATGGAGTTATGGAAAAGCAACCGATGAGAGAGAAAATTCACTGAAAAGGTTTCATTGTTGGATACTGTTGTCTGCTGTTTGTCTCTTTGGTTAATTGGAGCAAAGAATGTTGCGTTGTGGGCTATCCATCTCTGATCTAGTGCATTTTTAAAAAAGTGTATTGTGAAGCATACTATAATACAAAGTACAACATAAATGTACTATAATACTTAAACTCAGCACAGGTTTAATCAACAAATAAAACAAAAAAAAAAAATTCTTCACCCATCTGTTTAAGTAATTTTAGAATTATTGATGAGAGCAGAAGCTTAATCTGTCCCATGGCTCAGAAATGAAGCTGAAATTTTATACTTTTATTAAAAAACTTGCTTGAAGCTGTGGCTGTGGAATATAAAAAAAAGAGCAAATATTTTAAATGTCAGCAATATTAGGTGCCTTCCCACGATGTGAAATATTTTCCAGGCAGATAATAACTCTAGCAACTTTCCTTCCTAATGTTATGCAACTGTGCTGCAATTTCTGAGAATTTGAATTTGTGCAATTTGAGATATGTAGGAAAAGAATAAAAAAAGGACTCTATTCATAAAAGCTCAGTGTCGGAGCAGGATTTGTGGCAGATTTTCCTGGAATATATATATATTGTTGGTGCACAATGAAATTGTTTGTGTATGTTTTGCTATGTGTGGATATAGAATCTTTACACAGGTATGTTTTAAACTGTTACTCAGACAGTCACCAGCTTCCAGAGGAACCAAATAGGATAATCCTGCAGGTCTAAAGGTCTGAGAGTAGACCCAGGCAATCCTGCCACACTGTGGGTTGAAACTAAATATGCTAGGTTAATACTTATTAATTCACCATGGCTAGTGGTGATAGTACCTCATATATTGTAACAGAAGATACATGTTTATAATAATAGCATTGCCCTAATAGTTTAATGTATAAACAAACATTTCCATTTCCAGTTTACCTAAAGAAATGAGTTTATCCTTTATATACTCTTATACAGATCTTATTGAAAAAAAATGTTTCAGATCAATAACTGATAACTGCTTTTTATTTCAGTATAACTGTTTATCCTTGGTTACCTGCCTGCTTCACCACTAAGCAAAAGGCTAAGGACTTGCCAGCGAGCACCTTCATCCCAACCATTAATAGTGGCTGCCAATTCAATTGTTCTAGCCAATCAGTCCACTCCCTAGTTACCCCATCAAATGGATCAGGTTTGGCAATTGGGTCTGGTAGAGATACTAAGTCTAATTGGGGGATTTCATCTGCAGGTCCAAGGGGACAGGAGGATTTAAATCAATACATAAGTAGCAGCTTCCATAGCTTAATACAGAGAACAAACATACAAAGAAAACAGGGAGAATAAATGGTATTACCAGCACTGCTGCCACCACTTGTACCATATCACTGCTTTATGGAAGGATTATGGGTAATATGGCACACAGTGGGTTACTCTGCTGGTCTGGCACAAAGCAGACAGTGCACATAAACAGGTTCCCACATAAAATGTGCAGTAATCAGGGGTGTCCCTGTCTATGGTGCACCACTTTGAATATTGACCAGGCCTGTTTGTGTCCTTGTAAGTTGGTGTACACTTATCTGTTATCTCAGAGTTTGTATCCAATAAGATAAATTGTCTGTCTAATAATCTGTCCTCCCAACAGGTGGTAACAGGATCTTATACACAGGATCTTGTGTTCCATTCAATATCACTCCAAAGCACACACCACAATCCACTTTCACTTCTCTCCCTCCTACCATAGAGAGCAGGGATGTCTTGTCTTTTATCTCTCACTGATACCACCATGCAAGCTGGAGGTGGTATATAAGGAGCCTTGGTGTATATGTCCATAACAATACACATCACATCCTTGAGCAGACAGAAACTTTTTTGGATTACACTAACTTTCACATGGAGCATACATAGGGGTGTGGTTTAACCTCCCATTTTACCATCCATGTTCAAATAGGGATCTCAGCTCTGTAAGTAAGTTTATGTATTTTGTATATTTTGTGTTGTACCTAATATAAGTCAGTGCTATCTTTATACATTTACTGATGGTCATTTAAATGGTAATCGTAAGAAAGTACACACTACATATCCCCTTTCCTATATGTAATATCCTATAACCCCCCCCCCTCACATTGGTAGCTCCTAAAAAAACTCAATGCAATCTCCTATGAAAATATAAATATATTTTATAATATAAGGGATATACAGTATATATATTTACCTGTGATAAAGTCCCCTTCTATAAAGTGATTAGGGTGGAAGAAAGATCACCCATCTACCCACCTCATTTGAAACATCACCATAAAATAACCACATCTCCAAATTTAAAGGGAGATTGGTACCAATTCATATGCTTTTAGGAACAAAAAAGAGTATTTTCAATTTTGATTGTCCTGAGTAATATATCAAAGTTTTTTATTAGAGGTGGACATACCTTTTAAGAAGTTAGTATTGTGGAAATGAAAGCTCACTAACTTTTGAAAAATAAAGAGAATATTTAGAATTAATGAGATATTGTAAAATAAAACCTTTTATTGTTATTAAAGGAGAACTAAACCCAAATTTTTACACACCAGAATCTGAATATTAACCCTCTAAAAACACCAATAAACGGTAAAATAGCAATACAGCAAATAGCATTAAATAAATATACCACTTGAAGAACTGGTGAAATAATTATGTATGGTGACTGGCCACACCCCTGATCTCAGTCATATGCTCCCTTGCTTATTCTGTCCTGTAAAAGGATTGACTAGACGATACTAGTGGGTGTGACCAACTGTAACAAGTTCCTGCAGTATCTTAGGACTGAGCATGTATAAGAACATAATGGTCAGTGACCACACTGTGTGATACCGGAAAACTGGGAAATAAGACAACACCCATTTTAGAAAGTTACTCCAATGTGTTTGAAATGTAAACCCTTTTCTAGCCCAGAGAACTGGTCTAGAAAAGAAAGTTCCTCTTTCTGGGCTATAATTATGTAGAAACAAAGAAAAAGCAAGGATATAAAGGCTAAAAATACTAAACTTTATTCCAAAATCTATTAAAAAGTCATAAAAATATTACAAAAGTGAACCTACCTTGCCTAAACAAGCCACCACCCCAGATGGTATAGTTCCACATAAAGGTACAATACTCATCAGTCCTATTATACTTATCAGTTTGGTAGTTGGTCAGAAGTCCGTGCACAATGGCGCCATTGACAAAGCCCCCCCATCTCCATTAAGAGTGTGCCTCTTTTCCGAGATTCAGCCTCAATACTCTGTATTACTTTTGATCCGTGCACAGACTTCTGACCGATGGGGTGGTGGCTTGTTTAGGCAAGTTAGATTCACTTTTGTACTATTTTTGTGACTTTTAATAGATTTGGAAAAAGTTTAGTATTTTAGCCTTTATATCCTTGCTTTTTCTTTGTTTCTACATATGTGATATTTAGGATAGGCTGTGATATATCCTTAAGACCCTTAGCATTCTATGGGCTATAATTTAGTTAATACCTTGTGTGCTGACATAAATTAGAGGAAAATTCCATCCGTTTTGATTAACCACCGTCAAGATGATAAATTACAGAGTATATTGTACTTTTGTAAACAAAGTCGATGTTTCATTGGATGCAATAAATGCTACAAACACATGCAATCCATTATTGAATAATAATCGTAGAGAGATTACTTTAAGGCCGAGACCACACTATACCGTGCTTGTGCGTGCATGAATGCAATGAATCGCAACGCATCTCTCCCTAGTGCACTAGTGTGGCCACATCAACTGGGCCACACTAATGTGCGCTCTTTAAAGCATATTCACCATTTGGTGTCCCCTAAAAAGTTCTTTACTTTAAAAAGCCAGTTTCCCTGTCAGTATCAGATCTGGTAGGGACGGGACGTTTATATATTTAATGCTTTGATTTAAAAAGGATGCCTCAGTTTGTCTGGTCTTTACTCATCAACACATTAGATGTTATATAGCTGAATTAGACCAGCTAATATTTATTGGTTGTTGCGAGTTTATAGACAAAGTGAAGGTTTGCACCTCTTATAACATCTTCCTTGTTGCATTATTAAGTATTTGTTTATTTGTTTCCTGTTAAAACTTGGGTTGCCTCAAAATTACCTAGTCGCTAGTCCTTATCGCCAGTATGATGATGGTTTGGGTTACTTGACATTGCATAGAACATTGCCATAGTGTTGACATCTGCACTGTATTACGTGTATGTTTATGCTTTATTTTATTTAAAAGGCTGCTCAGTGTTCATCACTACTA
Source organism: Hymenochirus boettgeri (assembly GCA_019447015.1). Lineage (NCBI taxonomy): Eukaryota > Metazoa > Chordata > Amphibia > Anura > Pipidae > Hymenochirus > Hymenochirus boettgeri. Next base: position 134,846,714 of record CM033476.1, on the reverse strand, counting down.
AAAAGATTGTATCAACAAAGTCTCTGGGCTAAATAACAGAGGGTTCTTTCCAGCAAGTGTAAATATTTGGTAATTCCCCGTTTCTGAATGTCATGACACCATTCAAAACCTATTTATTTCAAAGCAATCTAGTAGGTATACTTAATTACGGAAGTCAGGCTAGATTTAATGCTTATTTACTGACAGTAGCTAATTCAGATACTCTGGTGGGCCACAATATTTACTTTACTCCCTCTTTATAAACCTTCTGCAATTGCTTCAAATCATGCTCTAATTATGGGATTCTGCTTTTAAATTAGGGTTCTAGACAGACTGGAAACCTGGACTTCTATGTGGTTTATATATTCTTGTGATAACTGTTTACATTTGTAGTACAGGCACCCCAATGAATTACCTCACCCACTTTTATTTTACTCAAAGATACCATCCCTAACCATGTGCTGCCCTACCATTTGACATCAAAGTTTGCTGTCCCAGTCCCCTCCTGCATGGCCTTGTTAGAAGCTTGAGCATGCTCAGAGGTGCATACGCAGAGTAACAATGTCAATCAGTGACATCAGTGATCATGGCCATAATTGGCGTGGTTGGGTGGTGGCTTTCAGGGAAGGATAGCTAAAAAAGAGTTAAAAGTTCCAGCAAAGGCAGCGGACATAATGGGGAATCCCCATCTCCTTCTATGGTGTGTGCTTGCTATAGCAGTGCACAGCGCACACCAAAACGGCTAGTGGGATTTTAAAGCCAAGTTCCTATACTGAATACTGCATTACTGCAATAAAGGATGTGTGTGTTAGTGAATACTATATAGTAATTATTGTGAGACTGATAGATAAGATGTTCTTTAGCAATGCAAAATAATGTAATGTGAGAGCATTTAAATGATAGAAGCAAGTGATAACATATATTGTGTATATTGAATAAAGTAAAAAGTAATAAAGAGTTGGAAAGAAGCAACTAACAAGTAAACTTGTCCCTGTGTCTCTTATTCTTTTCTAATACAGAACAACAACTGTTGCTACACCTTTACCCTGGGCCTGTAACATTATCATAAAGCATCTACCTGTGTTCATAATACATGTTTCTTAATAATACATTTACACTTTATGCCTCAAAGGATATAGTCAAATAAACCAGCAGAAAGTTTTATCGTCACCACAAACACATTGCCGTTGAGGGTAGTCTAATCCAAAGATAATAAACCTCATTTTGCCTCAATAAATGATCTTCACCTTCACCCATCTATACTTCTGTACTCCTAGGTCCCATACTGTCATATTATCTGCATCGCGTTATAACAAGGGGTTTTAGTATACATTACTGTGATCACATGAATGAAAAGCCTTCCTACCACGTCAAGGTAACCCCAGTCTGGAAGGTCATAACAAAAATTTCCCACTGCTGAGCCCACTGTATAGTGTTAAAAAATCCTTACCTTACAGATCTGCTCCAAATGTTTCTCCTGCAGTGTCTAGTGAAGTGCGGTAGCTGTCTGTGTATAAAATTGTCTCTGCAACTTCCCTGGTCTCCAAAACTGATCTTATTAGTAATAGTCAGCATGGATTTATGATAAATAGATCATGCCAGACAAATTTAATTGTTTTTATGAGGAAGTGGAGTAGAATTTAGATTCAGGCACAGCGTGGATGTGGTATACTTGGATTTTGCGAAAGCCTTTGATACTGTGCCACATAGGCGACTAATGTATAAACTGAGGACTGTTTGCCTAGAAGAAAACATTTGTTCATGGATAGAGAATTGGTTATTGGATTGCAAACAGAGAGTGGTGGTTAATGGAGCTACATCTATGTGGGCTAAAGTTCTAAGCGGAGTGCCTCAGGGTTCTGTACTGGGGCCGCTTCTTTTTAATCTGTTTATAAAGACTTAGAAGGGGGCATTGAGAGCAAGGTCTCGGTGTTTGCTGATGACACTAACTATGCAGAGCTTTGGAAACTTCAAATGATGTGCAAGTGTTGCAAGCAGACGTAAATAGATTATCGAAATGGGCAGCAGAATGGAGATTCAAAATTGATAAATGTAAGGTGATGCATTTGGGATTTAATAATCCCTGTGCCACCTACACCATAAATAACTCTGCGTTAAGTGAATCTGTAATGGAAAAAGATTTGGGGGTTCTGGTAGATAACAGACTTAGCAATAGCAAACAATGCCAGGCAGCAACGGCTAGAGCTAGCAAAATATTGTCTTGTATAAAAGGGGAATAGATTCAAGAGAGAAAAATATTATTCTCCCTCTTTACAAGGCACTGGTAAGGCCTCATTTGGAATATTTTGGAATCCCATATACAAAAGCGAGATCTTGGAAATGGAAGCAATTAAAAGAAGGGCAACTAAGTTAATAAGGGGGATGGAGGGGCTTAAATATGCATTGGAGAAGCGACATTTGCGTGGGGATATTAACACCTTATACAAATATATTAATGGGCCATACAATGAACTCTCTAGTGCATTGTTCACTAATAGGTCATATAAAGGACTCGTGGACATCCTTTAATGTTGGAAGAAAAGAAGTTTCATCTTCAGGTTAGGAAAGGTTTCTTTACAGGGAGAGCGTAAAACTGTGGAACTGTCTTCCAGCAGATATGGTAATGGCAAGTTCATTGAATAGCTTTAAAAATGGCCTGGATAATTTCTAAAATGTAAAATTTTTTGAGACTACTGGTATTAATAACATATAGCAAACAGAAAGTAGAGGCCGCACTCCAAGAATCAACTTATTTAGTACAGCATAAAATCTCCAAACAGAGTCAGGCTCATCTGACGCGTTGAACAATTAAAACATGGTGAATTTACCATACCAAAATTACATGAACTCTAAGCACAGCATAAAAACATATAGAAACATATACAAACCCTTATATCATAGGCTATAAGGGAAGAGAGATAGACAAATACAATCATGTCATAATCTCTACTTTATGCCCTCAGGATTAGATAAAATGGGTAACATCCCAACAGGAGTTAAGACCCTGTGGCATCCTAGTCTGAAGAAGGAAATCCAAAATACTTCCCTCTGCCAATAAGGCTGAGAAAGTGTTTCCAATTGGGGATAATACATCACGATTTTTTTTGACGAGAGCATGTTCCCTAATTCTACACTTTAGCTGGCGGGTAGTATACCCAACATATGTTTTCGACAGTGAGGCATTCAAGCAAATAAATCACACCTCTTGTATTACAGTTAGCATAGCTCTTATTATTATAATACTTGCCTGTGCTACTAGAACAGAAGGTCGTACTCGCAGTGATAACACTACAGGTGGTACATCTATTACTACCAATCTGTAGCTGCCTTTATACCCCAACCAAGTGCCCTGATTTGTTTTTTAATATGATCAGAACAACGCTAGGAGCCAACAAGGATCCTAAAGTCGGAGCCTTCCGAGATATAAAATTTATTGGTGATTCAGTCAATACTTCCAAAATAGGATCCCCAAATAAGATAGGAATGTTCTTTTGAATGTGAACGAGACACAATTTTGGGGAATTCCACACTATATTCTGTGCAGAAATAAAAGCAGTTTTGTTTAGATTGTTGCTTCTTGTGGCGCATATGTCTACCACATCTCTGAATAAGGATTCCTGTCTAATTGCCTCGCTCGCTCAAAAGTGTCGCTCAGTAGACCCTCGGGGTATCCTCAAGCCAGTAACCGACCTTCCAAGGAAATAGATTTGGATATAAGTTGGTTTCTAAGGAACAATTCCTGAGTATACGAAACTGACTATAGGGGTATATTCTGAGGGTATGAGTAGGGTGACAGCTGTTCGCCCTAAGTATAGAGTTACCTGATATTTTCTTGATATACAAATAGAACCAATAGTGGAGGTACCTGGTTCCACAAAAAGTTTTAAATCCAGGAATTCAACTGCAATTGTACTAGTGTCAAACGTCAAGAAATGTTAAATACATTATCATTTAAGTGTGACACAAATGACACAAGACTGTCCTCATCTCCCCTCCATACAAATAGCAGATCATCAGTATAACGGATGTAATGCATGACATAATGACAAAGAGCATGGTTACCCCCGAGACGTGGGACTGTTCCCACCAAAACATATGTAGGCACAAAAAGAAGCACCCATGGAGGTCCCACCTGTCTGGAGGTAAAAATATACCATTGAATGTGAAGAAATTATGAAAAAGCAAAAACTTCAATGCCTCAAGAATATAATTATTCGTGTCAAGGGGATATAGACCCATGCTCTCCAGGGTTTCTCCCACAGCTCTATGCCCAAGTCATGGGATAGGGAGTATAAAGAGAACAAACATCCATCAATGCCCATCTAAGCCATCTTCCCATTTAAACTTGTCCAATTTTTCCAAAATATGAGCACTGCCTCTGGTATATGATGCCATTTGTTGGACTACCGGCTTAGCATATGGTCTACCCAATCTGAGAGACCAGAGCTAAATGAGTCAATGCTAGCCACAATGGGCCTACTCTCTGGATTTGAGAGGGATTATGGACTTTTGGGAGATGGTGAAAGATTGGTATGATAGGATGTGGTTTTATGAGAAATTTTTTATATTCTCAGCAAAAATGCCCATACCAATTTCCTTACACACCAATCTATTCAAATCCTCTTGAAATTCTTTCGTAGGTTCATGGGACAACGTCTGATAAACGTCTAACTCACGAGTTGGCTTGCAGCTTCACTTATATAATCAGCATGTTCTCTACAACTGTACAGCCACCTTTGTCTGCGCTGCGAGCTACAATTCTTTCATCTGATTAAAGTTGTTCAATCGCTACTCTCTCTGCACTGCTTAAATTATCATTCGTATTAGCTTGAAGTTTAGAAAGATTTACCAGCTCTCTCTCAACCCTCTCCTGAAATATATCCATTACAGGACTACGTGACTGCACTGGATTAATTTTGACTCATACTTCCCCTTAAAGTTATCAAACAAGATTCAGAAACATGAGATAATTCACATAGAGTATAACATTTAGAAGATCAATACATCCTCCAGAAGTTTGGGATCACTCTTTGCGGAGGTGTCCTCTATTACACACAGCATCCAAGTCACAATTCCTGAAATGTTTATTTAGAGTCACTTTCTAATGAATTTATTAGTGTCCATATACTGTAGATATCGGTTGATCCAGGGATACTTTCTGATGCCGTTTGGAGTCAGGAAGGAATCCCCCCCTCCCCCTTTTTAGCTGTTTTTTGCCTTCCTCTGGATCAACTGTTAGGAAGGGTTTAAAAAAAAGATAAATAGGTTGGACTTGATGGACGTATTCTTTATTCAACCTCAATTACTATGTTACTTTCTGCCCTGGGTTTGCATAAGTTCCAATGTTATACTTTCATAAACCGAATCTGCAGGTCCTATCTGCACAGATCTTGTGTAATATCCTGTTACTGGTCCATAGCCCCGTTCTACCTCCCAAAATTATTTCCTTGAGGAGTACCAGCATGTACAGTTTTCATATGCCAGGTTAGTGTCCTTTTCCTGTATTAGAGATAGCCTGGCAGAAGCGGGCTGGTGCTCCTCCCAGAAACTAATACTACCTCCTCTGCCCCAGGTTACCAGGTACTTTTCATTTTACCTTTTTTTTTAATATCCACTTTCCAATATCCAAGTTATCCTTTAATTTTTAAGTAAGCCTTTTAAATGATGTTAATTATTTGAAGAAAGTATTTCACTTATTCAGCTAATTTCCCCCCTTGCCCTTTAATACCATAGAAAGTGTATACATATAGGCAGGAGGTACTTCATCAGTTAAAACATGTTCTTATGATATGGAATCCCATATACAAAAGGGATATCTTGGAAATGAGGCAGTTCAGAGAAGGGCAACTAAATTAATAAGGGGAATGGAGGGGCTTGAATATGCAGGCAGATTAGACAAGTTAGGGCTGTTTACATTGGAGAAGCGGCGGTTGCGTGGGGACATGATAACCTTATACAAATATATTAATGGCCCATACAGTGAACTCTCTGGTGCATTGTTCACTAATAGGTCATATCAGAGGACTCGTGGACATCCTTTAAGGTTGGAAGAAAAGAAGTTTCATCTCTCAGGTTAGGAGAGGTTTCTTTACAGTGAGAACGGTGAAACTGTGGAACTGTCTTCCAGCAGAGGTGGTAATGGCAAGTTCATTGAATACTTTAAAAAAGGCCTGGATAAGTTTCTAAAACTAAAAAATATGAGAATTACTGGTATTAATGCATATAGATCTGGTTGATCCAGGGATACTTTCCGATTGCCGTTTGGAGTCAGGAAGGAATTTTTTCCCCCTTTTTAGCTGGGGTTTTTTGCCTTCCTCTGGATCAACTGTTAGGTAGGGTAAAAAAAAAAAAAAAAAGGGAATAGGTTGGACTTGATGGCCGAATGTCTTTATTCAACCTTAATTACTATGTTACTATGTTACTATGATCTAATTATACATCAATCCATTTTGAGAAAATAAATCTCCCAGTGTAAATAACTGTATACCACCCATCTAACTGTAAATAATCAAGCCTATCCTGATTAATGAATGCTGCTACTAGTCGTCATCATTGTGCTATGCAAAGATTATACACAGTATATAGAGACTGACTGACCACATGGCACATTTTGCGATTTAGTTCTGAACACACATTAGGATAATGTAAACTCAGCTGCAGTCTGAACATGGGCTTAAACTTGTATCAGTAAAAGCATTAACAGCTTTGCATTGTTGTCTGTGAGTTATCTATGCGTTCTGTGCTCCATAATCATTACCAAAGCTTCAAACATGGCACACAGTAATACAGAGCTATGTAGTAGGAACTACCGTAACAAAGGCAGCAAATACAAATCAATGAAGCAGACATAAATATTGTCTGTGCTCACAGAAATTAAATTGTGTGCACTACATATGGCAGCACTTTTATTCCAGCAGGTTTTTGTGTGTGCACCACTTTAAACCTGTGAGCACACTGACGAGCAACACATCGATGAGAGGGACCCGAATCCGAACCTGTTTCCAAAGTTGATTTATGATCTGCCGGAATGCGGTTCATCGGATTTCTTACTTTTTGGGATTTTTCTGAACCATGGGACTATTTTTGAAAATTCCTAGATATTTCTAAAATTTTCTATTTGTGAATTCGAAATTCCTAAAAAAAATGTGGATTTTAGAATTTTTCGGATTTTTTTAAAATCAACAAATCTGCAAGCGAGACAGATTTCAGTGAGTTTGGCCATCTCTAGCCATGTACTTGCATGGCTTTAAAGTCATGACAACAGTCAGGGCATGTTAGTTTATTCATTTTCACATTTGATTGGTCCTCTTTTTTCAATATATAATGTGTACCTAAAATGAATAATAATAATACGATAATCATGTTAACTCCATTACATAGAACTTAATACTGACTGAAAAAATGTTTTGTTTTGAACTATCCTACCATTGTTTGGATTAGTATTACCTTATCACTATTGAGTTCTGTTTCTCAGAAGGTCTAGGTACAGCACTCGCTAGGCCATCCATTTCATTGATTCCTCATAGTAATACGTGGACTTATCTACTTGTCTAAAAGAGCTTTCACCACTCGTCCATCAAAAGTACCAAACTTTCCTAATTAAAAATCTAAATCATTTCTTTGAGTATTCTATTTCAACCAAATTAAATCGAACTTTTATTGTTTGAGACTTAGATTAAAATAATTAAAGAAAGCATTTTTAAAAAATGATCATAATGGTGTTAAAAGAGGGATAGTAAATCCCAGAGAAGAGGGTTCCAGTCAGGGGCGTACCTGAAGGGACCCGGGCCCCCTGCGAGTTTGGGGGCCGTGCCCCTGACTCCCTCCTTCGCAGACTTTCAAGATCCCTGCAGTATCGAGTCTTTTTAAAGAGCTGATTGCGCGTATGAACACGCGATCAACTGTTTAAAACCGACCCGAACTTCCGGTTCAGTTCCGGAAGTTCGGGTCTGGTTTTAAAGAGCCGATCGCACGTATGTTTTCTACATATGCGTGATCAGCTCTTTAAAAAGGCTCGATACTGCAGGGATTTGGGCTTGTGGCGGGCCCTACTACCGTCCAGGCCCCCTCGCGGTCACGGGATGGCGGGGGGCGGTAGTTACACCACTGGTTCCAGTTGGTATTGCGGCTCTCTGATTGTGCAGAATGTTACAACACCTCCTTATCCTCAGAATGATAATGCCACATACATTTGACTAAAATGCATAAATTCTTGTATGTATGTCAAAAACACAACGTTAATTAATATCCCTAAGGGTTTCAACTGACTTAATAACAGTCTCCATTATAATAATAATAACAGGTATTGGCTGGATTACTGGTCTATCTCTTCTGTAGAGTATGTTTAATTATATTGTGTTCATTAATAGGTGTTTAAATAAAACTATTGTGATGAACACAGATTCTTCCACCAATTATTTCATCTGTCACTGGTACTGCTACAGAAAGCCAACAACATTAGTTTTGCCTAATCTGGGCCTATAATTATAATGACCAGTTAATCCAACAGGTACAGCAATCAATAGTTTTTTACTGCCTACTACCCACTACTCATTAGCAGGTGCTAAACGTATTGATTTAGAAACCGGGGAAAGATCTACGAATTCAGGAACTTTCTAAAAATAAAGTCAAAATACCAGGTAATTGGATTCCAAGAAACAGCAAATGGACAAATGTTCCCCTTTAAAACATAATTCATAGCTCATTCCAAATAATGGCTTCTGTTCCAACAGTCTCATGGAAGGAATGTTTTATGGCCCCTGTTAAGAAATACCTTTCAATGGTACAACACTATGGAATCTACTTAGTGAATTAAAAACAATATTTGCAGCCCTATCTGCCACACATACTGGACATAAAAAATGTTTAAAGACTAAATCCCAAGTAAAGAAGCAAAAGAAATGTTTTCCTGTGCTGCGTTTTGCATTACTGGAAAGTTATACTGGATCACTGTTGTGCTGGCATTCAAGCAAGGAAAAGAATCCAATGGACAGATATCAGCATAAAGATACCAGTTTGCTATTTTATTTTTCTCCTGCTTAACTTCAGAGTTTAGAATGTGGTTATAGATAAAATCTTATTTTTTTCTACAATATTTTTTTTTCTGTATTATATTGGGCTAATGTGGAAAACAAATGTACTATCTTGGGTTTCAAAGGCAGCTAACCAAGTTCAAGCTCTGGGCCTTGATATGTTTTT